>JAUMHE010000056.1:2501130-2513332 GCA_032359235.1 Enteromius mattozi
TGGAGATACACAACTGGATACTGCGAAAGCAGAGCAGTTCTGAGACGGTACTGGTCAGGGGTTTTAGCTTTATAATCAACCATGAGGTATCCGTAAGGTAGTAGTTAATAGTACTTGTTGCATCTTGATAACATTCCATAAAAAATTTAGTGTCTGAAGGATACATCTGCTTAGCCAACACATTAATTTGGGTTAGGTCTCTGGAATTTTTAAACAATACGAGTGTCATGATCAGCTGGATGGCCAGCTCAGGCAACTGGATGGCACTCCAGCGCTCTGCGAACTCTGCGAAACTCCGCCGTCTGCCCCACCCTGGAGGTCGTTCCATCCGGCTCCCAAGTCTCGAGCGTCTGGAAGCCGCTCCTTTGGGGGGGGGGCTATGTCATGATCAGCTGGATCGCCAGCTCAGGCAACTGGATGGCACTCCAGCGCTCTGCGAACTCTGTGTGTGTGTTTGTCTCTGTTTTCATGCCTGGACTCATTCTATGAACTCATGTCTCCGCCCACTCGTTTGTTGTCATGGTGTTTTATTGTTGTCTCCGCCCACGTGTATATATACTCCGGAAGTCTTTGTGTATTCACGGTCTGTTGTTTATGTGTAACGTGATTCTCCGTGTTTCCGAGTTTCCTTGTTTTTCGTCTATTTCATTGTATTTGGATAACCTGTTGCCGACCCTTTGCCTTCCTGACCATTCTACTGGATTTGCCTACGTTGTCTCTGTTCTCTGGTGATTTACTCTGCCTGTTCACTCTTCTATTCTCCATTAAAGATGTTGCATTTGGATTCGCACGCCTCCTCGACTCCTTCTCGTTATAACGTCATCCTTAAAAAAAAAAACGAACTGTTGCATAAGTTTTGCTTTATCGCAAAACAATTTTTGCCCTTGAGCTATTTATTTTCATACATAATTTTACCTACTGCGCAGTAGTAGCTTGTTCTTCATCAGTTGAAACAAACAAAAAAGAAAACATTAAATTGTATAGGCCTATAAAAATATTTTTAACAAATTTAATGAGTTTTAATTTTTTTGTACTTTGTACTTTTGTACAAGCAATAGGGTATTAATAAGCAGGTGCAGTTGTATTATTTTTTTCTGATTAAATTTTTTATTATGATTAATTTCAGTTATTTTATTTCTCCTAACTGACAACCGACGGTTTTTGAGCCATTATTAACCGACAGGGTAATGTGAAATTACAATTAAATTACGAATTGATACGTGGCTGTGACCCATTAAAAATTGTTTACACTTGTTTCAAGCAAAAAGCAGCAAAACGATTCACATCACATCTTGTGCGAACAGAGAAAAACTTAACAAACCTATATATAAAAGAAATAGGCCCATATGCCAAATATATTTTTCTAACGAAATAATAAATTAACAAAACGAAAGAAAAAAAAAACTGCACCAAGTAGCAGCCTATCCTATGCAGAATTTCAGTTCATTTTTTGTGATGAGCTCTTTAGAAAGCGATCTCCAATTTGTTTTCTTTATTTACAAAACACAGCTGTTTTTATTGTGAATGTACACATATAAAATAAATATTTAGAATAGTTTCGAATAATGTCTTATTCTTGAATGAGTATTGTAAGCTGTTTCCACTTTTATAATGGAAATAAAATCAAGTGATCCTGCCACAGTTACACATTACTAACGGGACAACTTTCATCTTCAGAACAAAATTAGGCCTGATAAATTTAAACTTTCAAAGTATTAAAGCAACATCAAAGTCTTTTTCTTACCATATATTTAATTTTAGATACAATAATACGAATATGATTTAATGCGTTTTGTTTGTATGCTTGTTTTGAACGACGACAAGCCGGAATGAAAACAAGCCAAAGTGAAATAGGAGTAACAAGGCTATTTTTAAAATGTAAGGAGTAGAAAGTACAGATAATTGCGTGAAAATGTAAGAAGTAGAAGTAAAAAGTCGAGTGAAAAATAATTACTCCAGTAAAGTATAGATACTCAAACTTTCTACTTAAGTAAAGTAGCGAAGTATTTGTACTTCATTATTTGACACCTCTGTAAACGACACATTTAATATATGAATGTATTTAGTACAATTAATATTGATATATTCACAAAAAAGAAAACGTACAACAGCACCAGTATCAAGATACATGTCCAGTACATACTTTATGTTACTCCAAGGTATTTCAGAGAAAACCATGGTAATATCATGTTACATATCCAAAAAGCCCTGGTATTTATATGCTTTTATTAATTTATGATGGTATGTACATGTAATCATTACCTATTCACCATTGTTTCGAGAAACTTTTTGAAACCACATTTTAGAAAACAATGAAATGAGTCTCAGCAACATCAATTAATCTTTCATTTTTTCCATCTTTTAATTTTTTTGTTAAACATTCAGTACTTTTTCTGGTGTAGTACCTCTCGCTGACCAGATTGCCTGACCTTTTTAAATGCACAGCAGCAGGAGTGTGCTGGTTCTGTAGTCTTGTTGAAATAATGAAATGTAGGCCTGCTTCCTGTGGAGCGAAGTGCATAGAGGTATGTGTGTTACAAGGCATTTATAACTTTAGCTCATTTAGACAGTTCCAGTTGGTTGTAAAGTCAACATTCACAGCCTATTTTACTTCAGTAATGTGATGGTTTTCCAAGTGAAGTAGGAAACTCAAAGCAAGAAAGAGCAAGATGTCAAACTCGAGACACGTGCTAAATTATTGCTTGTAGGCAGATGTTTATTGCTAGTGAGACGGATGTTTGTTGTGTAAGTCTGTATGTGTCTGAGATTTATGGTTCTTTGTTGAAAATAGGCCACAAGAGCCCTGAGGTGGTGACTGACTGCTCAGTATGTGCTTACCTGTAATCCTGAATCTTTATTCCTCAGCTCAGGCACAGGGCTGAGACTGGCCAAACACTGAAGCCCAGTGCTGTTTGTTGACATTGTCTGCATTAATTATAGGTCCGTTTAAAAAGGTAATTTCAGGAAAACTGGATCAAAATCTCTTTCCACAGTTCACTTAAGACTGTAGAAATGTTTTTATGTCACAACCATGAACGTACAGTGCTCATACATTTACATGGCCTTTGCAGAATATGCAAAATGTTAATAATTTTAACAAAATAAGAGAGATCATGAAAATTTCATGTTGTTTTTTTTATTTAATACTGTCCTAATGTCACATCTGGACATTCACCTGTTCCTGGATCAGTCAATGAAACAACACAACCTGCCACATCTGAATCAACACTAATCACCCGATCACAGTCACCTGATTTCTAGCACCTGGTCCCAATCACCTGCACACCTTATAGCTCCGTCTCAGCCAAGCATGCGTTGGCTGAGCTCATCGCTACTCCACTGAGCTAGAAGGTGGAAGCTCATACTTTTTGCTCACCTGATCCGCATGCACTCTGATCCTTTTACCTGCCTGAGTCTCAGAATGAGATCGTCACTGCCTTAAAAGACTGAGTATTGCTCTACTTGTTTTGACTGCTTATGTTCAGCTGTGGAAAGAGCCTTTTTGAGTTATTTACCTGTGATGATTACCTGCATTGCTTACCTGTTACTCTTGACCTGTAAATAAAAAAACTCACCTATTGAAAACTTACCTTCCAGTCTCCGTCTGCTATCTGAGCGTGACAGAAGCTCAGCCCATAAAAGACAGACATGGAGCAAGAGGACAATGCTACCGCATCGGATCCTTATCAGTCATTCATCCAGGTCTTGAATGAGGTACGAGCTCAGACTAACTCAACTAGCCCGGTTGCACGCCCTGCTCAGTTCACAGGAGACAGTGGTTCCTGTAGTGGTTTTCTCCTCTAATGCTCGCTGTTCATCGAGGCGCAACCACGCCTCTTTCCCACCGATCGCACTAAGATTGCTTTTATAATCACTCATCTGGCTGGACGGGCCTTGCAATGGGCAGAGGCACTATGGACATCAGAGAGCATTCATTTGTCTTCATTGGATCTATTTCTGCAGCAATTTCGTCTAGTGTTTGGATTACCCACCACTGCACTCACCGTGCCAGAGGAGCTCCTTCAGCTACACCAAGGGAAAAGACCTGTACACGAATATATCCTTCACTTCCGCACTCTAGTAATGTCTAGCGGTTGGAATGACTCTGCACTCCTGGCGGTCTTTCGCCGAAGATTAAACCCACGTATTCAGTCTCAAATGGCAATCTACGACGATAACGTGGGTTTGGAGGCGTTTCTTAAAAGAACTCTTACCGTGTCACAACACTTATCTGCATGTGGAGATATCCAACCTGCATCAACTGAGGTAGAGGAACCTATGCAAACGGAAACGTATCATCTTACTCCCCAAGAACGCTCTCGTCGTCTTCGTGGAGGACTGTGTTTATACTGTGGAGATTCCACACATCATCTTCAACAATGTCCAGTTCGGCCTCCTAAAACTACGGTGAGTGTGGGTCCTATAACCAAGAATTATCATGTCTTACCTATGATTTATGCCATATGGGCTTTCGAACTCACCAGCAGTTTTTCAAGATTTCATGAACGAGACTTTCAGAGACATGTTACACCAGTTCGTGATCATCTACATAGATGATATTTTAATTTACTCCCCTGATTTAACCACTCATGTTTCCCATGTTCGCCAGGTCCTTCAACGCCTCAGAGATCACCAATTATATCTCAAGGGAGAGAAGTGTGAATTTCACCTCACTCAAGTGCACTTTCTCGGATACTATATTTCTCAATCTGGTATCGAGATGGACCCAAAGAAAGTAGCTGCTGTGGCAGAGTGGCCGGTTCCATCCACTGTAAAAGAGCTTCAGAGATTCCTTGGCTTTGCCAATTTTTACAGACGCTTTATTTCCGGGTACAGTAAAATATCATCTGTTCTCACCTCTCTCCTAAAAGGTGCCAAAACCAAGATCTGCTGGAGTCCCGAGGCTCAAGATGCATTCACGAAACTCAAGGAAGCATTCTGCTCTGCACCCATTCTGCGTCACCCAAATCCTGAAGCACAATTCATCGTGGAAGTGGATGCAGCCACCACCGGCGTTGGAGCTACCCTGTCTCAACGTGACGGTAACACAAACAAACTTCACCCTTGTGCTTACTATTCAAAGAAACGTTCATCTTCTGAACAGAATTATGATGTGGGGAATCGTGAACTGCTGGCCATTAAGTTGGCCCTAGAAGAGTGGCGCCACTGGCTGGAGGGAGCAAAGATTCCCTTCCAAGTCATTACAGATTACAAGAACCTTCAGTACCTTCGAGTGACAAAACGTTTGAACCCCCGTCAGGCGAGGTGGGCCTTATTTTTCACCAGGTTCAATTTCACCATCACCTATCGGCCCGGGACAAAGAATACGAAGGCCGACGCTCTATCTCGCCTATACCAACCGGATCCTGTCACTGAGGAACCTGAACCTGTCTTACCGCCATGTATCTTTCAAGCCCCCATACAGTGGTCCGTCCAAGATCAAATAAATCAGGCTCTTCAACAGGATCCTGCACCACCTGAAACTCCAGCAGGTAAACAATACGTACCACTTACTGTTCGTCGTAACCTACTGGAATCTGCTCACACCTCTCTAGGGTCTGGTCATCCGGGAATTCAACGCACTCATCAGTTGCTGAACTCACAGTTCTGGTGGCCCGAAATGGCAAGAGATGTCCGCCGGTATGTTAAAGGGTGTTCTGTCTGTGCCATCACAAATACTCCGAGAAGCCTACCGGAGGGTAAGCTCATGCCGCTCCCGATACCACAAAGACCTTGGTCACACATCGGAATTGATTTCGCCACTGATCTTCCTGAGTCTGATGGGTACACTACCATATTAGTGGTAGTCGATCGCTTTTCTAAAGCATGCAAACTAATACCATTACCTGGAATCTCAGAGTAATCCCCATCTCTCTCTCTTGCACATTCTTTGGTTTTCCAATATTTTTGGCATATTAGAAGCCTTCTCAAAAGTGACTATAATTTTAAGATCCATCTTTTCAAACTGAGGGCGGCTGAGGGACTCGTACACCGCTATTACAAAAGGAGGAAACATTTACTGATCCTCAAGAAGGCAACTCAATGCATCAAAGCCCATGCCACTGAATAAAAAACACAAAAGGTAATTGTGACTTTGTTATCTCACAATTCTGATGTTTTTTTCCTAGAATTGTGGGAAATAAATCCCAATCCTGTCCTGTCCCTCTCCAGCATCACTCCCCGTCAGTACTTATTGTACATTCAGTCGAAATGCTAAAATGCCGAAAAATATAATTTAAAAAAAAAAAGAAAAGTCAGAATTGCAAAATATAAACTCGCAACTTTTTTGTGAGAAAAAGACAAAATCTCAGTGTTGTGAGAAAAGGTAAGAATTGTGAAACTGAAACTAATTTAATCTGAATTGAAATATACTAAGTCATAATAAGTAGATATAAACATGAAAGGAATAAAGTCAGAATTATGAGATATAAACTCAGAATTGTGATATGTAAACTCGCAAGTATCTTTTCACATTTTTTATTCAGTGGTGGAAATGGGCTTTTATTCCAAGTTTATTTTGTAACTGTGTCACTCACGGATCCTATCAGCCGATTTCAACAGTTTAAGTTTCAGGACTGATTGTTTTGTGCTACTGTCACAATGTAATTCCAGCTTGGCAAAGAGGCTGTTATTGAAGGCTTGGGTATTTTAAAACTGCTTAGCCAATGATTTCAAAGGTCATTAACATAGAAGTCTTGAAAGTGTAGTGGGTGCAGAATGATGACGAGAAACTACATATACATGGTGCAGAAACATAAATGGACTACAGGGAAAAATTACAGTGATGAAGAAGTTTTGGGAAAAAAGCTGCAATAAAATTTGCTTAGGAGACCCACGGAGGAATAGAGTCATCATGAAATAGTTGTCTGTGTTTCCGTGTGAAGGTGCACAATTCTCTCGTTTCATTAGCTTAAGGGTTTAAATGAGCAGAAAGTGTGCTGTGAGAATCTGTTGATCGCTCCCACAGGTTCAGGTCACATCCGCTCTTTATTAAATGCGGTAAACAGGCTGGATGCATGCAGCCCAGACTAATGGGCAGTCAGACAGAATCCAATTACTCCAGGAGCCCGTTTACCTGCGCTCTCTGTGACTTGAAGACTGACAGATTCACACGGGCCTCTCTGTGGTGT
The DNA here is from genome assembly GCA_032359235.1 of Enteromius mattozi. Lineage (NCBI taxonomy): Eukaryota > Metazoa > Chordata > Actinopteri > Cypriniformes > Cyprinidae > Enteromius > Enteromius mattozi. Next base: position 2,508,261 of record JAUMHE010000056.1, read on the forward strand.
CACACCGGCTTGTCCTGAGGCAGGTTTTGATGCGCTTCCTGACAGAATTTTAATATGAGCCTGTTTATTCTCAACATTATGACTACACTCATTTCTCTCAGAGAGGCTCTCTGGCTCGCCAAAAGAGGAATGCGAGTGTGTTTGGTGCGAGTGTATGTTTGGCATTCTGGGAGTGCTAGAGGAGATCTCAGACCTTTAAAGCACAGCTGTAAATGCATTCAGGGCAGTCAAGTTCTGCTGTTTCTGTCACACTTCTTCATAGACTGCAATTAGGTTCAGTTTATGAGATATTGAAGAAAATACACCCAGCAGAGTTACTGAGACACACAAGACAGCCTCATACAGTAAAACTGACAAATACACACTTCCTTTTTCTATTTAACAGACTGGACATATGGAAAACTATACAGAACAAACAAACAAGGATTTATTAACATTATCACTGTAACGCCTATCATATCTGATACATCAATTTCTAAGACGTCTAAATTTCTAAAATACAGTACCTTCTGTGATTTGATTGTTGATGTATTCTTTTGTAGCAAGTAAAAGGTATTTTATTACAATTGCAAAAACCTTATTGTTGTTCTTTTTGCTGTGAAATCTTACAAATCTACTTGAAACGTAAAAACTGTTAGTACTATTTCAATATGAATACTTACTGGACTGAAGCAATCTATTTATTTATTTTAGACTCCTAATTGTTTTTTTTTGTTTTTGTTTTTTTTTGAAAATCATATTAAAATGTATCAAATAGGATCATCAGGTTTTTGAGGTCTCTCAGTCATTGTATTGTATTGCATGTTTTGCTGTCACAATAACAAAAATATAGAGCCTTGATCATAAAATTAAGCATTTAAATATCACCTTACTAAGACATTATTGTAAGATTGACCGCTGATATTTGCATGCATTTTATGGGGTTATAGATAAGATCTTATTTATTCAAATTGGCGAACTATTATAATTTTATCTCACTTTTTCGACCACATAAATATCAGTCTTGGCACCAAATTAAGTATGTTTTAGTTTGAGCGTTTGAATAAAACTTGTCTTTACTCCTGTAGTATTTGCTCCATGTTCTCACTATTATGCAATATGCAACAGAAGCTGCTTTTATGTATTATTTTACTAATAAAACACACATATGCAAACTAGATTTTGTCCTAAGTTTAAATAATTTGTTTCTTAAAAAACACTATTATTTCATATGTCAGGCTTTACAGGGTTAACGGCTTTGATTTCCAGGTGCATTATGGGAATTATGGGTATGTACTCTGCTGACGTGACAGCACTTATTCTCAAATAATTTAGGTTGGGAATAATCCTCTTGTGGATGTGTCTTAAATGCCTAGGATGTCTGAGGAGGAACAATTATGTGTGTGTGTGGTCCTAATAAACCTTACCTTATGGGGAACATGGAGCACTGACACTTTGGTCCATTTTTATGGTTTTGAAAGTGCTATATAAATAAAAGTTGAGTTGAGTTGAGTAAAATGTCCCCACAAAATGGCAATATCCAAAATCCTTGTCCTTATGAGGACATATTATGGTCCCCATGAGAAAACAAGATTATAGGCAACAGAATAAAGTTTTCGAAAATCTAAAAATGGGTGATTGGCAGTACTGTTTGTATGGGATAAAAAACATTTTGCCTATGGAATGTCCCCATAACACATGGAAGCCCAACATGTGTGTGTGTGTGTGTGTGTGAGAGAGAGAGAGCACTGAGCACATTTATAGGAAAGACCTCCAGTGAATGTGGCCCTGGAGCACAACTGTGTGTTAGTATGTATGTTAATCCAGCACTGAATCAGAAGGTGATGGGTTGATGGCACTGGAAACCCCTCGGCATTAACACAGCAAATACCTTTTTTCTTTCTCTCTTCATTCAGTTTTCCTCTTTCAATCACCCTTTTCCACTTAAAGGTGAAGTGTTTAAAACATCCACAAAGCTAAGTAGCTTATCTTAAAATAACTCCAGCATGTACAGTAAATGATTCTGTAGGTTTGTTTGGTCATGTCAGGTACAAATGTGAAAGCTGAAACTCCTAACCCTAAACATAATGTTCAGTGCTTCATTGGTGATTTTTCTTAAGATTTACCTGATCTTAACTGATGACTAGGTGATTAAGTTGGCCAGTGCAATTGCTGCAAGGAAGGGTTTCTGCTTAATTTGGTTTATTGGGGGAAAAAATATCTAAAATGGCAGTTTAACAACAGAGTAAGTTGGGTTCAGGATTGATTGACCAACCAATGGCAGATGTGTGTTGAGAAACCTGAGAAATATATTTTTTCTTCCAAATAATAATGTACTGAAAAAAAATTGTACCAACTTATAAGAAATAAACAAATCAAGGATATCTCTTCCTAAAGACAAAAACAATCATACAAAGTAAAAAAGATATTATAAAAGTGTTATTATATTTATCATAAATGCCATATTTAATACAGTATATTTTCTATAGACATGAGCCAAAATGTTACTTGATGTAGTTTAATAAAAATTAGCTATAATATGAAAGTAGAGTTTTCACTAAAGATAAAACTAACATTTTATAGATCATTGTTTCATTTACTTACTATACAGTAAAGACAATTATAAAAATATTTAATGAAATGTTTATAAAACCAATATAGAAATGCACTTTAATCACGTGACATCATGACTATCTCGTCAGTAAAGCCGGTTCATGTGCTTTCAGATGGAGCGCATTTAATACACAGAGCCTGTATTCTTATTAGAACCTATAGGTGCTATGTGTAAGTTTGAAACAGCATTTTGCCACTTTCTTGGGATAGAAAACACATTTGTACTCAAATTAAGCAAAATGGATTGATAGCGTTTTGGAACCAAACTCTTCATATCTTTATTTGTAGGCTTTTCTCTGCAAATTAGTTGCAAATTTTTCTTTTTAATCATGATTTTGATTAATCAATGGGCATATAATACAATTCAGTTGATTACATTTTTCATCAGTTGATTTTATAATTAGATTTATTAAAATACACTAAAACACAAGCAGTGTTGGGCATTTAATTACTTTTTTAGTAACGTAGTAATTTAACGCGTTATAATTTCCAAAACAGTAATTAGAGTATAGTTACTAAGCCGAGGTCGCTAGGTGTCACTGTCGTGTTACTTTGCTAAAAGAATGCAGTGTTTTATCATCTAGATTATAAAAAGACGCGAGACGAGATGTGCGAGTGTGTGTGTGTGTCGCGGGTAGACGTGAGTGTGTGTGTGCGTGCGTGCTTGTCTGTGTGTTGAGTGTATAGCTCGCGCTTGCGGGATGCGGGAGAATAAAATAATTCACGGAACACCTGCAAAATAGAAATATCTAAGCATAAAATATCTATGGCACAAAAAAGGAATATGAACACCTGTATATATAACATCTGTTTGTAGCGTTGAGCAATAGAGTGCTGAAATGTGCATGATTATGAAAGATTCATTATGCATATATTTATTGTGTTATAATAGAGATTTGTGAGTTTGCGATGTGTCTTTTAGACATTATAAATGCAGCCTTTGTCAAACTGTGTAAACAGCAGCCGCTTGCTTTAGTTAAAAATAACAGTGTTTTGTGAATGTTGATGCTTTAGTAACAAATATTTATTGGGAGGGTGTATGCTGGATTTTCAGAAATTTCACGGAGAAAAGAGTAATGTAACTAGTAACTAATTACTAATTACTTTTAAAATAAAGTAATCAGAACAGTAGCATGATTACTTTTAAAAGGAGTAATCAGTAATTTGATTACATTTTCAGAGTAACTTGCCCAACACTGAACACAAGTAAAACTACCAGAAGAAGCTCGTATATCAATTTAAATCATTCAAAGTATGTTAATTACATATTTGCTCTTGAGGATTAGGTTTAGGATTAGTAATGTAATTTAGCTGTAACCACCAGCACAGTTGCAGACATACTTTGCAAGGCTAAAACCACTCTGGGTTTTGAATGGACTTGTTCTGGTGTTTATCCAAGCCTCCTTACACTCACATTAACTCCACACTGTTGTGTGTGTGCAGGTGTTGCAGATGTACCTTCCGTTCTGTGGCATCGCCATCTCAAACGCCCAGCTGTTCGCTGCCTCCAGGAAAGAGTACGACAGGAGCAGGGTAAGAACACACTTACTTCAGCACTTCATTAAAACCGTATTATATCTCTGCACCCCTCCTACTGTAACAAGACCGCGTGTGTGTGTGTGTGTGCGCGCTATGAATGTCATGTGGGTGTTTATTACGTAGTACGTGTGTATCTGTCTATTGATCTTTTGCTTCCTACACACTCTGTTCCTGCACCGAGAGCTTTTGAATCAAGAAGAGATGTGTGTGTGTGTGTGTGTGTGTGTGTGTGTGGCTGGGGAAGCATAAATCTGAGTTGTGGCGTCTTTACAGCATCATCAACACATTTTAAATATCGATCACAGAAGGACATGATGCCAGAAAACAAGAATGAAGTAGAGAGAGAGAATGAGAAAGATGAAAGCAGAAAGTGAGGGAGTGATCGTACAGCACTGTTTCCTGGGAGTGATTTTAATGGTACTTGCTCTGCTATTGTGGATGAACAGGAAGAACCACTTTTGGCATTAACGTAATTCATAGTAGAAAGAGTTTACTAGGAATGAATGGTGCCTGCTGATAGAGTTGGTCGTTTGCACACACTTGAAATTTTAGCAGCCAGTTCACTAAAGAAATTATGCAGATCAGGCAAAACAGCTCAAAGAAGCTTGGAAATTCATCTTACACGGTGCGTTTCCCCACCTTGAGTCTGGGTACTAGCTTTTGTAGTGTGCTTCAGATTACTCCGTGCTCCGCCCACCGTCCATGATATTGATGAGCAACAACAACAAGGAAACATGTCAAAAAGGCTAACTTTAACAGACCAAACCAGATCAGCCAACCTGTACGCTCACTCCAAGGATGGATGATCTGACTGTATATTCTACTGAACAATAGTAATATATTTCTGCTGCAATGTTCAAACCAAACTTTTATTTTGACGGCTTGCCATGAATACCTTTAACTTACAGTTCTGTGTGTACATGATATGTGGATAGATTTAC
>JAUMHE010000056.1:2523904-2538570 GCA_032359235.1 Enteromius mattozi
TTTACGGAGGACTGATTCCTGAAGCTGACAGAGCAGTCTATGCTGGCTGTGCACAGAGACTAGAAAGAGAGGCAATTGTACCTCTGCAAGAACAGTCTGCTGCTTCTGACTCACAACCTTTAAGTAAGTTATGTTTTTTAGAACGATGAGCTTTGTCAAAGACTATAGAATACCCAAGACGTGTCACTAGTTTTGAACGGGGGAAAATGCAACACTTAACACGGCTGATCAATCACAGGAAGACCCGCCTTCTGAATAATGTAGCCAATCGCTGATCTGTAAAGTCAGCACATCAACACATCTGCCGTTAGAAGTTCCGGTTGCTATAGAAACATTTAGCATTCTGAGACGCGTCCCTAGGACTGCGCATGCACTGACTGATCTCGCCTGAGAAATACGTTTTTTTATAACGCTGTTTGAGCAAAAGAAACAACATTTATTACACAGTTGTTGTCAGATTTCGTTAGTGATTTAATTTAATCGTAAGCTTAGTGAACAGTTTTGGAGAATTTGATGTTTCCCCCATTCAAAGAGATAGGAGCTGAAATTGGGTACCTGAGAGGCATTTCAAAGATGGCCGCAGAGTGACATGACTTGTCTTAAAGAGACTTTGACTTTTTACAAATCGACCGGAGGCGGGGCTTAGAGGAGAAACAGAAATGTATAGTATGTGGAAAATAATGTGTTTTTTGCACCGCATAAACTCATTGCGTTACACCAAATACACAAAATAATGTTCTTTTTAGCGACATCATATGACCCCTTTAATGCCATGCTCTACAGCAGGAAAGAGCACAAAATTGATACATGAAAAACAAAATCAGACAGCTAGCAGATATTCATAAAATGTATTGTTTGGGTGTTGATTTTATCTTACTGGTCCTTTAAGGGTTTACACTTAGACTTAGTTTACACTGCAGGCTGAAGTGGCCCAAATCACACTTTTTTGGCCAAATGTGACATATCTGATTATTTTATGACAGTCTGAAAAAAAATATTTTTTAAAATCAGGCCCAGGCCACTTTCATATGTGGTCCTAAATCGTATGCATAGCCGATGTTTTGCAATGCGACTTCAGTTTAAAGAGTTAAAATTTCATGCTGTTTTTACGACACTGAAATTCAACAGACATCACAATTCTCCACTGGAGGATTAATATTCTTCTTCTTATCACTTCGTTATTTAGGCTCTGATTTCACATCAACTTAAAAATCGTTAAACACACATTAACACGAGCAGCATCCATTGTTATTTCTGCAAACACAGTGCGCTGTGTCTGACGTCACATTCTTCTGCGCATGTGGGTCACTTCAGGGCTTTATACGGTTCACACATGAGACTGATGGCAGTCGCATTTAAATGACAATGTGAACAACAAAAAAAAAAAATCAGATTTCAGCTAAATATCCGATCTGAGCAGACCTGCAGTCTGAACTAAGCCTTAGACTCAAATGAACATTATAACAATCTTACCCAGAATTTTAATATAATCAAAGGGCTAGTCTCAGTTTTACACTATATATTGTTGAGGTAATATACATTATAATTGAGGGACTAGTTGAAATTATATTCTTTGGTAATAGACAGCCTATTACAGATGCTACAGAAAGAGTTGCATTTAACCCAGAATCTTCCTTTAAAGAGCATGATTAAAGATGAGAGAGCTTAAAACCTTGGACCTCTGTCGACTCGTGTGCGTCTTCAAAATGCCAGCAGCACAAGATTATATAACAGCGTGTTTTCAGATGATCTCATGTTTTTGCTTAGTTCTCCTCAGATCATTCGTTTTTTTAATGTGGTGACAAGTGTTTGTTTGTAATGTCTTCAGGCAGATCAGTTCTCTGGCTTCCATATTAGATCTGTCCTATGTGTCCCTATCTGGAACAGTAACCACCAAATCATAGGTAAGTTATCTAGTTAAGCTCTGTTGTTTCACTACGTATGTACTGCTGCTGTGCATGTTTATATAGGATAATGTCTGCTTAAATGTATATCTGTGTGTCACATAAGCATGTGTGTGTGTGCTGCTGCTGCACAAGTGTACTGTGTGTGGGTGGATGTGTGTGTGTGTGTGTGTGTGTGGGAGGACTCTGTCAGGGACCGAAAGTCATTATGAGCACAAACAGCCAGTAGAAGCAGAAGTCAAGGATGTCTTCATTCAAAAGATTTCTCTCTCCCCTTCTCACTCTCTTTCTTCACCATTTTTCAAATCTTGTATAAAGCCAGCACTATGAGGAGAGAAAAGATTTACCTGACACATGTACCTCACAGTCCATAAATGAAAGATTTTATATCCATATAAATACCATAGCTTTTTAAGTCCTTGGGTATGTTTGGAATTGTATTCATCCTACTACTGTTCTTGTAGTATGCAGTATATACTACAGATGTTTTGTATGGATGGAGATGCCCAGATGCCTAATACTGTATAAACATGTACACTACGCCACCATAAAAATAATATATAATAAATGAGAATGAGAAGCAATATCAACCTGCTGCTTTGTAACATTTCATTCTTTACATTATATAAAACATTATATAAAATGAATAAATAAAGTAGCGAGTAATATTTTCTTCTAATAAAATACTAGAAAAAATATGGTCACAATTTAGTTTTAGGGCTATTAAATGAATAAACTCCCAATTTGCTGTGTATTAATATTTAGTGATGTAGCTGTTAAGTTTATATACAAATTTGATCTAAAATAAGGTCATGTAGAATAAGGCATTAATATGTGTGTTAGAAGTACTAATAAACAGCCTGTATCATTATTTATTCATTATTATTCTTCATGCTAAATAACCACTTTAATGATGAAAGGTTATAACTGGGCACCTCTCACTGTATCATGCAGCATGTAATGAGGTCATGTGACAACACTGTATCATGCCTCTGTTTAGAGCATTTATCATTGCCTGATGCTACTCTTTCACATGCTGTTTTTAAAATAGCAGGGGGGTCTTGTGTAAGTGAGCTGTGTAACTATATACTGAGGTAATAACCGGACACCACTTTTGGTTTAGGATTACTTAAAAAGATGCTTTTTCTCAGTCATGCACATATCAGTGGGCTCTCAGCCGAACATGCTTCTTCGAGTGATAAAAATGTTGTAATTATAAGCAGTGTTATGGTGGAGCCGCATATATATGCATGTACAAGCTGTCCAAAGCAAGCACCACATTTCGGATTGACTGTAATGAGATGGTGAGGATGGGGGGGGGGGGGGGGGTGTTAGGTGTGTGAACGGGGGGGGAGGGTTTGCACTTAAAGGAACAATCATTCTAATTACATACTAGAACACAGCACACTGTTTAATTAGCCATATAGAAAGAGAGAGAGAGTGAAAGAGAGAGATTGGGGGTGGGGCGAGGGAGAGATTCTTGACTCCTGAATCCTTCATCAATGGATGCAGTGCATTGCTATGCTTTAAAGGACCTGATATGGGTCATGAAACACAACATGCAAAGTTTTCAAGTTTGTGTTTTGCAGGTGTGGCTCAGGTCTTGAACAGATTAGATGGAAAACCATTTGATGATGCAGATCAGAGGCTGTTTGAGGTATGATGTCTGTGAGATCTCTTTATGAGTGCTTTGCAACCAGCAAACGTGATTTAAGTGAACTGTACTGCAGAGCAGAAGATTCACTTGAAAGGGGTCCATGAATATGCATATACCCACACACGCTATCTTCACAATTATCTCATTGCAAAAGCCTCAGAGTGATTTGAGAGAATTATGACCTACTGTATTCTCTAAATGAACTTAGAAGTGGAACCTTGAAGCCTAGAAAGTGGGCTCAGATAGAGGCTATTTACGAAAAAAAAAGAAAAGAAATATATATATATATTCAAATTATTAAATGGATGCCACCCTATTGGGACAAAAGCCCTCCCTGCCCTTACCCTACAGCATACGTTATTTTCAACTTTTTGATTATTTTATTCATTTAAAAAAAAAACTATTCTGATACCGATATAGATGCCGATACCGATATATTTGCTTTTTTGCTTGGAAACAACACGTCTCTCCTGTGCAGAAATTATAAGCAAAATATTTTTCATTTTAGTTAGTTTTTAACGGTTTTGACAGTACATTGAAGTGTACATTGTTTGGGAGTCTGAACATTACATACCTGATTGTAAATTTGCCAGTGATTAGGAGAGATTATATGGTGCTGTTTTTCAGGGGTTGGGCTCCTTACTTCCCCTGAAGGGAAATCTTAATGCTTGCAGCATACAGTACCAAGACCTTTTAGACAATATAATGCTTCCTAACTGTGGATTCAGTTTAGGGAAGACCCTTTTCTATTCCAACATTTACAAAACACTAGGGATGCACGATATTATCGGACTGATATCGGAATCGGCCGATATGGGCTTTAAATTTAAAAATCAAATTAAAAATTAAATAAAGCAGTAATTGAAGTAATTGAAGTAAAATAATGAGTATGTTTTGATTTAATGGTCAGAAGCTATAGCTTACTTAAAACAAAACAAAAAACAACACTTGTAAATTAAATAATTTTATGTATACTGATTTATTCACTAATGTATAATGTTTCAATTTTTAAACAAATCATAAGCTCTGAAAGATTTTGAGAGTTTTTTTAAACTCTTTTGCTTACATCTACAAATATTAAACCTTAAAATAAAATGTGAGGGTTAACGCTGCATCTTTCTGATGGAAAATGTAACAATTGATATAGTTTATTTTTAATTATTTTTAAAGCTTCAAAGTATTGTGAAAAAAAACCTTCATTATTGTTTATTTAATTTAACAAATAAGTTCTTATATGCTTATAATGCTTCATAATTTCACAGGAGAGACTTCCAAATAAAAGGAAATATATCGGCAACGGCATTAGTATCGGCCAAAATAAGTTGAAAAAAATCAGCATATCAGATATTGGCAAAAATACAATATCATGCATTCTTTGTTCAGAACCCTGACCTCAACCCCATCAAACACCTCTGAGATGAACTGGAATAGAGATTGTGAGCTAGGTCTACTGATCCAACATCAGTGCCTCTCCTCACAAACTGTCACGCCGTCACAAAACCCTGAACCCAGATCAGTCACTACAAACCACTCACAGTCACCCGCAACAGATCCAGGATCAGCCACAATCACACGCTCCCAATCACCAGAATTCTGAACACCGTATAACACGTTCCTTCAACTCCTCGATGAGGTACGCTCTCGGGTACCCACTGCCAGCCCAGTGGCTCACCCCCCTCAGTTTTCTGGAGAAACCACATCATGTAATGGCTTCCTGTTACAATGTTCTCCGCAACAGTTCTCGACGGATCAGAGCAAGATAGCATTCATCACCACACTCTTAACGGGGCGAGCCTTACAGTGGGTGGAGGCTTTATGGACCACGAATAGCCCTCATGCACAGTCACTAGAGCAATTCCTCTTGCACTTCAGGCAGGTGTTCGGACAACCTGTCACACCAGTGACAGTACAAGAAGAGTTATTACAGCTAAGACAATCCAGTTTACCCATGCACGAATATATCCTTCGATTTCGCACCCTAGCACTCACAAGTGGATAGAATGATGCTGCTCTTTTAGCTGTCTTTCGTCGAGGTCTTAATCCCACCGTACGTCAACAAATGGCCATACATGACGACAACGTGGGGCTCGACTCATTCCTCCGTAAAGCAGCCAGCATATCTCAACATCTTACCGCATGTGAATCAGCACCTGAACCCACACCTCCGAACTCCCTGCCAGATGAAGCTATGATTGCAGACTCCTATCATCTGTCTGATCAGGAATGCCTTCGGCGGCTACAAGGAGGATTGTGCCTCTATTGCGGAGACCCCACTCACAAACTTCGGCAGTGCCCTGTCTGTCAACCACGAGTCTTGTTGAGTGTTGGTCATGTCAATCGTCCTGTTTCCATAATGCCATTAATAGATGGCAAGATTATTTTTAACACTCACCTCTCCCCTGTCAAAGTGCTGGTGGACTCTGGAGCAGCAGGGAACTTCATATCTTCACGATGTCTAGAGGGTTTACGGATTCCGAAGAGATGGAATCCCACTACTTACCGCATTACCACCAAGGAAAGCCTCTGGATAAACGACCCATTAACTCCTGTACACCTCCACTTACCCTGCAAATCGGGTCTCTACACTTCAAAATCCTTTTTGATCCTGCATGATGCCACAGTAGATGTTCTCCTAGGGTGGCGCTGGCTGGATAAACATGATCCACAGATCCTATGGAAAACTGATGAAATTTTGAAGTGGAGTTTAAACTGTAAGGAGAATTGTATCCAGACCTTCCCGAAACGTTCCCTGCTCACCGTCCCTTGCTGTTCCACCACCATAGAGAGTCCAAACACCACCACCAACATCCACATTCCACCCGAATATCGCACCTACCTGGATGCATTTAGTAAAGCCGCTGCCACCCGTCTACCTCCACACCGTCACTGGGACTGCACCATAGATCTGCTGCCAGGTGCCTTGTTACCCACTGCCACGTATCCCAGCCTCCTTTAGAAGACCTTTGTCAAGCCAAAGTCTTCAGTAAACTCGACCTCAGAAGCGCCTATAACCTCATTCGTATTCGCTGAGGGGATGAATGGAAGACGGCCTTTGTCACACCCAACGGCCACTATGAATATCGGGTTATGCCGTATGGGCTTTCCAACTCACCCTCTATATTCCAGAACTTCATGAATGAGATTCTGAGACATGTTACACCAATTTGTCATTATCTTATCTACATCGATGACATTCTCATTTATTCACCCAACTTACCATTACACATCCATCACACCAACTCTTTCTCAAAGCTGAGAAATGTGAGTTCCACCAATCCCAGGTTCAATTCCTCGGTTACGTGATCTCTCCCATCGGTGTTGAAATGGATCCCATAAAGGTAAAAGCCGTCTACATCTGGCCGGTACCCACTACTGTAAAAGAGTTGCAACGCTTCTGCGGTTTTGCAAACTTCTATAGAAGATTCATTGCCGGGTACAGCCAAACCACGAGTCTGGAAGGAGTTCTTCCGCCTCCTAGGAGTATCAATCAGCTTTTCTTCGAGTTACCATCCACAGACGAACGGCCAGACTGAGTGGAAGATTCAGGAAATCGGCCGCTATCTCCGGACCTACTGCCACGAACATCAAGAGTCCTGGAACCAGTACCTACCCTGGGCTGAATACGCTCAGAACTCACTCCGGCAAGAATCCACTGGTCTTACCCCTTTTCAATGTGTTCTAGGTTTCCACCCACCTCTGTTTCCCTGGAACGAAGTTACCTATGAACTTCAACTGCAATCCCAGTACCGCATTTCACCTACCTTTCACGTGTCCCTACTAAAACGTCACATTGATCCTCTATTTCCTCCTTCCACAGAGCACCCGGAACCCCCTCCTCCACCCGAGATCGAGACAACCGAGACCATCTACAGAGTCAAAGAAATCCTTGACTCTCGGCGGCGGGGTGGCCGGCTTCAGTACCTGATCGATTGGGAGGAATATGGTCCTGAGGAAAAGTGCTGGGTTGATCGAGATGACATACTAGACCCTACACTCACCACCAAATTTCACCTGTCGCATCCCAATCGTCCTGCCCCGAGAGGTCGTGACCGCCCTCGCCGTCGGCTTCGAGCTTCGGGACATGCTCGTGGAGGAGGGGGTAATGTCACACCGTCACAAAACCCTGAAACCAGATCAGTCACTACAAACCACTCACAGTCACCCGCAACAGATCCAGGATCAGCTACAATCACACGCTCCCAATCACCGGAATTCTGAACACCTGTAACCAATCACCTGCTCACCATAAAGGAGTGGGTCTGTTATTCATTCGTTGGCTGAGCTCAAGGTCGCTACACTCACAAGCACCTTTCTCCTGCCTGTCTGCCCAAAGCCTTATACCACCGAAGGAGATGCTTCACCTGCTAAAAGACTGAGTATACTTTGACTGCCTTCATACTTACCTGGGTGCAGCCGCACCGACATTCACCTTGCCCTCACAACACTATTGACTGTGCACTGTGTTCATTACCTGAGATACTTAACTTGATTTGATGAATTCCTGCTGTTGTATTTCCAGTTGTGAAATAAACCTGAGCTTATCCAAGTTCCATGTTTGCTGCTGTTACTGAACCTGACACAAACACTCTACTGTATGAATGGGCCAAAATTCCCACAGAAACAATCCAAAATCTTGTGGGAAGACTTCAAGGAAGAGTGGAAGCTGTTATTGCTGCAAAGAGGGACCAACTCCATATTAATGTCTTGAGTCCACAGAACACTTTACATGGACCAAAACCAGAACTGGGGAAAAGAAAAGCAAATGGCCTGGAAAGAGGATCACTCTTATTAAATAAATTATAATACCATTTCTTCTTATTTTTCTTATTGTATTATTATTTTATTAGCTCAAAATGATTCTGTAATAATCATTTAATTCTATAAAGCTGTGCCTGTGTAATTCTGGGTCCCTGCAGCATGATTCAGTGAACTGAACTGCAGACCTAAAGGTTTGAACCAGTGTTTTTTAGTATCAATAAAATACCATTATAATTTTTATTAATTGTTTGAATTACTTAAATTATTTTTTAAATTTAATTTTCCTTTTAGGGTACGTTATATTGTAGTTTTGGCTTTCTGGGTTCGTTTGGTCCGGACCAAAATAGAAAACATTTGATCCTGGTCTGCTTAGCATTCACACTGGCATTTTTGACAGTGAACCTAAAGATACAAAGATTTAAAAACCCCTTTCAGAGGTTTAAATTGGTTGTTGAGGGCTTACTGTATGTGTGACTCCATGGTCTCTTTCTCTCTCTTTAGGCATTTGTGATTTTCTGTGGACTGGGAATCAATAACACCATTATGTATGACCAAGTGAAGAAGTCCTGGGCCAAACAGTCTGTTGCTTTGGATGTATGTCTCTCCAAACACACACACACATTGCTATATTTGTGAGGACTTTGATAGACTTCTATTGTTTTATACTGACCTAACAATATTTTTATTGCCCTACATCAACCCTACCCCTAAACCTACCCTTCACACAAACCTTTTTGCATTTTTACATTTTAAGATAAACTTCATTTAGTATTTTTAATAATTTATTTCCCTTATGAGGACCGAGCAAATGTCCTCACAAAGTCAAAAATGTCAGGCTTTACTATCCTTGTGGAGACATTTGGTCTTCACAGCTATAGCAAAACAAACACACACACACACTTCCAGACCGTGATTGCTATGATGTTTCCAAAGTGGTGGTAAATTAGAGATCTTATAATTGGTGGGTTGTTTGATTAGAAACGTATGACTGGTGGGATAATTCAACACAAGTAAAGATGGGAGCATGTGATTGGTGGAATATATTGACCCAGTTCCCGTTAGAGTCAGAGCCGCAGGAGCTGTATTCACTCCTGACTCAGAGTAGGTTTGACGCTCATCCATCTCACTCAGCAGTCATCCCTCTTTTACATCTAGTAAAGGAATCATATCACCAAAAACTGAATATTCCTTGTGGTTTTGAAAAAAGTTCAATATACTAAGTAGACAAACAATAATATTGGCAATACTACCAGTTCATCCAGAAGATTAATTGAAACTAAGCTGTCACACCAAAAAACAGCCTGTTTAATTCAGTCAGTGGGTGGAAAATGATCAATTCAAACCAAATTATTACTGTGTTGGTGCAAGAAACCCTTGCTGACATTATAAGCGGACTTAAAATGCTATAAAAGAGCAGAATATGAACCCTTTAATCTTACAAAGAAGCGGTGGGACACAGAGGAATAAATCCTCACCTTCAAAGCATTCGATTGACTCACTTCAATCGAACAAAACGATCGTCTGGAAACACAGATGATGGTGTGTTTACAGTCAAAACACTATAGGATTGTTGTTGTTTTTTCCTCACAAAGCAGTGACTGACTGAGTTAAGTTAAATGGAAACCCTTCATGATAAGGTCCTATAACATATTAGTTAACATTGATAGATGCATTAAAGGGTTAGTTCACCCCAAAATGAAAATTCTGTCATTAATTACTCACCCTCATGTCTTTCCAAACCCAGAAGACCTTCGTTCATCTTCAGAACACAGATGAAGATATGTTTGATGATATCAGAGAGCTATCTGTCCCTCCATAGACAGCAACACAACTGAAATGATCCCAGATCCAAAAACATAGTAAAAACATGGTGAAACAGTCCATGTGACATCAGTGGATCAACTTCAGTTTTGCGACGCTATGAGAACACTTTTTTTTGTCCAAAGCAGATGTACACAAGACTGATTACATCAAATACGTTAAAGCTTGTGTATGCTATGCATTGTGATACTCTCTAAAATGGCAGAAGATGTCACGGGAAAAGAATGGTTGAGCAAATGATGTTATTTTTGTTTTCTCCTAGTATTCTCATAGCATCACAAAACTGAAGTTGATCCACTAATGTCACATGGACTGTTTTGCTAATGTTTTTACTATGTTTCTGGATCTGGGATCATTTCAGTTGTGTTGCTGTCTATGGAGGGACAGATAGCTCTCTTGAAGCTCTTCTCAAATTAGAGGAAAGCAGGATTGTTTTCTGTAAATAATCTGATATTATTTACAAGGATTCCAGATTGTCAGTATGTTAATATATAATGATATGTACTATATCGGAACTGAAATGTATATTGCATGACCTGTAGTGCAGATGGGTTCAGAATCAGTCAGTCTGTACAGTATGTCATGAATGAAAGCTCACATGACAGAGGGATGCAGCGCTGAGTTACTGTAGTGTCAGGGTTTGGTCTGTTTAAAAGCAATCTGGCAAGTTTGCTGGCTCTCGCTATCATCTGTATGATGCTATTCTGGTGTCATACCTATATTATAAACATAAAATATAGACATGCATAAAATATGAACCTTTAATGATGGATTTTTTGTGTTTGTTTTCTATAGGTGCTGTCATATCATGCCACTTGCTCAAAGACTGAGGTGGATAAGTTTAAGGTAAACAGTAATGCTTCACTGAATCATACCTAATAGACTGTGTTTTATAAAGGCGTCTGACATTTCGGTGCTGTTTGGCACAGCATCAATAATGAAACAACCAGATTCATGATATATTAACCTCAATATATCAGACTGTATTGTTTATGCAGTATTTATAATTCAGAACAAAACTATTCAATATCTCATCAGTATTTGTGCATTATTGATATAGTCTCCGTGGAGTCCTGTTAACTAAATGCCTCATTTATCATGGGTTTATTTTCTGGTGAAATGCTCATTTTTAACACGTTAACTGGATTTTGCCAGGAGCTCTTATAGCATTTTATTGACAAGAACCAGCATGTTTCCAAGAGTGAATGAAGAACCCATCGCTTAAAGCCAAATCCAGGAATATCACACTATATATATATATATATATACATATATATATATATATGGCGCTAAATACATATTCTATACAGTATATCTTGATCTGTCAGTGACACAACTCTAAGCAGGGGTCAGACCTAGAGTTTAATCATCTGTTTTTCAGAAAAAACAGTAAAAAAATGGTAGCTGAAGCTGAAATCAAACAATATAAATAATTAATTAAAAACTTCATCTTTAAAAATGAAAATTAGACATGTTGCTCAGGCATTTAGCATAGAAGTACTAAAGTTATAATAATAAAAAAGTAAGTAGACAAAAGCTAATAAAAATAAGAATAGCACATACAATTACTTTCATTAAAAAATTATGAAAATATAAAAATAACAAAAATCAAGATATTAATAAATACAGTAGAAATAAATATAATAGATGCTAAATATTACTATGTAGATTGTTTCTATATCTGCACTCTGTTTCTAAAACTCTGCTGCTTACATAAAAAAGACATTCGCCATTTATATACATTTCTGCATAAATTGCATATAATTGATAATCATAATCTTTGGAACCATAAAATAAACACAAAGAGTCCTTTAAGCATCTGTGTCATACAATTATGGTGCTTTATTGTCCTTCTTGAACTTGGCTGTGTGAATAACAATACATTTTGATTGTGTGAAAGAGAGCAGCTTGGACATTCTGCTAAATATTTCATTTTGTGTTTGATGGAAATAAAAAAAACTATGAGTTTGGAATATATGAGGGTGAGTAAATTCCTTTTTAGATTCGGACATTGTTTGATGTGGATAGTCCCTGTAATAACTGGTTGAAAGTATTCACCGCAGTGTAACGTGTTATGCTAGATGGTGAAAACTGCAGCATGTTTTGGTTTCTTCTTCTTGTTCTTCTTTACGAGGACCGGGTACGAATACTTATATTAATAAATATCTACAATTAGACTTTGTTAATGACGTCACAGCCTAACACGCAGCTCCTCGTGCCAGCAGTCTCTCATTAGCTCTGTGAATGTGTGTGTGAATCTATTTGCAGTGCCTCATTAGCACGACTCTGAGCTTCAGTCAGCATTAACACAAATTACTGAAAATCCTGACGCCGGTTTTGTTCCATTCACAAAGCATCTGTTTTAAAGCACTCGAGAGTAAACTCTGTCGTTTCTGCCTCTTCCTTCCTTTTTTTTGCGCACACACACACACACACACACTCTCTCTCTATTGTTCTTTTCTTCAGGCAGCAAACATCCCTCTGGTGTGTGAACTGGGCATTGATAAACTATCGTTTGATGACTTCTCTCTGGATGTGGATGCCATGGTCACTGCGGCTCTGCGGATGTTTATGGAGCTGGGAATGGTGCAGAAATTCAAAATAGACTATGAGGTTCACACATGTTTGTATTTCTTTAACTCAGCAACATTACCTATGTAAGCAAGAGTGCTATTGTATTGAATATCAGCAAGGGAGGCTGTGATTTGATCGTAAGCCTGTATTCATTAATAAAAATTAAAATGTGATAAAAGTTAAATTTGTGTAGCACTATTTGGACAGTTATTTCTTATATATCTGTGACACTGGTGAAAGTTATCCCAGTAAAACATGTTAAGGAATAGTTGACCCAAAAATGAAAATTCTGTCATCATTTACACACCCTGGAGTAATTTCTTTGTTCTGGCAAAAACAAAAGAAGATATTTTGAAGAAAGTTTGAAACCAGGCTGTATTGGTCACTATTGACTTCCATAGTATTTTTTTCCCTGCTATGGAAGTCAGTGGTCACCCAAAACAGCCTGGTACAAAGAAATTCATACAGGTTTGGAACTACTCAAGGGTGAGTAAATGATGACAGAATTTTTATTTTTGGGGCAGTTATTTCTTTAAACTCTTGTTTAAGCACTCTAGATCAATCAGATTAGAAAACAGAAAGTGCTTTAGCTTTTTTGGTTGTATCGTATCACCACATCTCTTCTTTCTGCTTCTAGACACTATGTCGGTGGCTATTGACCGTGAGGAAGAACTATCGCATGGTCCTGTATCATAACTGGAGACATGCGTTCAATGTTTGCCAGTGCATGTTCTCCATGCTGACGGTGAGTAACCTACTCTGTGTGTGTTTCTGTGTTAGGAATGGGTTTGATTACTTTAATAAATCAAAACTAAACCCATTTAGATATTGATGTTAAGAATTGTATACTGTAAACTGTAAATGGTAATACATATATAAATATCATATTTTTGGGGGGGGGAAATTAATACTTTTATTTAGCAAGTATGCATTAAATTGATCAAAACTAACAGTATATACATTTATAATGTTATTAAAGATTTCTGTTTCAAATCAAATATGCTGTTCTTTTAAACTTTTCATTCAGAATCCTGAAAAATTATTCAGTGCCTATGCAGAAATATGAAGAAGCACAACTGTTTTCAGCATTGATGAGCAAATCAGCATATTAGACTGTTTTCTAAAGGATCATGTGACACTGAAGACTGGAGAAATGATGCTGAAAATTCAGCTGTGCTTCACAGGAATCAATAACATTTTAAAACAGAAGTATTCAGTTTTGTTCAGGATGAGATCAGGAGATTGCAAAATAATCCATGCTTTTGCTGTGTGTTTTGGGTCATTGTCCATTTATACTATAAAGCGCCACCCAATCAACTTCTGCTGCTTCTGTCTCATCATCACTAAACACTACTGTGTTTATTGACCCGGAGCCACTGGAAGACATGCTCATCATCACACCATGCTTCTCAGATGATGTTGTTTGCTTTGATCATGAGCTGCTCTAAACCTTCTCCACAATGTTTTCTTCCTGTCATTCTGGTACAGATTGATCTTAATTTCAGACGTCCAAACAATGCTTTTGCAGAAGTAGTCTGGTTTTTTGTCAATGTCTTGTTTGCAGCTTGTGGTGAAGCCGTGGTCTTCTCTAGATTGTGGACTTTGACAGTGAAACTCACCTCCTGGACAGTGCTCTTCTCTCGGCTGGATGTTGTGAAATGGTTTTTCTTTACCATCATCTCTGATCATCCACCACTGTTGTCTTCTTTGGACGTCTAGTGCAGTCTATTTTCTCAGAATGTACCAAACTTGTTGATTTGGTGGCTCCTAATGCTCCTGCTATCTCTCTCTGATGGGTTTGTTTTGTTTTTTAAGCCTAACAATCATCAGTTTCACTGGTATGGAGAGGTCCTTGGTTCGCATAATATGGTTCACAGCAGAGGTGGACGAAGTACACAAATCAAGTACTTGAGTAAAAGTACAGATACAGACAATAAAATATTACTCCAGTA
>JAUMHE010000056.1:2544084-2555530 GCA_032359235.1 Enteromius mattozi
TTACGGTAAGAAATTGACAAAAAATCTTCATGGAATATGATCTTTACTTACTATCCTAGGGACTTTTGGCAAAAAAAAAAAAAAAAAAATTTTTTTTACCCATACTATGTATTTTTGGCTACTGCTACAAATATACCCCAGCGACTTAAGACTGGTTTTGTGGTCCAGGGTCACATATGATCAAAAATGAAGATGACAGTCTGATAGCTTGTAATGTAAATCACTTTATAATATTAGTATTGCAGAAAAACACACATACAGTGCATATAAATATCAGTTCTCACTCTATATCTCACAATAATATATCTTTAAGACATTTATGATATTTAACGTTTTGATTTTATGATCAAAGCTCTGTAGTTTGTATTGTGACAGCAAAATATATAATGCAGTTTGATTAAATACATTGCTCACAAAATGATTTGTGAATAATCAAGTAAATCTAAGCTGCTTCAGTACACATGAACCACGACCTGCAGGAGGATGTTTTTACAATTAAACTAAACAACCTAAAAAAAAGAAAGAAAAGAACACAGTTCCCTTAAACATTCCCTTTCTCATTCTTCTCACTATTATTTTGCCTGTGTGAACAGAAATATCAGTCTATAGGGACAGGCGTAACAGGACGTCATCCACACTTAACATGCTCTAATTCCTCTATTAGCCTTCATCCTCAAAGAAAGGCAGAGACCAGGACGCTTAATAATGTTGTGAATTACAGTTTCTGAAGAGAATTAACCTCTGCCAGAAGGTCAGGGTGTTGCTTTGTGTGGTGTTGTGAAATGCAGTTGCTAGGGTATTCTGGCTGGTTGCTATGCCAGTGCTTTGTTACAGTGGGTGGTTGCTAGGGTACTTGTCCAAGTTAAAAGTCTGAGTCTACTCCAATGTCTCTGTGATATTCTGCTCTCTAAATGTGAATTGGATCAGATCACAGACACTAAAAATGAGCAGCAGTAACCACTTAGACTAATTACATTACCACTAATTAAAGTCTGAAGAGAGGAATTTCTTTTGTCATTCAGTTTTTATTTCAAATGTGTTTTGAGAGCTTGGTTTAAAATCACCTGCATGTTTGAATTAAATGGAAAGCTGTAACAGGCAGAGTGGATTTCTTCATAGATTATGCCACCCTGTGTGTGTGTGTGTGTGTTTAAAGAATCCTGCCAGTCACACACTCAGCGGGAAAGCAGGAAATGTGTGGGAGTGTTTATTCCTTGACCCACCTCTCTCTCTCTCTCTCTCTCTCTCTCTCTCTCTCATCGTAAACTTCTTCACTATTGCTCATTTGCCTGTTTCTATATCTGCTCAAGGCCATAACCATGTCTTGGAAATTAGATGGTGATGATCTTTTGATTTAAAGGATTAAAGGCAGTAATAAAAGTAATAAAAGAAATAAGAAGGGCAAAAAACATTTCTATTTTGAAAACCAGTGATAAGTAACACAGGTATATTTGTAGCAATAACCAAAAATACATTGTATGGGTCAAAATAATTAATTTTTATGCCATAAAGCATTAGGGTATGAAAGATCTTGTTGCATGAAGATATTTTGTAAATGGCCTACCGTAAACATATCAAAACTTAATTTATGATTAGTGTATTGCTAAGAAATTCATTTGGACATCTTTAAAGGCGATTTTCTCAGTATTTAGATTTTTTTGCACCCTCAGACTCCAGAATAGTTGTATTTCAGCTAAATAGTGACCTATCTTAACAAACCATACATCAATGGAAAGATTCTTTATTAAGATTCTGAGGATGATGACTCTGTTTCAAAAAATTGACCCTTATTACTGGTTTTGTTGGTCCAGGGTCACAAATACTTGGGAAGAAAGTTTGGTCTTGGTCTAATTATTGGGGTGGATGTGTTCCCCTCAGTATCTTTGGTGGTTACAGCCCTGGTCATACAAAAGATTATAGCTTGAAAAATATGTTTGGGTAATACAATAACAGTGGATTGGGTCCACTCTTGTTTGGACCCCAGCATTCTTCCAAATATCTCTTTCTATGTTCTGCAGAAGAAAGAAAGTCATATAGGTTTGGAAGGGCATGATGATATGAACCCAGTTTAAGCCGGTTTGCTGCTCTCACAGCTCCTGAAGACTCTGTGCCTGACTAGTTTTAGATGCATTTTAGGCATTTTTCAGCTGGCTTGGCTTCTATAACCAACTAAACCATCCTAAACAATTTTTTTCAGCAGCTTTATGCGTATTTAAGGCAGTTTTAACACAAACTTTAGTTTGAGGTTGTACGATAATTGGCGGATCCCTGCAGATTGCTGTGGGCCACCTGTGCTGGCGATTAATGGTCAGATTTTCTGTGTGTAACAACAGATAATTCAACAAAACACTTGACTGAAGCATGAAGAGTGTTTTTCCAGCACATGGCAGCATTATGACAGTTTATCACTGAACAACTCAAACAACAGCTCATTTATTCATGTGCAGTCATTCCTCACTTTAATGCTTTAGAGTGAACTAAAAATGTGTGATGTTCTCGAACAGTGACATGAGAATCACAAGAATCTGTCCTTCCTGTTTGAATGTTAATTTCTGCTGAATACAGTCGCCTTTTTTCACATTCTAGTAAAAATCCTTATCCTTAATGAGGATTGTTGTGCATAGTTGCTTTAAAATTAAATGAGTACTGATTATGAAAAATAAATAATATACTTTAAAAGAATATCCAAACTAAAAACTAAATGCACAGTAATTGCAGTTAAATGAAAATGTTTTTCTTTAAATTTATATAAAATGCACTTAAATGTGTTTTTGACACACGTATGTAGGATTTAAATATGCTTTTATACTGTGTGTAAATTCATTATTCTATTGTCTTACAGTTAAAGTGAATGTACTGACAAGCATAGGGTAACCATACGTGCCATTTTCCCCGGTAATCTCCGATTGGATGGATGTCTGAAGCTAAAAAATCAGAGTCTGTGACTATAATACACTACCCTATTTTCTGCGGGATCTGTTAGCTTTAATCTGCAGACTGACTCTGACTTTCCTGAACTAGCGTCAACTTTTTTAGATGGGAAAATCAGGGTGAAAATCGGGTCAGAAATCGCATAGCGTATTCCAGGCTTAACTTGCTCAACGACTCCCAAATGATTCACTCAGTGATTAATTTTTCCAAACCCCTCCTTTGTGTGACGCTAATCTGTGGTAATCAGTCTAATTTTCATCTCATCATGTCTGTAATGTCTGATGATAAGTGTTTGTGAGCACAGTGCTGCTTTGTGTACACCGTTACTAGAAAACGCTCCAAAAGTGGCACCTAGTGGTGAAGAAAGAATTTGCATTTTCATTCAGACCAACATGAAAAGACCAAGAAGTGGGCGAACAATATGCTATGAGTCGACTGTTTCTTTTGAGAGACAATAACTTTATACATGGTGCACCTTCAAGATACAAAACTTTGCAGAATGCTTTCATTCACTTAAAGCTGTACACACTGCATGATCCATAATAAGGGCGCTTTAATAAACTTTAAAGATCTGGAATACACTAAATGTCATTACAATTCAGCACTTTTTTTGTTTTTGTTGTTTGGGTATAAAAATGAATAGAAATATCAACTTTGATATTTGGTGCATTGGTCCAGTTTTGCATAAATCAGCTCTTTCTCTCTTCCTCTCCAGACATTTGCCAAGTTAAACCCCAAACTACAGCCAATGGTTGACTTGATCAAGGGCAATCGTGCCAAATGGGAAGAGCTTCACCACAGACACCAGCGAAGCCAGGAATCCAGCAGCCCTGGCAGTCCACGTAACGCAGACGCCTCGTCAACCAGCTGCAGCTGCGCAGACACCAGCGACACCGGCCCTTTTCATTCCGTGAGCTAACTCTGGAGAGAGAACTCTGGCAAAAACCTGCCAAATTTTGCCACATGCTTCTCTCTGACCCGCAGCAATGCAGAAGGAAGGAGTTTTGTCCTCTGCTGCATGCATCAGACCAGCAGCCATTACCTCACTAGCGCCCTCTATCGGGCATTTGCTCTGTCTGTGAGCACTTCAGGCAGCCGCGACCGAGTTTGCTTTCGTCTCCACAGTGCAAAGACTGCACATTTAGCTAGCAATGGAGAACCTTAGGGATGTGTTTACGCCCAGAAGCTAATTGGCTGAATTAGCTACTTTAGGGCTAGCATGCTAACATAAAGACTCTATCGTGCGTGTAAGCTACTTTCAGCAGGGACTGTTTAAGAAGGATTTCCGCTTTTTAAAAAGGTATGATAGTGTATTTTTCCCTTTGTAGCTTTGATCTTGTTGAATGGACATATATCCTGAGCACTGGAGTTTGGTTCTGTTCTGCGCGTATGTCACGTGAAGAAATGACTGCTGCAGGATTTGACTCTGTGTTTTGCCTTTGTTGTTTTAGCTGATGTATTTATTCCAGGATCAAGGGTTTGTGGAGCCGTGGGGCTCTTGGCAATGCTTGCAATGCAAATCCACTCCAGTGCTGTGCTCTGTGCCTTGGTAAAACCCTTTGATAATGCATGCAGCCCATCCTTGACATCACTCTTCTCTCTAGTTCACACCGCATATCATCATGGTTTTTCCCTCATGTCTTGGGCCTGTTTCATTTCTCGAAGGTAAGGTAACGTGTTTATTCAGGCACCAATGATGAAAAAAGAAAGTTCTGGAATCATTTATTCACACTTTTATTGTTTCAAGCAGGGATGTGCGATATTTCTTCTATGATAATATGGTAATTGTTTAAACGTAATGCGATTTGACATTATCAAGTATATTGCAAAAACCTAACAATAAACAAGTCCACTAAACAGAAGCTTATATTAGTTGACATGCAGTTTAGACACAAGTTACTGTTTTTGCTCTATAGTTTCAAACAAAGCCAAGGCAGAACTGTTTTGCATTTCTGAGAAACACATGATGATGTTTTATTACTGAACTGATCAGCCTTTTGAACAAATCAATTGAATGAACGATACAATGACTCGCTCAAGCAGATTTGCCACCCATTTTAAGTTTATATTTAAATATATTTTCCTTTTTCCAAAATCATTTGAAATATCAGTGTTTTTTTTTTTTTGTCATGGGAACATTAATTATGCATTTGTAGCTACAGGTTAACTGCATTCATGACCTGTGACCTATGACCTAAATGCCACTTCAGATGCAGATTATGTGTTACCTCTGCATTGCAAATTTTAATTTGAGTTGTTACATAGGATGGAAAACTTTGGCCCTTATAAAGGTAAGAGTGTTCATAAAAGGAAAAAAATTATTTAAACCTATTGGAAAAGTTAATTTCTGTTACTCCTACAAACTAACCACCTCACAGAACATGAGGAGTATCAAAAGTTTAGGTAGTCAGCTGTCCATGACCTGCCAAAATACCAGCACAATAACATGCTCAGCACAATATTGTATAACTATCATTATCAACCCCGTTCCAGAATATATTGAGATTTTTTTTTTCCCCGTTATAGCACACCCCTAGTATGTAAAGATTTGTACTCTGGTGCATTTCCCAATATCATAGTTAACCAACAATGCTTGCAAGTTCTGTCGTTACCAACATAGTTCAACAGTTTGGTGTTTCCCGAAAACTACTTAGCAAAGTTTTCACTCCACTTTCTTATCGTCATTAAAGTGCCCCTATTATGTGTAATGAAAGGTTCATATTTTGGTTTTGGGGGTTCCAAAAAACAGGCTGACATGCATGCAAGGTCATAAAATACTTTCATTATCTTATAATATGCATGTATTTTTACCTTAAGTGCTCAACAAGTCAAAAACAATTCAGTTATTTATTTTTCCAAACCCTTCCTTTGCATGACACTAATCTGATTGGTCGATTGGTCTCATTTTCATCTCATTATTTGTGTAATGTCTGATAAAGCAGTGTTTGTGAGCGCAGTGCTACTTTGTGTACAGCGTTACTGGGGAAACCACTTTTTTTAATGCTCCAAAAGCAACATCTAGTGGTGAAGAATGAATTTACATTTTTATTCAGACCAATGAGAAAACACTAAAATGAGGGAAGGCAATATAGTAATATTTCATGTTTATTTCAACATGAAACGGCTTGGGATTCAATTTAAAAATGACTCGTTTCAATGATTCAGAGTCAACTCTTTCTTTTTTGAGACAATAACTTTATACACGGAGCACTTTCAGATTTAAAACTTTGCAGGATGTTTTCATTCACTTTCAAAAATCTATAATAGGGGCACTTTAACCAAAATTGTCCACAGGATAGATGTGCAACAAAGTTCCTACTTTTTCGGGAATCAGTTAAGAATAATTAGTTTTTCCGACAATGCATCATGTTATGGTAATTAGTGAAACATGTCATCATTCAGGGAAATGCACCACAGGTTTAAAGCTTCTAGCTTCAAAAAGGCCAAAAAGTACCATAAAAGCCATACAATAGATTTCTAGAGTTTAACTTTTGAGAATTGAGTTGAACTTTTAACTAGAGTTTAGGTTTTAGGTGTCATGTAGTTACTTATTACTTGGCTATAAATGCAATGCCTCTCTTCATGTAAATTACGTTTTATTATGATACACTTTACGATAATTCTGACTGGCCAACTCCTAATGACCATGTCATAAATTATTAAAGAAAATACTTGATGTTGTAACCCAGAAATGCAGAGTTGTGTCTTTGTAACATTTAGAAAAAAACAAAAACAAAACCTAACTAAGGGGGCGTTCACTCAAAATGTGTTTTTCCATTACACTGTGCTACTTCATCGTTTTTCTATGTAAGCGCACTAGCTGGACATGTATGACCGTCACGCTCTTCACACATGAGCACCATGTTTTTGAGATGCCATGTCAAGTTAAAAAAATGTCAACTTTTACACGCAGCACCACCCATCTATATAATTTTTAGACGCGTTGTGTGTAAATGTCCCCTTAGGCTGGAGTGAAACAGGCTTTACATTCCTTGCTTGATTTAACCACATGAAGCAGCACCCAAAATCACATACCTCCTTACATAGTATACTTCCCTGTATAGTAGATGAAAAACAGAATGTGAAAAGAGTAGTATGTCCAAATTCACAATATTCATAATACATTAGAAAACTGATTTTGAAGTGCCCAACTGCTGCTGTTAGATTACATGATGAATGTAGTACGTTCATATTAAATTCATAATACACACATTCAGACTACTGTATATAGTATGTGATTTGGTGTATGGATTACCTCAAACACAACATCCCTCATTCCAGACCCACACAGAACCTGCAGAACTCCACAGAAGTTCTACACCCTTTCTGCATGTTAGTTATTAAAGAGTTTGAATAATTCAGGTCAGGTCAATAATTCAGGGGGGAGAATGTCTGCAGGTTCTATTTGGACCCATTTCTTTCTTCAAATTGCTTTTGTCAGCCACCAAGAGTTCTTGTGAAATTGTGAGTCTAATCTGAGACATGTATGTGCCTTGACTAATTAAAAACCTACTTCAGTGCATCATTACAGAATCTCACTGTAGGGAATGTTAGCTTGTTTGTAAATGAAGCTCTAATCTAATCAGTTGGCTAAAAAAAATCCAGATCATATTTCACCCCAAAAGGAAAATTTGAATATTGTATATTTTCTATAAAGTATAATTTAGGACCATAAAGAATTTTATTTCTTTCAGCTGCAGCACATTTTCTGAAAAAATTTGCACATTTGAAATGAGAAATTTAGTTCTTTGTTTGTACTTCTCATAACTCTCACTTTTGGGGTTATTTTTGTCCAGGAGTGTATAACTACGGTGGCCCAGTAGTGCACAAAACAAAAAAGCAAACATAAGCTCACAACACAACGGAAAAAACAAAACAAAAACATAAGCTCACAAATCAACGGAAATGCTCCCGACCACTAGGGGGCAGTTGATCAGCAGAAACGGCTATTGTGCGCATGTCATGAGTATTTGTGAGTGATCTGTACCTGTTTTGATAGTTTTAATGCTGACATTAAAACCATCCCCTGACGTTATTTTAGTTTGCGATGTATTGTTCATTTTGTGGGTCCAAAAAACAAAGTTTTACTACCAACACAGCCCGAAGCACAATAGCCATTTCTGCAGACCAACTGCCCCCTAGTGGTCGGGAGCATTTCCATTGTGTTGTAAGCTTATGTTTGCTTTTGTCGTGTTGTGCACTACTGGGCCACCGTATATAACTGTTAAATTCATGAATCCTTTTAGGTGCCTGTTTCATAAAAAAAGTTTACCAAATAAGCCAGGTTTATTTCAGTAAGTCTTTTTGCCAGTTGATTTGGTTCAAAATAACTGCAATAAGCCTGGCTTTTTTGGTAAACTTGTTTTATGAAATAGTCCCCAGGTCTACATTTTGAAGGAAAACAAAAATCAATAATATTTTTAAATAGGCATGCTAACAGGCATAACATACTCCTGGATTTTCAACACAAACCCTTCACAACAGTCACAAAATAAAGTCGTTTTATCAGCTCTTTTCAGTTTTCCTGGATGGAGGGGGAACTCTATGACTATACAGTAGTATTTTGAAAAAACTAAACCCTGTTGGCTTGTGAAAGGGCTACTAGGACTGTTTAAAATATCTGTTTGCTGTCAGAGATGGACTGGCTGTATTACACAGTAAAGTGTTTTAAGTGGCTTGTGATCAAACATGTACTATGACACCTTCCAGGTTGAGTCAGCTCAGAGGTCACAGGGTAGTTTAACACGGCTCCTCTACACAAAGTCTTCCTCCATTTAGGAAAAACATCTAACATCTAAACATCTAACGTTTTGAGGGCAGCTATAACATACAACCACAAACATTCCCTCAGATCAGACATTTAGTCTCTCTCCCCTGTCCCACGCTCCTTTGCGTCCTGAAGTGGACTCTGGTTCGATACGTGACTGCACTTTGATCATCATGTTGTGGTTTGAAAGCCTCCTTGTGCTAAAAGTCCACCTGCTCTTGGGAAACAAAGATCAAATGTCAACTGATAAAGAGTAAAATGTAATTGCATGAAGAAGTGATTGCTTCAGAGCTAAATGAGATTCATCTGTAATTCATTATTAAGTACTTGATTTAATGTACCTGCATGGAAGCAGCTGTTGCATCGCAGCAGGGAGGAATAGTTTCATATTGTGCAACTGCATTATTCAGAATGTGTTACATTATTCCCAATGATTTCTTGGGGGATTGGTTCTTGTTATTACCACTGTAAGATTCTTCTCTGAGGCATTATGTAAGTGATGAGGCTCTTTTGAATTGTCTTGTTCTCTTGGTTCAACTTTCCTTTTGTCTGGCAGAGATTTCGTAAGGATCCTGAAGCATGATTACTGAAAGTGTTAAACTGTCCGATTCAAATAAACGTGCTGCTAGTAATGCGTTTATTGTGTGTACTTTGAAAAATGTAGTGTGTAAACATTGCTCCTTTTCAGTCAGTCACTGTGACGTTCGGTCATTGATTGACGTCATGGGGTCCTGCCTGCGAACCCAATCACCTCTGAACTTTAGAGAAAAGTCCAATAAGAATTGGCGAGTGGAACCTGCATGCCAAGCCACTCCCCCGTACATTTGGGTATATAAGATGGCAGTGTGCAACCACTCATTCAGATTTCTGTTTCAGAGCTTTCCCCTGAGCTACCAGCTAAAAGAGCAATTTCCTACAGCTGCACGGCCGTTGAGAGTGTTTCTCGAGATGTCTTTGACCGTGTGCTTCTGGGTGTGGTGGTTTTCTTACTGATCGCTGTCTTACGTGCCTGGGCCAAAACCATGCTGGGATGGTGTTCATGGATGGTCCATGCCCACAAGGTGCTGGCTGCTCAGTCGGTTGACTCCATGCTTATCTGGGCCACCAACAGCTTTGGGCTGGAGGTGAATTCCCCACCTTCCCCTGAGCGCTCGAGGTTGGACGATTCCTCAGGCCACCACTAAGTTTGCTTGTAAGACCGCGAAGTATCCCTGAGATGGGCTGCCCAGAGATGAGGGGGATTGTTCTTCGGGGGACACCAACATCTGTGCCCCCATACTCAGGGGGTGGCCTTCTTCCACCGCTGTCGCCCCTTCACAATAAGAGCAATTTCCTACATCTCTGGGCCTTATGCTCTGGGTGCAGCTTGTGAGAAATGCACTGCTTCCTCACACTCTAACTCGGGGCACAACATCACCATCACAGGACTGGGAGGAACAAGTAAGTGCTGCTTCCAGCAGCCTGTCTCTACTTCGGGATGCTTCACTTCCCAGGTTCACCCTTCTTCCCACCGCTGGTACATTGGTGATCGTTCTGTATACAGGCTGGGGGCCTGGACAGCACTACCCAGTCTGTCTCGCTGGCTGATCCGGACTGTTCAACTCGGTTATACAATTCAGTTCGTCAAGCATCCACCCATGTTCACCGGTGTCATTTTCACATCTGTCCACTCAGACAAGATGCCTCTGTCCTGCATGCAGAGATCGCTATCTTATTGCTAAAGGAATTCATGTGTATGGAATCAGGATTAGTTTGCGGCCATCAACCTGAAGGATGCATACTTTTACGTCTTGATTTTGCCTTGACACAGACTGTTCCTTTGGTTTGCTTTCACGGGTCGGGCGTATCAGTATAAAGTCCTCTCCTTCGGGCTGTCCCTGTCGATTCAGACTAGTCGGAGTAGTTTGATCTGTGCTCAAAGGGAGGCTCCTTCACCCTCTTCGGACCTGGCATCATGTCTCTATATTACCACAATTTCTGCCTAACCGCGTTCCCTTCCTATGCTTCCTTCATATTCCACATGATTGTATGTCATTGTGCTCTGCCCCCAACGGTTGCTTCGGCACCCCTGGTGGGCCCGCTACTCTGGCCCCCAGGGCATTGGGATGGTTACGTATTGAGTCTTCATTTGTGGGACATGCTTGCCTGTCAGCATTTGTACCTCAATTACGTAATGCAGTTCAGGTTGTGCCGTTTTCCACAGGGACCCCATGACATCAGTAAATGACGTAACGTCATAGTGACTGACTAAAAGGGAACGTCTTGGTTACTTGTGTAATGCTCGTTCCCTGAAGGAGGGAACAGAGATATTACATCCCTCTTGCCACAATCTTGAACTGTGCTGAATTGTTGTGTTGTGACTGGGCTCCTCAGCAGAAATCTGAATGAGTGGTTGCACACCGCCATCTTATATACCTTTATGTATGGGGGAGTGGCTTGGCATGCAAATACCACTTGCCGATTCTCATTGGCCTTTTCTCTAAAGCTCAGCGGTGATTGGGTTCTTAGGCAAGACCCGACTCCTTCAGGGAACAAGGTTTACACAAGTAACTGAGCATTAATATATAAACCTGTGAACAGAACTACAGTTTTTCTTGATTGCTTAAACACTTTTCTTGAAACTATGCCTCATATTCTCACAACAGTAAACACAAATCCATAACTTCTCACACAATTTCCCAAACATCCTATTTTCAGGTCAAAATGAAGCTCTACACTCAAAACCATTCACTCTTGCTGAAAAACCAA
>JAUMHE010000056.1:2559878-2581062 GCA_032359235.1 Enteromius mattozi
GCTACTTACTATTCAAACGTGAGTTTTGAGCAGTGAAGGGTAGTGCTTGTTGTTTGTTGTTTCTCCGATCACGAATGAAGACATGGTGTTATGTTTATGAGGCGTGATGCAACGTGATATATAAAAAGACAGAACTAAGTCATGATAATCAGTAACTATGTCTCGCTTGTAATGTGTTTTATTGTTTTAGTGTCATAACGCTGGGATGCAGCATCACGTTATGGTAAGGGGCGTAACATTTTCATCACCTTTTTTGCACCTTAAACTACATAAACACATTACATTACACCAAATACACAAAGTAATGTTCTTTTTAGCAACATCATATGACCCCTTTAATTATGAAGAAATGAAAAACTTTTATGGTCTTGAAATTAGATCTTGTTTTCATATATCACTTTTTTTTTTTGAGGGGAAATACAAGCCAGACGCCAAACATGTTCTTGACACATTTCTGAAGATTCACTGAGAAACGGATCCTTACAGATACATTTCTCAAAAAAAACATCATGAGTCCGTACCCTCTGAGCCCAGTATGAAGTGATGTATGTCAGGGCCGGTGGACATGCGGGGCCCCAGACAGCTCTTCTCAATCACTCCTCTAGGGGTCACCATCTTTATATGCACCACCTGGGAACACATGAGATCACAGGTACCCTGAATGACCTCCAACAGCACATCTACACTGATGCGGATGCGGATGAAACATCTAAAGTGTGTGAGCGTGAACTCCGTCCCAGACCTGTGTGTGTGCTGAGAAGCAGGGAGACATACCAGGTCCTCAATGTTGCCGTAGATGTTTTTCTTCATGCCGGACGCCCGCGTGGCCACCCAGCCGCCCAGAGAACTGAACTCCATGGAGTCGGGCTCGTGGCCCGTACAGTAACCACGCTCATTCAACTACAGTGACAGTAAAAACACAAAACAACCTCAACTGAAATGTGCAAAACGAGTTATGCATTATTTTCTGTACATAATATTTTTCATTAAAAGAATACTTTATTAATCAAACTCCTTTTTCGTCCAAATAATAATATGGTCTCTGACATTAAAAAAAAAAGAAAATTCGATCATCATTTATTCAGTATGATATTGTTCTAAACCTGTATGAGTGTGTCTTCTGTGGAGTAAAAAGATGATATTTTGAAGAATGTTGGTAATTAAACAGTTGTCGAAAGCTACCGCCAACTTTTGGGTGACTACCATTTTTCAAAATTATTACGTAGTGCTCAACAGAAGTACTTATGCAGGTTTGGAACAACCTCAGGGTGAGTAAATGATTTGGAGGAACACTGTGCATTAAAGTAACTTGACATTATCATTGAATAGTATTTTCTATGTATAAACTGTTTATGTAATAAAATATGTTTTGATAGTTTGTTTTGTCCCTTATCAGTGCAAAATTATTTATTTACAATACTGTCCCAAACCCCACTTTTCTAGAGCGTTTACAAACTTTAGGAGGGCAGTGTATTATATATTGTATATATATATACACACACACACACACACACAAACACACATTTATTTAGCAATGACACAGTAAACTGATCAAGAGCAAAGACACATATCATCACAAAGTCTTTATTTTGTTGAAAAACATTTTTTACAAATGATCCCAATCTCAAACTTTTGAACGGTAGTGATATCTGTAAACACAGTGGTGCTACAAATCCTTGGTGATCCAGAGACTGGTCTAATACTAGCAAAAAAACGTTTTTTTAAAAAACAAATATCACCATAAATTAAATCTTGAATCTTGCTTTGGGCAACAAATTTTTTTTATGAAAAAACACCCCAGGATATAGTACACAGAGCAGCTGGTGAACAGATGTTGAACATCATAGTCGTTACAATATCACGAATTTCAGCACAGCTGCATCACAGAACTGACCAATCAGAATCCAGGAGCTGGACGATATCGGTTTTATAATAAAAATTGTAATCACACTGCTGTCAATAAAAAGACAGCCTCACAGGAGAAGTGTTTCTGGATGAACAAAGTGGTGCTGAAGCCTTATGGAGCGTTTCAGATCTGGTGCCTGCGGTCAGAGTCACGATATGTGTGTGTGTGTGTGTGTGTGTGTGTGTGTGTGAGACAGAAAGTGACAGTCGTATACCTGTGAGAGAGCCAATGGTCTTATTGATCAGTCTCAGATAAAACACATACTTCAGGTGGCTTTATTAAGCAAACCCCCAAGGAACACAAACACACTTTAATGTTCCACCATCTGTCTTGCATCCCTTAAAACACACACACACAGAGTGATGGACTGATTGTAATGCATCTCACACACACACAAAGATACCACACCAGACCAGCGGCACCAGTGCCATTTTTCGACATTAGTTTGATGGGACCATCTGCTCTGTGTATTTTGGTGGGCAGACAGGAAGGTACAAGGCACTGTTTTTACCCTTCAGCATTAAAATGGATGCTGGCGCACACACACATACACACACACACACACAAACACTCACAAACACACACACACACACACGTTGGTTTTTGTGATTTATGGGGACTCTCTATAGGTGTAATGGTGTTTATACTGTATATTGTAATACCTATGTCATACCCATGTCTTTATACAAATTTGTGTCCTCATAAACCACATAAACATGCACGCACACACACACACACACACAGTTCTGTGAATTGTTGGGACTTCCCATAGACTTCTATTACTTTTACACTAACCAAATGATATTTTTTAATCCCCTAACTCTGAACTTATCCCTTTCAGAAAACTTGTATCCATTTTTTTAGACTTTCAGACTTAGACTTTCCTCATTTATCCCCCACAATGTCAAAGATGTCAGGTTTTGCTGTCTTTGTGGGTATATTTGTACCTGGCAATGTAGCATAAACATGTATGTATTTATAAATATAAATATATACACATATTAAAGGAATATAAAGGAAGCAGCAGGGCGCTCTTTGCTCAGAAATGAATTGGCTGGTTGTGGATGACTGACCTGTCTTTCCAGATCCTGTCCAATGATTCCAGCCTCTACATGAGCCGTTAGATTCTTCTCATCAATCCACAATATCCGGTTCTGAACAAAAGAGACAAATAAGTGAATATGACAGATCTCTCAGGGAATCCTCTAGTTTTAACATTTATCATTTAAGAGGAATGCATTTTTCACAATTAAAGGAGCAGTAAAGTATATCACAGAGCATGGGAGTCTCAATGGGACAGTTCACCCAACAAAGAAAATTCAATTCAGATCTTTTAAAGAAAGTCAGTTTACCACGGACTTCAGCAGAAGAAATTAAGTCACAGAAGTTTGGAACAACATAAGGGTGAGTAAATGATGACAAATTCTTCCTTTCTGAGTAAATTATTATTCTTATAACCTGATAAAAATTCTGTTCCTTTTTTTAATGTCTGTATTTTTTGCAGCCGTGTTACTAGAACACTTTCAAATATAATTAATTTTCCAAATCATTAAAATTTAATAGTCAAAAACCCTACGACGAAACTGGTAACAGGTTTGCATGCTATTCATTTAACACACACACACACACACACATATATATATAGTTTATCTATTTATAAATATTTTTACAAAACCTAGATACCAGGATTAAATTGTCAAACTTGCTGAAAACAGACAATTTTGTTAAAAAAAAAAAAAAACTAAGAAAAACAAACAAAAAAAAAACACTACTTTTCAAAAGTTTGGGGTCTGTAAGATGTTTTCTTCACATTATTACAGATAACATTAACAAATTTAAGTCTTAATTCTTTTAACAAGACTGCATTTATTTGACCAAAAATGCAGTAAAGTCAGTATTAGTTTGTGAAATAACAGTTTGCTATTTGAAAATATTTAAAAATATAATTTATTTCTGTAATCAGCATCATTAGTCCAGTCTTCAGTGTCACATGATCCTTCAGAAATCATTCTAATATGCTGATTTACTCAAGGATAATTTATTTTTAACAATGTTAAAAAGTCTGATGAATATAAAGCTCAAAAGAACATCACTACAAAAAAATAGAAATCTTTTATCCAAGAAGTAAATCTGATTGACTCTAAATCAACCTCATAATAAAAGACATTCTTAAAGGAATAGTTCACGCAAAAATGAAAATTCTGTCATCATTTATTCACCATCACATAGTTCCAAACCTGTATGAATTTCTTCATTCCGCAGAACACTGCTAATCTGATTTTGCCAAGTGCAACATGTCCCTGGGACAACATTGTGATTAACCGAATCAGATTGGACGAAACAGTTTTACAGGCTCACCATCAGTGTTTGGTGCTTGTACATCAGCGTCAGTCATCTATCATTTCCTCTGATTTTACTCGTGGGTAAGGGTAGGTTTAGGTGTAGAGATATGGTCAAGACTATATTTTTGCATTAAAACATTGTTCAAGGGTCAACAAAATATGTTGACCTAGGGACACACACTGTAGTACTTGGCAAAATCAGGATGTGCGCTGAACACAAAGGAAGATATTTTGAAGAAAGTTTGTAATCAGGCTGTTTTGGTCACCAATGATTCCATAATATTTTTTTTCCTACTATGAAAGACTTGAGAGTGAGTGAATGATGACAGAGTTTTCATTTTTGGGGCTACTATTCCTTTACGATGAACACTGGACTAAATAAATAAAAAAAAAAACACTAAGAATTTTGTCCCTAGAGGTCAAACTATATAAATACAGCTTAAACGCTGATTTCGTAAAATGTTCATTTTCTAACAAAGACAAAACAAAGGCTAATTATAATGATTAGAATAGAGGGGGAGACATTTTGATTAAAGTGCAATAGTGTTGACATTGTGAGTGTGTTCACAGGTCCCCCTCAAACACATGTCAAACTGATTCACTGCCGCTAAACTCAGCCCACATATCTGAGCTTAGCGAGTCAGGACAGAGAGAGGTCACCGTCTGTGTGTGTAGGTGTGTGTGTGTGAGTGAGTCAAAACTACAGCAACACAAACCCCTGCTTTCAGTCTCGTCTGATCTGTAATAACACTAACATTTAGTGAATTTCACAACACAGACACATGTGATCAGGCTTTAGCTGGTGTGTGCTTCAGGCTCTGAGGATCAGCCGGGTTTGTCCCCTTGTTTCCACGGGGGTTAAATGCTCTTCAGGAAAGCAGCCCGTCTCCACAGGTGGCTCCGCCCCTCAGCTATCAATCACGCCACCGTGCTCGTAAAACATCCGCGCTCATGACTCGCTTCCTTTCATGTGCGTGACCCCGCGACCCCTCAAACAGGCCAGCCAAGGTCAGAGCAGCAGATGAAGTATGTGGAGATGGGAAACCAGAGCGAAAGTGCAGGAGAGGGTAAAGTACAGACAGAGAGAAGTACAGAAAGCTCTGTAGGCGTGGACTTTTCATATATGCACTATGAACACACACACACACGGGTGCTAAATGAGTGTCAGTACGTCACACCTGCATACATGTAAACACTCACCATCTGAGATGTGTCCAAAGAGACAATGGAGCGAGTCTCCTCATGAGGGCACTCAAGAGCACTGGACACACTCGTCCCACCTGACCGCGAGAGAGAGAGAGAGAGAGGGACAGGGAGACACACAGAGAGAGAGGGAGAGAGAATTGATGGTGTAATCATATTCTGTATTTTTTTTGGCAATACTGTAACAAATGTCAAGCCAATAAAGCTACTTGAACTTGAGAGAGAGAGAAAGGGTTAACATTGTAAGTAATTAATATCATAATATAAATCACACACATACAAACTTACAGGATCTGACTAATAACTAGTCAACACAATGTAATAAAAAAATACATTTAAAGTATTTAGCTTCATGTTCTGAATACTTCATTAAAATTATGAGATAAAATGCAATTCAATTTAATTCAACTCAATTCAATTCAGTTGAGCTTTATTGGCATGACTGTGTAACCTCACAACGTTGCCAAAGCAATAAATATATTATACAGACATACAGATAAATAAAATCTGGGGAAAACACATATATAGTATACTTTTTCTAACATTTCCGAAAGATTTCTCCAAGACTGCATGTGTTTGCTCATATTTTGCCCTATATTTTAAAACGCTCCAGTCTTCAGTGTCACATGATCCTTCAGAAATCCTTCTAATACACTGATTTACTGCTCAAGAAACATTTCTGATTATTATCAGTGTTGAAAACAGTTGCGTTACAAAATCTCATAATGCAATCTGTAGAAATAATGATCTCCCAGTTACATCGAGAAAA
Source organism: Enteromius mattozi (assembly GCA_032359235.1). Classification (NCBI taxonomy): domain Eukaryota; kingdom Metazoa; phylum Chordata; class Actinopteri; order Cypriniformes; family Cyprinidae; genus Enteromius; species Enteromius mattozi. Next base: position 2,566,099 of record JAUMHE010000056.1, read on the forward strand.
AAAAAAATTTAATCTTGTTTTATAAATATATAAAATGATAAGAATATAAAAATCAGTTGCATGTAGTGTTATTCTGATCATCGTCATTAGACACATTTGATTTAAGCAGGTACTTGCCTCCGTATGGTATCAAGCAGACGTTGTGTTTGCAGGCCAGTTCCACAATCTTCTCCACATCATTGTGACAGCCTGAAAAAAATTAAACGAGCATTATAACCTACTCAACTTATTTAAACCACTTTCATATTACTATTAACAAAACAACTTTTATGCTTCCATGACTACTGATCAAACATCTGAGGTTGGTAAGATTTAGTTTTTGTGTTTTTGAAAGATTTCATGTTCACCAAGACTGCTTTTATTTTTATTTAAAACTAAAAGGCTGTAAAAACTGCAAACTTATTTTAAAGCTGTATTTCCAGCATCATTACTTTAGTCTTCAGTGTCACATGATCCTTCAGAAATTATTCAAAATATGCTGATTGCATCTCAAATATTACTTGTTACTTGTTGTTGAAAAACAGTTGTGCTGCTTCCTATTTTTGCAGAAACCAAGACACACTTTTTCAGGATTCTTTAGTGAGTAGAAAGCTCAAAAGAACAGCGTTTATTTGAAATGGAAATCTTTTGGAACATTATAATGTGTTCCAAACTTTTAAACAGTTCTGTACAACTACACTTTTGGTCTGTAAAGGGGAAAAAAACACCTCAGTCCCTTTACCTCTAGATAAGTGGATCAATATGAAGCACTGACCCACTGGAGCTCATCTGACCGCCCACTAAACATCCCACACAACAAAACAGTGACAGTCAATCTAAGCGCAACGCCTTATTCTTCACAAACTCACATTACTTAGCAGAAGAGAATATTCCGTTGAAAATAACGCAATCTGGATCGTAATTTTATTCAGTCAATAAATACACATTTCTTCGAGATCCTAAAAACAAGCCTTTCTGAAGCGCTGTGTGTGCGCTGTGATGTGTGATGTGTGCGTGTGTGTAAGGGGAAGGTTTTCTGAAGGAGGGTTCTGAATGACCGGAGAAGGTAAAGGATGAATTCTCCCAGAGAGAATATTCTGTTGGGAGGAGTGTAAAAGGGAGGCAGATGATTTGCTGGCCGCATGGGTACTCTTCTAATCAAAGCTCAGCCATCAATCAGAGAGAGTGAGAGGGGTGCTGTCAGGACTCCACCAATCAGAGCGCAGCTGCTCCGGCAGCTCCAGCCTCACTGGACGGCCTCTAATTAAAGCCGTTTCTCATGAATATGAATCAGCACTCAGCCGCTGATGCTTAACCCTTTGCGGTCACTCACTAGGCCAGAGCACCATGTCGGGCACCCGTCCTATCCTCCCCTCGCGCAGGGCAAAGATCTCATGCAGGCAGTGACCTGAGGAGGACAGGAAAACACTTTCAGAAACACATCCAAATCCAGCTCCATCATAGTAAAGTACTAGACAATAAATAGGACCCAAATAAACAGAAAGAAGGGAGTTTCCAACCTTATTTACGATTTCAAGCAATATCATAACATCTTTATAAACATATCATCATTTAAAGGTTTTGGGTGAGTATGATTTATTACGAAATTAATACTTTTTTTATCAATTTAATAAATTCTTGCCGAATGAAAGTGATTAAATGTCTGTACTGTTTATCCTGTTCTATTTATCAAAGAATCCTATTTTTTTTAAAAATCATGGCTTACTCAAAAATATACATGAAAAAAACGTTTTCAACATTGATAATAAGAAAAATAATGTTGAGCAGCAAAGTGATTATGCTGAAAATCAGATTTTCAAATAGAAAACATTATTTTAAATTGCTTTATTGTATATTTGTAGTTTACTGTATTTTTGATAAACAGTAAGTAATAGTCAAAAGTAATGACAAAAAAAAATTATAAATGAAATAATATAATAAATCATTATATTATATTATATAAATAAAATAATAATAATAATAAAATTTAATTAACTTTTGCATGGTCATAATCAACATTATTAAAATAAGGTTGTATTTTCTTAATGAAACTAATTTCCCACATGTAATTTAAGCAGAAAAAAAAAAACATTGCAAAATGAAACCAGAAAAATTTGAAAACTTTTGTACCATGAGCTCGGAAAACCCGGTCCTCTGGGTCATGTGACACGACCAGACCCACTGCTTTCAGATCCTCGATGAAGGGCTCGTTCAGGTTAGGAGGAGCAACTGCACTTAAATTCAGACTGGGCTGGAGGAAGACACACACACACACACACACACACACCATCACACACACGCACAGAGGTCTGATATACAGCAGGTCTGATGTACCACACTTGACTTACTGTGGCAGGAGACTTGTGCTGTAAATTGGCACCAAACGTGCCCTCAAACCAGTCCTTCAGACTTGGCAAAATCAGCCCACTCAAGCGATACCTGAAACCAGCCAAACACACACAAATCCTGTCAAGCAGATAATTACACTCACAAGCTAAATTGGCATTGCGTTGTAAAGATTCAGCTAAAACGTGCAGTTTTTCTGTTCTTAATACAACTTGATTATATATATATATATAACTCTTTTAATCGATTCAAACTTACTAATGAACACCTCTTACTCTCTGACCTAGTCCTGTCAGATGAGTCCTGATGGATGCAGAAACTGCTCAGACTAGTCTTAGAAAAGTCAGTCATAACTTTTATTTTTTATTTTTATTTTATTTATGACCCGGTAATACAAAACCAGTCATAAGGGTCATTTCATATTTATAAATCATCTGAGAGCTGAACAAATAAGTTTTTATTGATGTATGGTTTGTTATGATAGGACAGTATTGGGCAAAGATACAGTTATTTAAAAATCTGTAATCTGAGGGATAAAAAAAATCAGGATATTGAGAAAATCACCTTTAAAAGTTGCTCTTAGCAATGCATATTAGCTATCAAAAATTAGGTCTTGATTTATTTACGGTAGGAAATTTACAAAAATGTCTTCATGGAGCATGATCTTTACTTAATATCTTAATGATTTTTGCCATGAAAATTGGTCATTTTGACTCATACAATGCATTGTTGGACATTGCTACAAATATACCTGTGCTGCTGATGACTGCTTTTGTGCTCCAGGGTCACATTTGTATAGGAGAAGTAAGACTGACTAACCCTTAGCAACTGTTAGTTGGTCAAACTAGTTGTTATCATGGTGGCTGGTATGTTTATGCAGCTGGTGTTGAGACGCAGCAGTTCAGATTCCAGACACTAGATGGCAGGAGCACACCACACTCAACCTACAGTCCTCCACACACAGGACATGACCGCTCCTACCAAACCCTAATATATACTTCGGTTTACACACAAACACACACACACATATATTATGACATGGCATGCCTTGTATGTCTTATGATGAAATACAGCAGCATCAGCATATCATCTGGGCATGTGTTAGATGAAGCAGCGCCGTTGTGTCTGTATGATTACACAGGACACATTGTGTGACTGCGTGTGTCTGTAGGTCCTTGAGACTGTACTTAAGAAAAAATAAACCTCTCCATCCGGGCTGTTTATGCTGATGTTTAGAAAGCACAATGACACGTTTCCAAATGCTACAATGACCAAAAATGACCTTGCAAGGCTAAAAACAGTTATATTCATGAACTTGTGCAGAGTGCTCCGTGACATGTCCAGACCGAACTGCAGAATTACTTTAAATACAGGCTACAGTTTGTTCAAAATAAATAAATCTGAGTTTAAAGGAGAACGGTTACTTTTAAAATTGTATTGTGCAGATTTTAAGCTGCCATTCAAAAGATTGAGATCAGTTTTTTTTTTAAATGGGAGTCTCTTATGTTTATCAAGGCTGTATTTATTTGATCAGAGATACAGAAAAAAACACTAATATTGGGAAATATTATTGCAGTTTCTAATATTGGTTTTCTATTTTTATATACTTTAAAATACAATTTATTCTTGTCATCAAAGCTGTATTTTCAGCATCATTACTACAGTCTTCAGTGTCACATGATCCTCCAGAAATCTAATATACTGATTTATTTTCAGTGTTATAACTGCTTAATATTTTTTTCCTTGATGAATAAAAGTCAAAAACAACAGCATTTATTCAAAATAGAAATAATTTCTAACAATATAAGTCTTTACTATCAGATTTTATACATTTAACACATCCTTGAAAAACACAACTATTAATTTCTAAAAAAAAAAAAATAAATAAATACTGATCCAAAACGTTTGGAATATTAGCGTAAACTGTAACACAACATTTTTATTTTGAACAACAACTTTTTATTTATCAAAGAATGCTGCCAAGCATCACAGGTCCCGCCACTGTTACCAACACTGATTATAAATCATCATATTAGACTGATTTCTGAAGGATCAAGACACAGTGAAGACTGGAGTAATGATGCTGAAAATACAGCACTGTGTCACAGAAATAAATTATATTTTCATGTATATTAACATAGAAATCAGTTGTTTTAAATTGCAATAATATTTGACAAATTTACAGTTTCTGTATTTGTAATTGTAGTGTATGAGGAATAATAAATTAGAAATACATTCAGCCTTGATGAGCATAAAAAACAAAACAAAAAACATTAAAAATCTTATTGACCCCAAATGTCTGAGCGTCAGTGTAGACAAATGTACAAAAAAAGTGCACTTCATACTAAATTAACAGTGGAAATTATTGTTTAAACTTAATTAACAACATCTTTAAAATGAATGTATATAGACTACAAATGTATAGTATATGGTTTATGATTATAATATATGTAAATGGTCATAAATATGTACATTTTATACACTTGTTCAACATTCAGCCATCTTATCCTGACAAATTTGTAATATCTTTCCATCTTTGTCCAGGATAAATGGTATGAAATTCAAAGGAATGCTGTTATCTATACAAATAAAAGCCAGTGGGGTCTGACTTTTACACAACGATTTTTACTGTATGGACCGAAAAAATAATAATTTTTTGCTAAAGTATAATTTTAAGACTGTAGTGCTGTCAGCTCTGGTTGATCAAGACATTTACTGTGTATCATGTTGAGAGTCTGTAAGTCTGTTCTGAGTCTCACTGGGGTTTGTCGTGTACCTCGTACTCACCGTTTCCCCGTGAACTCTGCTTGACCCTTTTTATTGAAGAGGAACCTGGAGTCACTGTAACCCCAGCCATTCCACTTCATGATCTCCTGTCTGAAAGAGAGAGAGAGAGAGCCGGAGTTCACATGCCGTTTATGACAGCCAACAGCAAAGAAAATTCAATGATACACGACCTTCATCTGTGTGTGCACTAGTTTTGTCACAGTACAAACATTTCTGTATTCTGTACCGATACCAGTGAAAATCCACGGTTATCACTACCAATCTCCGTACCAAAGCAAAACACAAAAAGAGGACAACACATGAAAACGTACAAAAATCAATGCCTTTCTTTACTACTAAAATTGCAGTTTTTCCACAAGTAATAAAAAGTATGAAAACAAACCCAAATTTAATTTGTCTTTTAATTAATGAAATTTAAACTGAAATACCATAGTGGTAGAAGTAGTCTCTCACATACATTATTCTAAATAATAGTAATATATTTCTGGCACAAAGTGACGGGTACAAGAAAATTAGTGACAACAGTAAACATGCACATGAGTGTCAGGGAAAATGAACAACAGGAAAACAGAAGTTCAATAGATAACAGTTAATTATTTTGTGTGGCCCCAGACTAGGGATTTAAACCTTTTTCAAAATTTGTTGTGGATGTATGAGATGGCCTGGATGAGTGTGAGATTTCCTGGCCTGAAGTTTTGTCCACCCCTGCCTGCAGATATAGTGCTTTAGACCTAATATTGAAGGTCTGTATGATAACAGGCACTCCTGACAGCCACACCATTCACTTCTGCTGAGACAAGACGGACAGACCTTCAGATAAGAAACGTTTTGAAAGAGTCAACAGCAGTTACAGCAAATGACCTGCTCTTTTGATCTGTTTGAGGCATGAAAGCGCAACAAACCTCTTAACACAAAAACCTGATATTAAGTATTTTCAAGTTTAAATGTATTATGTTTAAAGGATGTAGTTAGGAGTCCTTCATGCTTAAATAAATAAATAAACGTATTCCTACTTATTTTTATATAGTTTCTCATGAGAACAAGCTGATTATACACATCCTCACACAGGCTGCCAAAACACTTCTCTTTAGACCCAAAAGGTCACCAGGTCAAAGACCAAAGAAAATAGGATCTTTCTTGAGGAGTCTTACTCATTTAATACACCACCATGAGGTAGTGAACAATAAAGTTGTTCTGAAATACAATATATAAAAAAAATATTTTGATTTTATTATATTTTGTGATGTAGCCTGCTTTTTACAAAATAATCTGTACAGACAGAATTTCTTTTTTAAATGACAACTACTACTACTACTACTACTACTACTACTAATACTACTAATAATACTAACAACAACAACAACAACAACAACAACAACAAGCTGTTGTTGATCCTTCAAAAATAGTTTGATTGACAGGCAACCTGACCAACTACAACAAAGACTATAGAATACCCAAGACGTGTCACTCATGTAGTTTTGAACGGGGAAAAATGCAATGCTTAACATGGCTGATCAATCACAGGAAGACCCGCCTTCTGAATAAAATAGTCAATCGCTGATATCTAAAGTATTGTCTTTAACTGATCTCGCCTGAGAAATAAGCTTTTTTTAAAATGCTGTTTGATCAAAAGAAACAACATTTATTACACAATTGTTGTCGGATTTCATTGGTGATTTCAAATATGAAATTTAATTGTAAGCTTAGTGAACAGTTTTGGAGAATTTGATGTTTCCCCATTCAAAGAGATAGGAGCTGCACTTGGGTACCTGAGAGGCGTTTCAAAGATGGCCGCAGAGTGACATGACTTGTCTTAAAGAGACTTTAATTATAAATATTTGTCGACTGATATATCACCAAGGCTGAAATATCAGCTGATATTTGCCATTTTTTCAAATATCGACATTTTTCTGTTCAGCCGATATGTTCAAGAAAAGACTTTAATTTTGATTGCGCTGCATGACCACTGACCACTATCTGCCCACTGTCATATCCATGTTATTTTCACTGTGTGCTGTATAAAATATGAGTGTTGAAAAATATCATTCCCTAAGCACACAAACTACCCAGACCGCCCTGTTGGTTACAGTATTTACATCCTTTTTAAATTATAATTTTATTTCATATGTATTAAATATTCATTATTTGTGAAAAAAAATACACTTTCCAAGATATCTGCCTTCAAAAAAAAAACATATTGGTCGAGCAGTAATTGTAAATTGTGGAAGCAGATCAGACAGGAGAGCAGATTGACTTCGGTGAACTTGAACTGTTGTTAATACACTGTGTATTGACGTCTTTCCACATGTTCATTCATGTTTATTTCATGCTTTTTAAGAACATATGAAAAGAGAATCCGTCTAACAGAAATCTGTCACAACAAATTAAAAAGCCACAAAATTGTTATTGTTAGAATTTTTTTTTCATCTTTTAAATGTCCTTTCTTAAAATAGCTTTCCACACATATCACTCAGAAAGTCTTATAGTTTTGTGGTTTTTCATTCACACAGAGATCAGTCATTAGTCCGGTGGTGGCAACACATTGACCACTGGATTTAAAAAGGCATCTCATGTTTAAGAAGTGTTTCAGCTTTGCATGAACACTTTTGCAGATCCCCCTGATGATCACTCAGTAGGTTATTTAACCAAGCATTTCTATGTCTTTGGAAGGTGTTTGTCTCTCAAACACATTAAAGCGCACAAAATTTTAGAATTTTACTTTTTTTGGTGAACTAACCCTTTAAGGTAAAACGTGCAGTTTAGGCCTAATCTTAAACCTTTTTAAATAACAATTTGCCATTTCTCGGCACATTTGAGGCAAAATCGAGAGATTTCAACAGAAACACAAATGTTCAGGAGCAGTGTTAGGGAAACACATTACAAGTAATTCAAGTGACAAACCAGAATACCTTTATCAAGCAGCTAGTAACACATTACTTCTAACATTTACAAGACAATGTGTTACTTTAAATAAGCTTTTTTTTTGTTTTGTTTTTTTTAAATAAAGCAAGTTACTTTGTTTCCCCATTCACTGACAGCTCTCCTGTCCCATGTTGAGAGGAACTGGGATTAAGGTGCAGAGGCACTTCCTTCAGACCAAGGCTTATTCATTTCACTTTTTGTCTTAAAGGGCCTTTACAGCTGCCAAAAAAAATGTGTTTTTTGTTACTAAAAAGCAAAACAAATCCTGCACTCTACCAAAAGTGTACCAAAGATACTTTGCGAAAAGAATCAAACTATTTATTTACAACGTTTTAGTCGCATGACCTTCATCAGGTTTCAGAAAACATGTACCTACAAACGAAAATGCATTAAAAAGAAATCATGACCAAGCTCTACGGAGGACCATCATAATGAATAAATAAGACCAGCTCAGGTGACAAAGAGCAATGCCAAAGTCATCTAATGCATCACACTCCATAAAAAGTAATCAGGTAATGCAGTTAGTTACTTACTTATTAGTTGCAAAGTTTTATTGAGTAAGTAACATTGATTACTAAAAGTAACTTTTCCCAATACAGGAATCTCACATGAGGCCTAAAACATCCCCAATACAGACTTCACTCATGTTCAAGCAGAAACATTGTTTGGTTCAAAAGTGTCTTTCTCTGTCACTACATCTACATGGCAATGTGCCATTTTGGCCAGATAAATCTCACGACTCTTACAGGAACTGGTGGATAATAATTAATTTGTACAATCTCGTTTTTCTTGCATTCCACAAACACTGTTCATCTTCATTCTTTAGTTTTTTTTCTAATAATCATACGTATCATTCATAGAAATTCACACCAATCACCACATTGTAAGGTATTTACAGTATGTTTTTCTCATGAGATCGGGAAACTTATCCAGCTAACAAAAAAAAACACTTTGATTGAAACCCCTTCAGTATAATGCCTCGCAAGATGAGATAATGCTGAAAAGTAAATGTTGCTACATCTACCATTTCTATTTGACAACAAACATTTAACACATAGCCTTATAGAAATTCCAGCTGTATCTTATCAATGCTCCACACACTAAATATACGCTACTATCAGATGAAATCATTTCTGTATTGTTCTAAAATGTCTCAAAAAGTCTCACAATTTATTTCCAGAACATGATGCATGACACTTACCTTCAAATAGCACATGTTATATATGAGAGAGTGTGGATTTAGTGCGCATTAAGAGCACTGAAGCTGTGGTGTGCTGAAGACCTGGTCTTCAAAAGTAAAGTCTAGCACACTTATAGATGCGTGCATGCGCTCTCACGCGGGCTAAACCACAAACGTGGGTATTTGGACAGGCCTTTGTGGTCTTCATACCCACTCGAACACTTGGGCCTAAAACAGGAAATACATCATGCACACGGTTAAGTGCAAAGACCGCAAGTGTGAGTATTGGAACAGGCCCTTAGTTCATCCTGAGAAGTTCATTCAGACAAAACATACAAAAATAATTAAATGTTAATCATTTTAAGATTATCTAAAAACTAAAATCTTTCTACAGGGTCTCAGTAGGTTAAAGGTTGTTGACTGTCCAGCACTAGATGGCAGCACAGTGCTTCATCCCATGTGAAGGAAATAGATTTTCACTCTTAGCAAATACAAAGTCAGGCCACCACAGCCCTCGTCCAATCAGAGCACAGCTCTGCCATACTAACTTTTGACATAGAAAATACAACTTGTAGGGAGATCACCTCATATTAGTTTAACACTCATAACAACAGACTGCATGAGCAATAACCGATCCACTAAAATCTAAAAGTAAAATGATACCAGCTGTCACAGAAAAGCAGGTAGCATGGAGATTACTGAGCATAAGTGTGTTAAACATCCCAGTGATGCAGTGAAGAGCCTCAGGCTAGTGCTGTTGACTCTATAGACACACAGAAATAACCACCGCCCTTTCCGTTTACAGAAGCACCATCACTTCCAGAGAAAGCACATGTCTGAAAACTGAGGAAACCCATGGGGTTTTCAATCTCAGTCGACGCCTTCCAGAATCATTCATTATTAGAAAAGTCACCAAGTTCTCTATCTATTCTCCAAAAGAGCATCTGGAGACGTTCAGAGGACCCAAATTGAACTGTCACCTTTAAGCTTTTTGAACAAAACCAGTTTCTATAGATGGAACATACTTCAAACTATCAAAGCCCCATACATATCGCCATATGCCTCGCTCTGCATGACTTCTGCGACATGTCTTCTGACAGCCCTGTGTGAGGAACAGACCCACATTTAAGCTATTAACTGAACAACTGCCCTGGTTCTTCAGTCTCGTTAACTTGAGGCTGAGTGGATGACGCCAGACATTATTTTTGGGTGACCTATAGCTTTAAGGGCTGATGCGAGCTTATACCGTGCACTGGAGGAACCAGCACCGCTTTGGTCGCTGAACTGGTGCAAGAAGCACAGTGCTCTAAGTCAAGAGAAAACAAGAAGCTGTGGAAGTGTCCGTCAGTGTGCCACCGCACCCTCCTCCGGGATGAATGGACACTTTGTTTGGATGCAGCTCTAGAGCGCGCAGACTGATACAATGTGTCGCCCGCTGCTGCTTTACTCCTTAACGCGACTGCTGTTTTAACGCAACGCAGTGTTTGTTCCTGAGCCGGATCTGTCAGCACACAGGCTGACTCGCACATACCTCCTCCTCGGTACCGGTGTCGCGCTGCTCGGCTCGGACCGGGGCGCCTCGGCTTTGCACTCCTGCGCAGCGACGCTCGCGTTCTCATCTTCTGGCCGTTTCTGCAAATGTCCGGCTATGATCCGGAGTCTCTGCTGTGCGCTGCTGCTGCTGCTGTTTGACGCCATGCTGCTTCCGTGTTTGCTGTCAGAGGTCAGCGGGCTGCTGATGGAGATTACACCCTCATCCCGTCATGCACCGCGCTCCGCCTCCTCCCCGCGCGCTTCGGTGCGCTATAACTGACTGGAATACAGAGGATTTCCCCTAAAATAAATCCTAAATCGTGCTGTTTATTTTTAGTTAGGTGACACCACTTTTCCAGTATTTGTCACTATCTCATCTATAGTAATAAAATATCGAAATCGTCAAAAATATGAAAAACAAACTATAATCAGCCTAATCCAATGCAAAATCTGATTAACATTATTGTAGTTACATTACATTTTAAAATGTAATCATTCTAAGTAATAATTCTGAAATTCTACAATAATAAAATCGACACACTGATGAAGTAATCTGTTAAATTAAAAAATACGTAATCTTATTCCAAACATTACAGTTGTTATTAGATTATGTTACATATCAAATTAAATCCTTCTAATATAGCTTAATGATTCTGCAACAGGCTAGTAAAACAATCTTCAGAAATATGAATTGACTTACGAATATAGTTGTAATTAGATTACATTTGACAATTCTATATGCTATGGCCTTTGTTAAATGCATTTTGGTGACGTTATTCTCACACTGGGAATTATTCACGATGGATACATCAAAATACATACATTTTATTGCATTTTCTGTCATTTGCATAGTTTGTGTTCATATTATGAATAGCTCTAAAGAAATTGAATTTTTTTTACAATAATCGAATTATATGCGTGTGTACATTTATATTCGTTTTTATGACATTATGCACACAATTATTCATAATTTGATCATTTAGTGAGTCATTTAACCATGTGTTATACGTCTTTTAAAAGCTTTAATGTTCAATGCACAACATATATCCTCAATACGCAAAGCGAATTATAAAAACAGTCAAAAAGCAAAAGCAAAAGTAGTCAGGATACATTCTAAACAGCAGTTTTATTTAGCTTGTAACAAAACACTAATTTTGCCACTTTGTGTGTGTGTGTTTGCTTTGAAATTGCAGGTGTGAGGAACCATAAAGGGGCTCTTCAGGTATAGTAACCCTGTGGATGCCAAAAATAGTCATTTTGAATAAATAAATCTCAAAAAGAATATTTAATGATCAGAAATTCACATGAACAGTCCAAACTTAATGAGACACGTGTCAGCAGTTCGTCAGTATGTTTGTAAATGACTATTCTGAGCTTATGTCAAGCACCCTCATGGGTTAAATGGGATTTGTGCCGTTTCAGTCTTTATGTGCTTGACTAATGAGTCACAGATGTACTTTAAATGCACTTTTATTTCCTAGATGCATACTTTGCATGTTGCATACTAGTGTTTCAGAATCCAGTGTTTCAGACACACGTTTATGACTGAAAGCCTGTTCTGAGGGGCCAATAAAATTTCTTCTCTGTCCTCTTAGAAAAAAAAGAAAACATAGTATAGATGACACATGTGATGGCAGTTAACCCACTTTACAGTGCCATTACCTGTGTCCTTCTGAGTCATGTGACCATGAGAGTTACTCAGACCTGTGCGGGTCTGCCTCCTGTGGGCCTGATGATGTCATCACAAACATTTAAAGTGCTCTCCCTCGTAAATATGAGATCCATGCCTTTTACAACAATGGAAAATGCCACATTTGTGTGTTTGCTAAGGTTACGGAATGGAATGCCTAATTGAAAAGTGGTGTGTTACTGTGCAACCCGCTATTTTTAGACATTTAGCAGTTGTGGTATAGCCTCCGCTATGCTAATTGAGCACTTGGAGAACACATTCAAGAAAAGGATCATATAAATAACACACAAATGCATCGGTGTATCTGTGATCCCCAAACATCCCCAAGGATGTTCGCACATGCTTCCGATGTTCGTTAGCAGTTAAAGCTAATGATCACGTGAAGGCAGGAGATGATGATAATGATGTGATTTATTTGTGCATGTTGTTGAGGGACACAGGATGTGGAGTTTACTGCAGTCTTCAAGGGGCTGTTTCAGCTTCACCCAGATGGAATGATTGTTTCCTCCAGGCTTGAGCTTAAACTCCCAAAACAAAGTTCTGTAATGCACTGACTGCAAACAATTAGAGTCGGAGTGTATCACAGAACTTTACTTGGAAAGCCACAGCGCTGCTTGCTGATTTTCCTTCTTCTCTTCACCAGGGCCCTCTGAAAGAAACAGACACGTTACTGTAAATATATATATATATATATATTTATTTATATATATAAAATCAATACGACTTAGTAATATATGTTTTTCCATTATTTGCACTTATAAAAATATTTGAAGGAATAGTTCAGCCAAAAAAATATAACTTTGGTCATCATTTACTCACTCTCATGTTGTTTTTTTTCTTCAGCTCAACACAAAAGAAGATACGTTGAAGAATGTTGGTAACCAAACAATTGCTGGTAGCCAATGACTTCAATAGTATTTTTTTCGCCATGGAAGTCAATGGCTACCGTCAGCTGTTTGGTTACCAACAAAAGAAGATCTTGATATTTTTAGGTTTGTGTGTATATACACACCCATATATATATATATAGATTGAGGAAAAAAAGGGAAATATATATATATATATATATAATATATATAGCCAATTTTTTTATAAAATTTTATTAAATTAAGTTTTTAAGTTGAAATAGGTGGGATTTTTTAGCGAGTATAGAATATTTCTCAGGATGAAAGGTTGACAGACTGATCAAAGTATTGTGCAGCTGGAAGTGAAAGGAGGCAGGCCAGAACTGCTGTCGCTATTAGAAGAAGATAAAGGATGGATAAGATGCATAGAATTGGAAACTTGGATTCATTTTCATTCACACATGCATATAATCACCCCGCCAGCCTCCTCGATGAACACATATGGCGGCCTATAATACATATGCAGAAACAGATGGCTACTTGCACAAGTTTCCATGCAAGTTAAGCGCATGCAACAAAAAAAAAAGACAATGAAAGAAAGTTAAGCTGACGCATGGAGAAAAAAACAAGATTTCTATATTGACTTTACTATTACGCTTCACTCCGTGTGTTTGCATAGCTGTAACTGGGGCAGCCGATACGTGGGACAGCTGACGTGTCGAAAAGGGTCCAAATTTGGAGCAGTGCATTACTGTATCAAAACCATCACAGCAGTTTGGCATCCTGGAATAGATCTCAACTTAACACACTTATCAAAATGAACTAAAAGAGAAGTCACCAACTGAAGAAAGGGGAAACTGGGAATGCCATATGTCACGCATTTGCTTGTAACTTCACGCAGACATTTAAGTGGCCATCGTAGTTTACTTTCCACAGTTAAACTTTACAATCTTGCCAAAGTTACTTTAAAGCTTCAGTGGGTGAATATATCAATGAGTGACGGGCTGACAGTGTTTTCTGAGCATACGCGCACAGTCTGTGAGTGCAATGCACACTTCTAGAGAGGAAAGAATGTAAAAGAACATACCTGCTGCTGCAAGTCACGAGACAGGCGACACTGAATAAACGCGCTGGGAGAAGAAGCGCTCTGTCTAAACCCGGTGGTCTTCTCTGTCAAAGCCCCTGAGGATTTCACTCGTTGGTTGAACATATGACGCTCGTGCAAACTGTTGATGAAGCGCTTGCACGCCGCGTGCGCGTCCGCGCAGCAGCTGGAAGAATGTCGACGTGGAGCTGCCAATCGTGCGCGCGCAATCACGCACGCGCGTCAGGAGAAAACTACAGTGAGCTACTTTCAGGCGCCGAGCTACAGAAGATACCAGTCCTTTACAGTAGTTCTGGAGATACAGTGAGGTTCACAAGACATAGATAGATAGATAGATAGATAGATAGATAGATAGATAGATAGATAGATAGATAGATAGATAGATATAGATATAGATATAGATAAAAAAAAAAAAAAATTCTGGCCAAAATATATTTCAAATATATGGTAAATATATGTTGTATTTGTGATGCTCAAAAAAAAAAATAACTTTGAAATGCAAAATATATTTCTTTTAAACCAAAATACATTTCAAAATATATTTTAGGGTGAAGAAAATACATTTCCAACCTTACAG
>JAUMHE010000056.1:2584090-2629276 GCA_032359235.1 Enteromius mattozi
TCACAGTGGAAATGCACCTATGCTGAAAATTGTAGACCCCTCCATGATTTCTAAGAGAACTTGCAAAATCACAGGGTGATCAAATACTTATTGACCTCACTGTATATATATATATATATATATATATGTGTGTGTGTGTGTGTGTTTGTTTTAGTATGTTTAAGTATGTTATAGAATCTGAGAATAAATTTATAAAATTGTTTTGCTTGATTGATATGTATGTTTTAGACATCAAATAAAGATTTTTTTTCAATTGTTACATGTGAATGTATTTTCTTAGATTGAAATATATGAAGGGTAAAATATATATTTTTGAATGATTTTACATATTTTTTTAATTTGTATTTTGAAATATATTTTGAAATATATTTCAAAATATACATAAAATGGCCCAAAAATATATGTGCTAAAAATACATTTCAAAATATGTTATAAATATATTTTAAAATGTATTTTAGCACATATATGTTTGGCCATTTTTTGTATATTTCAAAATATATTTCAAAAAACATTTTTTTTACCAGACAGACAGACAGATAGAGAGACAGTTCACATTAAAACTTTAATAAAAAACATGTGTTCTACTGTATTACTTTTCAAATGCCTGTTATTTTTGCCCATCGCTGATGAAACACCTATTGCAAGAATACACTTTGCACTCAGTTGACAGCACACTTTAGCTAAGTGTCACGGTCTGGGTTGATCTTTTAACAACAATAATTATAGTTTTTGTCAAGTGACCATTTCAGCATTTAAACATTCCATGCTTCATTCCAGACAGATCATCCAGGCCCACACGGTAATCCATTTGGTTTAAAGTTTTGTAATTATAAACTCTTAGATTGGTTAGAGTAGTTAAACTGTGGTTTAAAAGGTTGAAGATTAATTACACTGTGAGAAAAAACAAACAAACAAACAAACCAAACCCCCCGCACACAGGGCCGAACAGCAGGGGTCGCTATCTGACAGACAGACATGCAGGTCACGAGAGTTAGTGAGTGCAGGTTTTCTAGGTTTGTGGTTGTACAGGTCTGCTAAGGGCTGAGAAAAGTCACCTGACACAGAAACAAGCCTCGCTTCGAGCAGGTATCCATCTAGATCAGCACTTGTGTGATGTGCTCGCTTGGCATATATTGTCACAGAAGACGTTTATTAATAAAAAAAAAGAACTGCAAAGATATTCTTGAAGCTCATCTGTTCGGATATAGTTAGAATACTTATGTTAAAATACTAGTATATGCTATTCACCAAACAGCTTTCTTGTTTTTTCCCCCCATTTTTTTCTCAGATAGAAAAAAAACGCACATAAGGTATATATTTATATAGAGTTATTGTTAAAAAAAGGTTCAGCTCAGTTCTTGTTCAGAGGAGTTTGAGTGGGAAGGTAAAAGGGGCGTATGACGCAACACCTCAGCTATTGGTCAACGCGAGTGTGGGCGGGGCCATCAAATGACTGGGGCTTTCCGTAAATTCTGAACTCCACACAGACAGCATTTCCTTCTGAAGTGTATCGTCCAGCAGCGACAATCTGACGTGTTTAATTGAAGCCTTATTTTATCTCGCTGTGAAGGATTACAAACAAAGAAATCACATTAGGACTTACAACGGAGAAGGAGAGATTATCTCTCAGCATGATGGACATTGAATTGCCTAAAATGCATCCAAGCCAACAGGTAAATATTATTTCATATTTCAATTAATCGCGTCACTTATGTTATAATAATGTCTCGCTTTTAACTGCATTGAAATTATACTAAAACTAAAAATAAATCACAGTTTTCCTAATTGTAGTGTGATGTTACATCATGTTGCCCTTTTAACGGGTAATGTGGGACATGCATCAGATGTAGTTATCGCTTATGCCGTATATAAGCGTGTTGCCAGATCACCGCCTTATACACACCTCTCTTTCCAAGGGACTTTTAACAGCCTTGCGTATCATTCCCGACTTTAAAGTTTCAAGATGATAATTATCGAGGACACTTTATGACGTGGGTGTAGTGGCGAAATGGTTTATATATTATATACTTTAACATTTATACTGAATAAAGGAGGCGTTTCCACTCTAAATTCTGCACAGTCACTGAACTCGGGCCGTCCTAAGAACGAAAGGAAGGACGAAATACCAAAATAAAGGTAGACAGAAATGAGCACACAGAGCGTAATGTCAGGCTCACGGCTGAACTTCTGTCATGAGATGCGTGCGTCGTTGAGCTTTGATGTTTGTGCGTGTTTCCCGCAGCAGACGCGTCTGCGCATGCGCACTCACCGGCGCCTTGCACAATAGCAGGCGGCTCCAATCTGGAATGTGCTGTTTACTTAAGCCTCGTATCCTGACGTAAAAAAGCGATCCTGGGCTTTATGTAATTAATCTATGTCACAGCTAATGTAATTCTGTGTATCTAACTGAAACAAGGATCTGGGGTTTTAGGTTAAACGCCTTAACAACTTTGCTGGAAGAGATCAGTGGTGCATTTAGAAGTGAATGCATTATTATGTAATTAAGGTTTTATGACATTTTCCATTATTTGGATGGGGAACTGAGAAGCGTAGAAGATCTAAGATTAGTACAAGTTGGCGAAAGAAGCACTTGACCTTTGGAAAATATTGATTGTTATTCACAAAAGGTCAAACTAAAGTTTATAAGCTATTTTATTTTCTCTTGTTTTTTAATAACTCTTGGAGTTTTTGCAAGCCTGCATTGAAAATACAAAACATTAAATAAAAATAATAAAGACACACACCAAATGGGTAATTAGAGCTTAAATTAAGCATACTAGGGCCTTGTTTATAAACTTTTGTCCTATAAATTACATTTAAAAAAACATTAATTTTACTATATTTTATGCATATTATTTACTATCTATAGATCGTGTCAGAATGATGACATTGTAAGATTGCGTGTTAATGGTAAAATACAGTTATAAATACAGGAGTGACAGGACAAAATCCTCGTTTCATTGGGGGATACAGATATGTGACACATTTAAGACTCACAGCTTTCATGCGAGATTAATTTTATACTAAAATGACACGCAAGGAATGCTTTAAAGTAATGTGACACACCAAATGAATTATTGTGTGGTGTGCTTTAGGCTTAATGATCTGTTCATCAGTATATAACCTAATCAGTGTTACTAATAAAAACTTACATGTGTGCGCTGGTGCATGTACATGTTTAAATATATGAAGGGAACTAGATTTAAATAGTTTTTATGAGTAACAAATATTTAGATGCTTGTTATAATATTTTCTTCCTCTTAATAACGTTACACGCACTTAGTCTTTATATATAAACAGTAGAGGCCTCAGTCATTTGTTTAAAAATAAAGTGTCGTCCGCAAAATAACTAGTTTATTATTAGTTTAGTTGTTGTTAGAGTTCATTATTGCGATTAATCACATTCAAAATGAGTATATGTATTTTTAACATTTTTTAAACATTTTTAAAAACCCACTATCCTAGGTTTGGCCCATTTGTCAGGAAGATTATTTACTTTTGCTCCCTTACACTTTTATATTTTTTTATATGCACAAGTCAGCATAATCATGTTGTTTGCATTTTTACATTAATATTATGTTACACTGAATGACATATTTTAACCACATTTTGACATTTAATTCTCCAAAAACGCATTGAAACCTTAAAAGTAGACACATTACCTATATTTAATGTGCTTTCTATGGAGATAAAATCACTTTAGTGACGCCTTTGACCCATATACACGTTTCAGAATATATATTTGTTTGTATTTATGTATACATAATAAATATACACACATATATAGTATGTAGACTAAAAGGTATGATTTGGATGTGAGTGGTTTGACAGCAGCTGAACCGGTTTAGACGCTGGTTACGTGCAGTATCACCTGCCTCAGCCGTGAGGGAGAACAATCAGAGAACAAGGAGTGCTCTTGTTCCTCCAGTGGTATATTCCACATCCAGAGGAACAGGAAGTGAGACAGGTGTGAAAAATTATCTCTTCTTTATCCGGAAACTCTGCGGTTTTAATATCCAGCTCTGGT
Organism: Enteromius mattozi; assembly: GCA_032359235.1. Classification (NCBI taxonomy): domain Eukaryota; kingdom Metazoa; phylum Chordata; class Actinopteri; order Cypriniformes; family Cyprinidae; genus Enteromius; species Enteromius mattozi. Next base: position 2,588,118 of record JAUMHE010000056.1, read on the forward strand.
TTCTCTTTTCCTTGTACCTGGATTATGAGAATGACACTTTGAGCATTAATTATGCAGTTAGGTGTGTCCTGGATATACTTTTCACGTCTTCACGTACTCACCCTTGAGTAGTTTCAAACCTGTATGAATTTCTTTGTCCTGCTGACGATATTTCTTTAGAAGGTTTGCAGGTTGTTTTGGTCACCATTGTATGATTTTTCCTACTGTGGAAAACAGCCTGGTTACAAACTTTCTTCAGAATATCTTCCTTTGTGTTCGGCAGAAGCAGAACAAAGAAACTCATACAGGTTTGGAACTACTCGAGGGAGAGTAAATGATGACAGGAATTATTCCTTTAAGACATTGCTGTTTATTAGCTCATAGATGCACAAACATACTTGTATTACTCTTCCTGCTCCGATTAGCCTTATTTTCACTCATATTGTCACTACGCAGATATTTGATACATAATGAGTGATCTGCAAGCTTACATCATCATCAGGCAGAGCACATGCTGCTTACATTAGAGCTTAAACACTCGTAAAACTAGTTTCCCATGTATCCTTCCTTTCACTTTATGGAGTAGTTCACCTACAAACGGTGATTATTTCCTCCTCATTTACTCACTCTTAAGTCATTCAGAGCCATACGGTTTTCTTTTTTTCTGTGAAACATTCAAACTTGTGCACGTGTTAATCATTCATATACTAGTTTTTGTTAGTATTTTGAAATAGATTGCATTTGTATATTTTCTGTTTTCATTTTTATTTTAGTTAAATATATATATATATATATATATATATATATATATATAGAGAGGTTTATATAGTTTTTCTTATTTATTACTTGAAAATAAAAACATATATATTTTTTATAATATAATATTATTATATTATTTATAGTATAATGACACAATAATTTATTGACAATAATAACCCAAATATCAGCTTCATTTTTGCTCTATTTTTTTTTTTTTAAAAAGGATAATATGGCTTCAGATGACTTAAAATATAGTGTTTCAGAGAAGAAGTAAATAATAATACCTCAGTATTTCCTGTTTTGTTTTTAATTATGCATCACTGCATTGATAGCACATGCCTTTGTAATAAACTCATAAACAACAGAATATGTTTTGACATCTGTATAGAAAGATTTCCACTCAAACAGATCAGTGGTAAACACACACTCATCATTCCTCCTGCTCTGCTCTGGTCCGGTCCGTCTTCTCGTGAGAGGGGCTCATTTAGCCGTTGTTTGGATGTTTCATCATCTCTGGCTCCGCCCCGTCTGTTATCTGCTGGAGAGGATGTGTGCGACTCAGAGCGAGACGGGCATGTCTCTCTGTGACGCCAGGATCTCATACACTCCATTATTCTCTAGACCTTGTTTGTGGAATCACTCGTATCTCTATACTGTTAGAAAACATCATTTAAATACATCTATAATGATATGTTTATAAAAATTTAATTGACTAAGAATGTATTTATGCACTGGCAAAATTATAGAATATTTATACATTTGACTAATAATAATAATTATGAACAGAAAATTCAGAAACTGTTTGCAGCAGTATATTATTATAATTTTTTTTTAAAAATACATTTGTATTTATATGTTTTTAAATTAAATTGACTAACAATTTATGCACTGGCAATAATAATAATAATAATAATAATAATAATACCGAAGTAACAACTGACTAATAATAATCAGTGTTAATAATAATGATGAGAAACAGTCCTTTAGTCAAAAATGAACAGTTTTGTTGCCATATTTAGTTAAAGTGTATGATCTACTGAACTCTGATGTCAGTGCTGATGGCTGATTCAGAATTGCAAAACAGAATAAGTTCCTGTTAAAGTGTGCAGTTCCTCTGTTGTCAGTACACACTTCTTCTCTGTTCAGTCCCCTGGGCCTTGTGATCTGAAACTATAGGAAGCTGATTTTCTACAGATCTCCAGTCACATGCTCAACATGGTTTTTCTGACCTCATAAACAGATAAATACAGCGCTGTGCAAAGCTTTCATGTGTAAAAAAGTGCTAGAGGAGGTCTATATCTGCGTGCTTAGTTCCTGCAACTATCAATCAAGAAAAGACAGAGGCCAAGGTTTCATAAATGTTTTCGTCACTCGGCCTGGGAAGAACTTTAATCACCAGCATTTATAAATGTCTCTTCTGCTGGCGTGTAGTGAACTGTAGTGTGTAGGGACTTTTGCTCATCTTCAAAACACAAATGAAAATATTTTGAATGGAACCTGTGAGATTTCTGTCTCTCCATTGAATGTCATGTGACCAAAACTGTGGAAAATGAAGTTCATGTTTATAAAGAGTTCATATAAAACAGTTTACACCTTACACACAGCTTGAATTTAGGCTTTTATTCACATATAAACAGAACAGCAGACAGAAATGCACATCAAACAGGGTCAAATGCTCTTGTTTGATGTGCAGAAACCAGTGAGGTTTGTTCTTTGCGTTTTTAAGGTTTTGTCACACTTAAGCAAGTGTGGTTGAGCTTTACCATGTTTGATGTGCTCCACTGATCAGTGTTTATATGTGAATCAAAATTAATTCAATATTCAATCAACTTAATTAAATATGTTGAACACATTAAGCAATCAGCTCTCTTTGAAAGACTTGAACAGCCTGTTTCATATAGATTACTTTTACCATTATGACCTTTGCACTTTTTTTTGTGTGCTAGATTTGACTTTGGTCAATGGTAAAAACTTGCATTAAAAATATTCTTATTAGTATACTGCACTGAATAAAAAAGAAAAAAGGTAACTGTGACTTTTTGTCTTGCAATGTTTTTTCGTAATTGCAACTTTTTATCGTACAGTTCTTTTTTTCTCGTACTTTTTTTTTTACACTTTTGACTTTTTTCTCGCAATTGCGTCATATAATCTTGCGCTTCTGACGTTTTTGAGAACTGTGAGAAATAAACTCACAAATCGGTTGTTAAGAAGTCCAGTTCTGAAGAGAAATGTTATCAAACGAGAAAAAAAGTCAGAAATGCAAGATACAAACTTGAAATTGTGAGAAAAACAATCAGCATCGTGAGATAAAGTTGCAATTACCTTTTTCAGACAGACGATAGACCATTTATAAATGATTTCACTCTATTTTTTTCACCTTTCAGAAGATTTTAGAGCTGTTACAGCGAACGGCAAAAATCTGAAAACGGCCAAATATCGCGTTTTTAATCTCTCTGGCCATATATATATATCATCTATCTCAAATATCTGACACTGTTTATGAAACCGGGATCAGAACTGGGCTTTGTTTCCAGTTGTTTTGGACACATTATTGTATCTGTGTCTGTTTCAAAACACTTGAGATGCTGAAATGCATCGACTTCTAGGTTATTTCTTACAGTAATAACACACCAGACTTTCATAGCCTCTTTTTACATGTCTGGAAATTTCAGTATTGCATCAGCACTGGAGTACTCATCACTGAGCGAGTTAGTCATTATAGCTGAAAAAAAGACCATTAAGATGAAATTTCTTAGAAGTATATGTGCTCCTTTTCTATTTCACTTGAATTTTGAATGAAGCTTGTTTATTATTTTAGATAGTCATGGAGGAAGATTAGTGCACAACACTGAGTACTGAAATTAAAACTTGCCATGCAACTATAAAAACATTAAACATCAATAAACTAACAGTTTAAGTTTCTTTAGTTCCAAATAAATAATGAGGAATCATTTATTTATAATGTTGTGGAGTAAAAAATATGAAATTATGCTTTGCAATGCAAGTAAAAATGACAATAGTGACATAAAAATAAAGCTGTATCTTAAAAAAACAACAAATACTCTGTTACTGTCCAGCAATGCTCATGATAGAAGCGTTACTAAAGAAAAAGCTCAGCCCAATGCATCTTGCTGGATGTGCACATCTGGGTCTGCTTCTTATTATTTCTGTCGGTCTATCAAGGTCGCGTCAACATGCCTGTGACAAGGACACAAACTCTATTTCTTGTTCTCTGTCCTTGATTTTGACAAACACCCTGATCTTTGTAGTTAAAGCAACATGGCGGGTGGCGTTTGATTCTGCACTCTGATTGGTCAGAGCCGCTGTGAACTCCTCCAGATCTCTGCAGGACACTTCTACAGAAAGTGGTGAAAACATGCCGTGTTTTACCACAAAACAGAAAATTCCAGTGTGTGCGCTGCTATGCAGTTACAAAGAAGTGTGCTAACCAGAACAGAACAATATAAATAGTTTAACATAGTACAAATGGTATTTGATGTTGTATATAACATGACCACCAATGTCTTTTTTAATCAACAAGAGAATAGAAAAAATTTAGCTGCTTTAACTGGTCACCGACACATTTTGAATGCATTAGTTAATTGTGAATGGTCCTGCAGGGTGACATGTTTTTTTTTTTTTTAATAGTTATCTAATATAGCCTGTCAAATAACTTCTGAGGAGGTTGGGTGGGTGATCTGGATGAAAAAAAAAGAACTTTATATATATAGTACTGTCAAATGATTAATCGTAATTAATGGCATCCTACATAAAAGTTTTTGTTTGCATATGTTTTGTACTGTGTATATTAATTATGTATATATAAATAGACACATATGCATGTATATATTTTAGAAAAATATGGTAGGTCTATATATTACACACACACACACACACACACACACACACACATATATATATATATATATATATAAATGAATATAAATTTATTACATGAATATAAATATATGCATGTAAATATATGCAAATATTTTCAATATATATACTTTATGTTTGTGTATTTATATATACATAATAAATAAACACAGTACACATATATTAAAAAAAACTTTTGAAAAAAATAAATAAATAAAATGAGCATTCCTAAAATAAAAAAAAATAACATTAATAAAATGTAAAAAAAAAATTACATATTCAATAAAATTCTAAAATTAAAATAAAAATGTTATTTTAAAATTTTATGAATTAAATTAAATTAAATTAAATTAAATTAATCCATCCAGATAACTTAACTAAAAAAGGAACATAAATTAATTTTCAGAGCAAACTAGAGAAATCTAAATTTTAATGGTCTCGCAGTGTGACAGATTCAATTTTCCAAGGCTAAAATCCCACGCAATCTATCAAATAACATGAGCATGCATAATAATGATAAAGTAATTAAATGTTGTTAAAAATCGTTTTAGATATTAATCATATCACACCACAGGCCAAAAGAAATACGTTTGGAGCATTCATTTTTTCCAGCCGTCGTTCTTTTTGAGTTGAACTGACCTTTAAATCTGCCACTAGCATTTATAGTAACAGTGAGAGTTTGCGTGGGTGGGTGATCTGGTGGTTCCCAGAGATGTAGTGAAAAAGGAGAAGCGAGCATGTATTATTGATGGCTGACGAGTGCTTATCTGAGGCGGGACAGACAGGGTGTGGCCGGCTCCTCCTCTCATCTTCATTTCTGCTGTGTTTCTGCAGGATATGGATCTGATAGATATTCTGTGGAGGCAGGATGTGGATCTGGGAGTGAGCAGGGAGGAGTTTGACTCGAGCTACAGACAGAAGGAGGTGGAGCTGCGTCTGCAGCGTGAGAAGGAAGAGGAGAAGAGGCAGCAGCGGCAGCGAGAGCAGGAGAAGGCTCTGCTCGCTCAACTCCAGCTGGACGAGGAGACTGGGGAGTTTGTGCCTCGGAGCATCCCGCTGACGCAGGACATCGCCAACACTGCCCAAATCACACAGGTACTCTGTCCAGAAGCAGGAAGAGAGGTGTGAATGTGTGTATCCATGCCAGGGCAACACAGAGAGAGAGAGAGAGAGATACACACACACAGAGAGAGAGAGCACGATACACACACAGAGACACACACACACAGAGAGAGCGACACACACACACAGAAAAAGAGAGAGAGAGACACACACACACACTCTTTCACATACATAGAGACACGCACGCACACACACACACACACACTCTCTCTTTCACATACATATAGAGACACATGCACACACACACACACACACACTCTTTCACATACATATAGAGACACGCACACACACACACACACTCTTGCACACACATACAGAGACACACACATGCGTTGGGTTTCCATGTTTTATGGTGTCATTTCATAGGCATAATAGTTTCAATACTGTATAAACTGTAAACCATCCGCTATAGGAAACTTTTTACAAATTTAGATTTTCAAAAACTACTTTCTGTATGATTTATCCAGCTTTTTCCTTATCGCGGAAGTGCGTGCATGGGTGAGGCTTCCGGTTTGTTAGTCGCTATAGATAAATAACGGTAAAACTGTTTGCACTACAATGATAGTATAAATACTATAAATACAATAATGATACAATAAAATAACATGATAAGACAAACCAATTTTAAATATGAAGCAGAAAAACAACCTGTTTGTACAGCTAAAAATAGCTGGATGTGGGTGAGAGCGGAAGCTAGACGCATAGAATTTAGAAAAATGGCCACACCCGTTTTTACTTTAAGAAAAAGGTGGATACATTTATTAGGTAAAAATGTCCCAACAAGGTCAAAATTGACTGGTATTACTATCCTTGCAAGGAAATTTGGTCCCCATAATATGATAAATATACCACACACACACACACAAAGTCCAGTAGGTGCTCAGAAGGCCTCACCCTGCCCTCATATTACAGGGCGCAGCTGCTCGGTTGCTGGGGAACAGCTACTATGGCATAATTACTAGAACTCAGGTGCGCAGGCACTTCTACGAAAGCAAGTAGTCTCTACACTAATCTGATATGACACTAAAGACTTCGTTCTCCCAGAGGAGATTGGCTCTATTTGTTTCACAGATGTACTACGTGATTTCAGTCCTGTACGAAGTGAGCATGCTTAATTTTGGGAGAATAATTGAGCAGATTATTAATTTGTTTTGATGGTAAATTGTCCACTGTGGTAAAAGTTGTGAGAAGATGCACAAGTCAAATTGTTCTTTAGTAGAGAGACTGATTTTAAATAAGGAAGTCACTAAATGATGGCTTTTATGTTCTGATTTAAAGCATATATTATTTTCCAACTTCAAACAGAGATTCCAGCCAAGGGAGAGTTTAGAGCTTTTAAATGATGGCATGGCGTACACTGTTGTATCCTTGAAGAATGAGAATGAGGAGAAATGTTTGAGATTTGAGATCACATTAAAACCCCTGACTTTTAACAGCAGACTTTGGCAAGTCTGAACACAGTTGGAGACTCAAGTTAATAACATTAATAAGTATAATTAGTTAGATAGCAATAATTAAACTATTAATTTAATTCATAAAATCATTCAGAGCACATGTAATTCAAAGGACAGAAATTAAAATTCAGAACACACCCACGCCTACACAAACACTTTCACAGATCCCAATCCTGTTCAAATCAGCACATGAAATCATAGACATGCTTTGTTAATAGCTGTAAGTGTAAGGTTGCTTTGAAAACTCATTCAAGTCAGTTGAGTCATAGAATCTGCATTTACATGTGTGTTTCCTGCTCTGTGTGTCGATGCAGTGGTTTTATTAGGATGTATTTGACTGTGTACATGCAGAATGGGGCTTTCGCAGAACAGGACGGTGATGCCATGTCATTCGATGAGTGCATGCAGCTCCTGGCTGAGACGTTTCCACTAGATGAGCCAGCTGAGGTAATTATGGTCTATATATCACGCATATATCACCTCACACCTCACGGTAACATAACACCTATACATGTCACTGCACTTCAGTCTAATTGTCTCTCTCTTCTCTGTTCAGTCGGCGCCGCCTTGCCTGGATGACTCCGTTCCTCCTTCCACAGATCTTATGATGCCCCCAGACATCCCAGCCTTTACCCAGAATCCTTTGCTGCCAGGCTCCCTGGATCAAGCCTGGATGGAGTTGCTCTCACTCCCAGAGCTGCAGGTATGAACCCTCAACCAGACCTAATTAGTCCAAAATGAACTTAACACTCCTGGAAATGCCATAAATATTTCTCGCTGGCCATAAAAGAGATATTTATCCAAAAAATATATATATTTATGCGAAATATTTATGGCATTTCCAGGAGTGATAAGTTCATTTTCAAACACACACACACACACATATATATTAATGTTTTATTTTATACTTACTTTTAATGCTTGGCTAATACCCAGATTTTAGGATAATACACTCCAAAATAACAATTCTCTCACTGTTTACTCAGCGTTTGCTCATCTTTGAAACACAAATAAAGATATTTTAATGAAACTGAGAGATTTCTGTCTCTTGAAAATCCATGTGTGTAAAATCCAAATGTTCATAAAGAACTTCCAAAAATAATCCATATGAATTGGTTTAATCTGCGAAGTCATGCCTGCTGATGAACAGATTTAATTTATTCACATAAAAACATTCATCATGGCACATATGCAGAGCACATCAAATACTGAAACTCTACTCAAATTCTTAGTATATTTTATGGACTTTTTGAAGCATCAGTTTGGGATGTGTAGACTTTCAGTGGAGCGACAGAAATCCCTCAGGTTTCATTAAAACATCCTCTTTTGAGTTACAAACTTGCGGGTTTGGAATAACATGAGGGCAAGTAAATGATGACAGAAATTTCATTTTGATGTGAACTGCTTTAAAATGTTTTTTAGCGAGAGAGCTTGTGAAGTGCTTCTGTGTGTACTCAGATTTATACCACCTGTGGTTTAGAAAGTCACAAACAACCCTGTTGCTGAGCAACAAACAAATGACCCTCTCTGAGCTCATACTGTGGTTTGACGAGCAACTCAGGATGTATACTTCATTTGTTTTTCTTTGAATTTAACCATTTCTACCTCAGTACACATGGAAGCTAGTTCATAAGTAAACAAAAAGATTGAAAGTTAAGGTCCTGTCATATGACTCACGTCAACATTCCCCAGTGCATTGAACTCTGTGGAGAGAAGCATCAAGCTGCTATGTTACTGAGCAGGTCAAGCGTGGAAACACTCGAAGTTCAAACAGCTGTAACTTTGACAATTTAACAGATGATGTGAAGGAGTCTTAAAGGAGAAGTTCACTTCCAAAATGAAAATTTCCTGTTAATTTACTCACCCCCATGTCATCCAAGATGTTCATGTCTTTCTTTCTTCAGCTGAAAAGAAATTATAGGTTGAGAAAAACATTTCAGGATTTTCCTCCATATAGTGGACTTCAATGGTGGCCAGTGGGTTGAGGGTCTAAATTGCAGGGATCGTGTAGAGCTCTTTGAAGCTACACTGAAACGGCAATTTGGACCTTCATCCTGTTGATCCCCTTTCAAGTCCACTATATGGAAGAAAATGCAGAAATGTTTTCCTCAAAAACCTTTAATCTCTTTTCAAATGAAGAAAGAAAGACATGAACATCTTGGATGACATGTGGATGAGTAAATTGTCAGGCCATTTTCTTCTGGAGGTGAACTCCTCCTTTAATAGTAGACTCATATTGTTGACACAATGTTCACATGCTGTTCTTTTGCATTTTTTAGCAGTGCCTCAACATGCAGATGCAGGAGTCGTTGGACATGAATGGATTTATGAAACCCTCTGCAGAAGCACAGGACCCGAACTACAGCCAGTACCTGCCCGGGATGGACCATCTCTCGTCGGTGCAGACAGAGGCGTGTCCTCCCGAATACATCAACACATACGACAGATCCTTCAACACTATGGTGTCGCCCAACCTCAGCCAGATGAGTCTGAACGTCCCGGATGTGGGAGCTGAGTTTAGACCTGAAGAATTCAATGAGCTGTTTTATCCCGAGATGAAGGTTAAAGTGAACAGTGACCCTCTCACATCCAACGGAGGAAATGTAGCCAGTCAGTTGGCGGAGATCTCCAGCGATCCTCCTGTGAACGCCATGGATCTGCACAGCTTCTCACCTGGAAGCTTCAGCTCAGGAAAACTGGAGCCTATGTCCGAATTCCCAGATTCTGATTCCGGCTTGTCGCTGGATTCCAGTCCTCACATGAGCTCTCCGGGGAAGTCCTTGAATGGAGATGGATCCTTCGGTTTTAGCGACTCTGACTCGGAAGAGATGGACGACAGTCCATCAGGCATGGAGTCAGATTACACAGAGATATTCCCGCTGGTCTACCTTAATGACGGAGCACAGGGATGTCTCTCGGAGAAACCTCCGGCAGACCAACAGGAGATGAAAGTGAAGAACCGAAAGACAGAGCCAGCGGAGGCCAGCGGCCACTCCAAACCTCCGTTTACCAAAGACAAGCAGAAGAAACGCTCTGAGGCACGGCTCTCCCGTGACGAACAGAGAGCAAAAGCCTTGCAGATTCCATTTACTGTGGACAAGATCATCAATCTGCCTGTGGATGACTTCAACGAGATGATGTCCAAACACCAGCTCAATGAGGCCCAACTCGCCCTCGTCAGAGACATCCGCCGCCGGGGCAAGAACAAGGTTGCGGCACAGAACTGCCGCAAGAGGAAGATGGAGAACATCGTGGGCCTGGAGTACGAGCTGGACTCACTGAAAGAGGAGAAGGAGCGCTTGATGAAGGAAAAGAGCGAGCGTAGCTCCAATCTAAAAGAGATGAAGCAGCAGTTGAGTACCTTGTACCAAGAGGTCTTCGGTATGCTTCGAGACGAGCACGGCAAGCCCTTCTCACCCAGCGAATACTCCCTTCAGCACACTGCGGATGGCACTGTTTTCCTCGTTCCTCGCCTTAAAAAGACTCTCGTAAAGAACAACTAGCTTGGTTCCTTCTACTCTGTCCTTCCACACTTGCTTCTGTTTTTTGGTACTGCTTTTCTCTTGCTAACACTGTGTCCTAACCAGGCATGACGCAATAAAGCGACAAAGGCTCTTCCGACGTCAGTGCGTTTGTCCTGACCAGCCACAGCCCTGCCCACAATGAAATCTCATTGGTCTAAAATCTGGTTGCACGTTATTGTACATTAAGCATCATCAAATATGTTCTTATTCGGCATAGTTTAGTCGCATGTAGTGCTGAGAATATCGCTAAATCCATCGCGACTGGTTAGGACACGGTGTACGTTTTACGCAAAGGAAACAACTAAATAGGAGCGTATTTTTGCTTATACATCAACTGTTGAAATGGCAGAACTATTATATACGTTTTGCGTATTCTACTTTCCTAATATTCTTAACCTCCGTTGGATTTTGTACTCCTTTATATTTTCTCTGAGATTCTTTTACCTATATGGTTTGTAAATACATTTATACTTTATTTGCTATCAAGATAGGAACAAATGTACTGTATATATAAAAAATAGATCACATTTTAGTATGCTAAAAATGGTTGTGATCATTTTAAGTCTGCACTTATGTCAGTTTTTATATCTTAATTTACTATTCTATTGCTATTTTATCTCTTGACTTTTTGGCTTTATATAATAAATAAATATTTAAACCAGCAAATTCTAATGCAGCCTTGAATGGGAGTTGGTTGATGGAGTGGGTCAGCAAAAAGGAAGTGGATATTGACAAGAATGAATGAGGAAGTAGCATAAGAATAAACTATGGGAAACAAACATTACACACAAAATATAAAAAGAAGTGGCTTATATTTTACAGCAATAATTATACTGCTTAAAATAAAGACAATGAGCAAAAATTATTAGGAAATTTGAGGGCAAAAAAAAAAAAAGCATTTATTTGCAGATATGACTTGCCCCAACTTCACAAACAAGGCTTAAGCCTAGTCGTAGACTAGCATGGAAGTCTTAGCTATTTCAAATGAAATGCACTTGCACTGACCGATCTTAAAACATATCAGTGCCTTTGTTTTGTCTCAAGATGCACACCAGTAATATTTGTCTTAAGCATATTTATAGAAAGTCCTAACTGAACTATGGCCTTGGTCTAATATTTTCAGTGACACTAATCTAGTTAAAGCGTAGCTTAAGGGTCCAAAATCGTATTGAGGGCACTGCTTATTATATGCCATGATAATAATCAATGGGAAAAAGTGGCTCATTATTTGAGGTTTTGGGCTCAAATTGTTAAGTTTTCTTGAAAACAGATTTTCTATTTTAGCTACCAACCATCATTACGTACTCTGAAAATCTACCCCAATTCGTGAGATTTCATAAATTCATAAGCCTTTGAGGGTGAAAGGCCTTTTGCAAACAAGTTTCAACCAAATCTTCCTCAAGCAAACACCCCAGTCCCCCGGTGTTATGCAACAGAGCTGAATTGTTTGGCTGTGGCCCAATGTTAGACATGCCTTCATTAAAGCCCCGCTGGACAAAGTACACCAGTAAAGAGAGTTGTTTGCACTGCCAGACACTTTCACCCACACACATCACCTTTGAACACACCAAACCCTCTCGTTTGCACACTACAGTAGCTCTCCATTGTCAGCAAGTCACGCTACACCAACAGGGCCAACCTGTTCACAGATCTGCATTTACACATCACAATGTAGGATCTCTATATGAAGCGTAATGTATGATAAAAAAGCAGGTGAACACGGCTCACTGAATGCTTCTTTGTTCAGTATTACGCCAGCATTAACCTGCCACGTATTCTTTCCTGTCGACAGACTCAACCTAGAGCCCAGTTATATAAATGAGTAATGCTACAGTAAATGTTAGGAGTTGTAGACTAAATGTTTAATTTCTTCAGTTTTAAGTGAGAGCGTGTGACTTATCTGGGACAACATTATCTTAAACATTTACCAATGCTCGTGACCTTGATTCGGTGTCAAGGGAACAAAGTCCCCATGACAGGTTTTAGAGTAAGATAAGCATTGCGTGAGAAGAAAAGGCCCTGCGCTCACACAGAAACAACTCAAACACAGCATATTAAACACTCGTATGGGGGGTTTAAATGCTTTTATTAGACAAAATCAACATTTGGCAATGCTAACACACTTATTCATTCTGACATCATGAGAGATGTATAAAATGTGTAAATATACATGGATTTACCCTGAATGAACATCCTCCCAGAAAAAAAAATGCATACTAAAAAGTATACCTACTTAGAACCTGTTATATTATGAACATTCAGCATCAATGCATTTAATAATGACAAAATATAACATTCAAAGTTCATTAAGTTGCGGTCAAGTGATTTCAGACAATAAATATGATCTGAGATATGAGTGAAGATTCAGCAAATATGTGTACACTCATGAATCAATCACACTAAACAACCCAAAAAATCTAACGTAGGATTTAGAGCCAGATTTACTAAACAGGGCAAATTAGCGCAATTTAAAACGGTGCTGATGGGTGTGGACATTTCTGCTGGTGATTTACTGACAATGCTTAAACAGACGCAGCATCTCATTTACATATCGACCCACTAAACATACCAAGCACAGCACAAATAAGCAGAACCAAGGCACGGGCGATCTACTTACAACATAGGCACAAAATAGTTTAAAACATGCTTTTTGGGGGGCATCAAATAATGGCGAAAATATCATACCGTAAATTTTGTGTCTGAAAGGTAAACTCCTATAAATGCATATTCAATAAGGTCAAATGTTACCATATCATGCCCAGGCTTTTTGCTTAGTTTTGTAATTCACATTATTCTCAATGATGACTCAAAATTCAGTGAACAGGAATCTGCATGATTAGGAATTTCACTTGTTTGATGTGTTTTGATGTGGATTGCACAACAGATTTGATTTTGTTATATTTCTGACAAGCAAATTCTCTGCGTGGACCAATATAAAGCTATTGACAGTCAACTTTCTTTGCTTGAGAGATTTCGCCTAGAGGTGTGATGACAGTAGCAATATTTTTCATGCAAAAAGGTCTTTCATTGTCTACTGTCTTTAGTCTAGAGATGTATGAAGCACAGCTCACACATTAGTCACGATCAAACCATGCAGATTTTTGTTTGGACACAGCAGCAAATCCACTTAACCAAACTGAACCGGTTGTGAAATCTGTGTGGGTGAAATCTTTTGTTTCAATCACAATTCCTATTAAAATTACTGAATTTTGCCAGCTAAAAATGAAAAATGGTAATTGTGACCAGAATTTAAGGGAACTTCAACTTCAGCTTTGCAATGCTAGGAGAATATTTTTTTATTGCAAAGAATTGTTTCTGGATCTGGGATCATTTCAGTTGTGTTGCTGTCTATGGAGGGTCAGATAGATTTGTGTTCTGAAGATGAACGAAAGTCTTATGGGTTTGAAACAACATGAGGGTGAGTAATTAATGACTAAATTTTCATGTTGGGGTGAACTAACCCTTTAAATAATTATCTGCAGGAGGATATCTTTACCAAATCCACACATATTTTGCACACATTAATCTTACCCATCCAGAACCACCGTTGAAAACATGTCATAAAGGACTTACTGTAGATCAGGCGCTGCTTTTCCCATCTGTAAATTAAGCAGAAGAGTTACTCTTACCTGCTCCTATGACTCTTTCTTCCTCTTCTTGTCTGTCTCAAACTCTCTCATACTCATGGGCTTTCCGCTAGCCTTCCTTCCTTCGGGTACAGCTAGTCTCACCGAAACAGATGCTAGCACTGGCTGCCTGGTCCAGTCGGCAGTCTGAGAGCCCATAACTGTTCGTCTGTCTGGGCCCAGAAGGCCTTTCTACTCTCGCACACAACAACAACATGCACTCAGGACAGCGGCTCTCGCCACTTCAGACTCAATGACGCACTAAACTTTGTTAGGCAAGTTACTACACAACTTTATTTCAGCTGGTTTCTTTTTTCATTTGCCAAAAATAGTTCAACAATCTAGACTTCTCTCTTTACAGGTTTAACATGTTGCATGCCCTCAGATCTGACAAAATCTACTGTTTACCATTCAGAGCTTCATGAACAACACATGTACTGTAATATAAAAATATACACATGACAGCCTGGTCTTCAAAAAAAATAAACACAAGTCCTGTTTTCTCCAAATTATAAACTCAAGGCCACAACATATTTTACACTCACATCAAATAATATTTAGGACTCTTCTGACTACAGTGTTTGGTGGCACTCTCGAAAATGCTCACAAGTGGTTGAGGATAGGTGAAGAGCACAGAAAAGTCAAGCGGGTGAAGCGGGTACATCCACTAGCACACACACACACACACACGAGATGTGGAACGTCTGACTACACTAGCGTTAGTAAGACCTAGAACTGGCAGATCTTGGCCCCTTGCACACTTTCTCAGTAATCTTTCCTTCCCACTCCTCTCATCTAACTCTGGATCTGAGGCCTGTTGAACAGACACAGGGTAAAACATCACAATCATCCCGTGTTAGACGTCTGTGGAGTCTCTTAAGCAGGGCTGAACTTACCACAGACAAACCCATCTGTTAGCATCTCCTGGACCCATAGCCCCCACCACCGCCGCCAGAGCCGTATCCACCTAGATATGACAATCATAACACACGATCAGGTGTGGTTTCGCTTCTGATGCAGTGTACTGGGTTTTCTGTACCTCCGTAAGGTCTTGAGTTTCTTCCTCCAAAGTTGTTTCCCTTCATGGGGCCATAGTTGGACTGTTGTCCTGCGTAATTCCCAAAATCGTTGTAATTTCCTCCTCCTCCGGTGCCACCTCCACCACAACCACCACCACCAAAGTTACCTGTAATGCAGGTACAAATTTGGGTTAAAGGGTTAGTTCTGCCACAAATGAAAATCAGCGCATGTTTACTCACCCTCAAAACACCCTAGATGTATATGACTTTCAGACAAATCCAATTGGAGTTATATTAAAAATTGGGTAACACTTTAATGTATTAACTAACATGAACAAACAATGACCAATACATTTATTACAGTATTTATTAATCTTTGTTAAATACAATTATTCATTGTTAGTTCATGTTAGCTGACAGCGCATTAATGTTAACAAACACAACTTGTGATTTTAATAATGCATTAGTAAATGCTGAAATAAGCATTAATTAAGATGAATAAATGCTGTAAAAGTATTGTTCATTTTTGGTTAACGTTATCTAATGTTAACTAATGGATCTTATTGTAAAGTGTAATGTAAAGTAAACTTATTGTAATCCCGTAGTAAACTCAGCATTAACTAAGATGAATAAATGCTGTAGAAGTATTGTTCATTCTTAGTTAATGTTAAGTATTTAACCTTACTGTAAGGTTTTACCAAATATTGTCTTTGCTCTTCCAAGCTTTATAATGGCACGGGTGGGTGTAGTAGTCAGGAATTGTTTATTATGGATGAATGTGCTTTATTTGACTACTTTTAGACTGTTGAACAAAAACACCCACCTAGTTCCATTATAACACTTGGAAGAGCAAGATTTCTATTTTAATATAACTCCGATTGGATTTGTCTGAAAGAGGAAAGTGATATACATCTAGGATACTTTGAGGGTGAGTAAAAAACGGGTTAATTTTCATTTTGGGGTAAACTAACCATTTACTAGCAGAACGTTTTTTGTTTATTGTTATATTATATAAATATTACATTTAAAAATAAATTAAACTTGATCAAAAGTGACCCTGATGAAATATAAATAAATGCTATTCTTTTGAACATTCTATTTACCAAATAAATGTATCATGGATTCCACAAAAAAAAAAAAATTAAGCAGCTGAACTGCTTTAAAAATAATAAATGTGATAATAATAAGAAATTGGCTACAAATCATATCAGAATAATTTCTGAAGGATCATGTGACACTAACGATGCTGGAAATTCAGCTGTGCATCACAGAAATAAATCAAATGTAAAAATACATTAAATTAGAATTCAGTTATTTTAAGTTAGAATAATATTTCACTATTTTCCCTGTATTTATGATTCATTAATTGCACCTTGTTGAGTATAAGAGAGTTCTTTAAAAAACTATTTAATGACTCACTGGCCCATGTTGCTACAAATAAAGTTTAGTTTCATCATCTTTAATAAAAGCTTGCTCGGCCTCTAAAATGATTTCCTTTTTGGATGACATCACTGAGGCCTCTTGTTGTAAACCCCGCCCCTCCAACCACCTGTCAAGTATTTGTCTTCACTTAAACTGTACCTCCAAAATTTCCTCCATCATTGTAGTTATCATATTCTCCAAAGCCTCCTCCTCCGCCTTGGTTACCGTATCCAGGTCCTCCACCGTATCCTCCACGACCCCCACCACCATAGTTACCACCTACAGCCAGCCACACATCATAAACATGTACTTCAGCGCTAACAATTTCAGTCTTCACAGTTTGTATGCTTATCCATACAGTGATTCTCTATTTCATCAGTGACTTCAAACAAAGCAGCCATTTCAAAAATATACTGTTCTGGCAAAGAAGCCCTTCAGTGTTCGACACTGGTGCAAATCTGGCACAAACTGATAGCAAGTTTTACAAGGCAGTGTGTATTTATTCATTGCTCATGTTAGTATACTAATACTGTCCCCACCAAATCCGTTGTATCCATCTCCTCCATACCCTCCTGTGAAAGATACAGCACTCAGGGTGTTTTTAGCACAGCGTTATTCACACCTGAGGTGCTGCTGTACAAACTGTACATGTAATCGACACACACAGGATCAGATGTACAGGATCGCATTTCATCTTACCTCGGCCAAAGTCGCCACCTCCAAAGTTTGCACCTCCACCTCCTCCTCCACAACGATCTGACGACACAGAAAAAAGCACATGATTAAAGAAACCAAAGATATTCTTTATAACACTCCCAAATGTTTATACAAAGAAAGAAGGCGGAGCTATTACTCTGGCTGTAGTGTTGCTGCAGGTGCCATGTTCTGGAGACGCTGTGTGTCGTTGTGAAAGTGAAACTACTTTGTTTGTGCTTCTAAAAGAGGACACGACGAGAAATCAGTGTTAAGTTGTGTAGTCGTAGTGCCGGGACGCAGCATCACATTATGGTAAGGGGCGTAACATTTCTGCCACATGCTTGCGGTATTTGGCAAGTGCACTATCCAGCTGGCCAATCAGAGCACACCTCGCTTTTTTAGAACGATGAGCTTTGTACAAATCGACCCGTTTCACGAGGCAGGGCTTAGAGAAAAAAAAATGTACAGTATGTGGAAAATGTTTTTTGCACCTTAAACCACATAAACACATTACACCAAATACACAAAATAATGTTCTTTTTAGTGACATCATATGACCTCTTTAATAACTATGACAACCTGAATACAACAGTAACATAATTAACCCTAATATAAAAATGAGATTCAGAAAGGAAGTTAGATTTGAAACACTTTACTCACATCTCTGATTAGAAACTGCTTGCATCTCCTGCTTTGGTAGTGCTTTTCTTACTTCACAGTTATGCGAGTTGATTGTGTGATATTTTTGTGCTGATGAAAAAGGAAAAACAGAAATATGTTTGCTCAGCTACTGAATGAACTAGTGTTTCTTGCTGTTCTATCATAATCAGGATAGATGGCACATACCATGTCCATGGACTTTTACATCTCAGTACCACGGTTTTATGTGATGATTATAAATGTATAAGGTAACTTGTTTATATTAATGTTTCATTAGGATTTAATTTGAACAATTTTTGCAGTCACTTACACAGTATTTCACAAGCACTTGAACATTTTTAATTGAAGCTTTTAATTGAATATTTTTTAATTAAAGCTAAAGAAATCTATAAAAGAATCATCTCCATCTAGACGTGCTTGTGTCATTTACCCATAAAAACGATTCTGAGTCAGTGTTAGGCTAGCAGCTTAAAGCAAATGGTTTCCATCTAAGCTCACCAACAATTTTATCCACAGTATCATGATCATCAAAGGTGACGAAACAGAATCCTCTCTTTTTCCCAGTTGAACGCTCCTCCATTATATCGATAGTCTCAATCTTCCCATAGCACTCAAAGTACTCTCTGATATGATACTCCTCTGTGTCCTCCTTGATTCCACCCACAAAGATCTTCTTCACTGTCAGATGGGCTCCAGGTTTATTAGAGTCCTGCATAATCAAAGAAAATTCATTTAATTTCACCTTGATTAAATGTATCTTAATTTTAGAGTAGATTAAGAAAAGGTTTGTATGGAAGCCATTGAAGCAAACATTTATGTATATATTTTTTAGTCGTTTTTTGACTCACAATTCTGACTTAATTTCTCAGAATTGTTATCATTGCACAAGAAACTTGTAAAATGTATATCTCATATTTCAGACATTGTTTTTGCAAGATTCTTTGGTCTCAGAATATTAACTTACATTTTTTTCTTTGAATTTAAAAAAATGTGAGAGAGAAAAAAATAGCCACAATTCAGAAGAAAAAAGAAGTCAAATTTGTGAGATATGGGCCTGGTTTCACAGATAGGACTAAAACTAAGGCAGGATTAGGTCATAATTCAATTAGGATATTTCATTTTCATAAATATGCTCTAGAAAAACATATATGTTAAGATCAGTCAGTGCAAGTTTCTTTTAGTTGAAACAGCTCAGGACTAGGGATAAACTCATAACTGCAAGAATAAAAATTTGCAATGACCATTTTTAAAACGTTTAATTCCATTGTAAAAATGGGCTTTCATACAACTTAAAAAAACAGCAATTTTATTTACTTTTACTGTGATATCTGAAAGTAGTATAAATATTTTATCAGTTAATATATGCATAAAAACTGCACTTATAATAATTAAAAGAATTACAAAAATGCTATTACAGAACGTTTTCGTTTAAGCACATCACAGTCCAGGAAACTTCAGTCTATATCGACTACCCATGTGGATCTTTCTGGTCTACGTGTGTGTAACTGCACCTCTCTGGAAACGGCCCGTTTGGGCTCCACGACCCGACCGTCCACTTTGTGTGGCCGCGCTGCCATAGCAGCATCCACCTCTGCTACACAGGAATACGTCACGAAGCCGAAACCTCGCGAGCGCTTGTTAGCTGGATCTCTCATTACCTGAGGAAGGATAATCATTGACAGCGTTATCAACAACAGTGCTTTTATTGCTATTATTATTATTATATCTATATGCATTCACAGCCCAGGACTGTTTAGCTGATTCTGATTGGCTGACTTACAGATGCTCTAAGGTGTAACATATTTAAAGTAATATACAATTTTCATGAAAATTCACTCAGCCTCAGGCCATCCAAGATATAGATGAGTTTGTTTTGTTTCATCATCGGAATGGATTTGGAGAAATGTAGCATTACGTCACTTGCTCAGCAGTGGATGCTCTGAAGTGAATGGGTGCCGTCAGAACGAGAGTCCAAACAGATCAAGCACTGCTTACAAGTGACAGACTAAACCTGTAGTCAGAAGTAACAGTTTTGAGTTAAAAGGCCATAATTGTGAATTGTTTTTTTTTACAAAGGCAGCTTTTCTGTTCACAAGATGTTAATTAATGGACTGTTTGGACTGTGACGGCACCCATTCGCTGCAGAGGATCCACTGGTGAGCAAATGATGTAGGCTAATGCTAAATTTCCCCAAATATGTTCCCATGAAGAAATAAACTCATATATATCTTGGATGACTGCAGAGTTAGTACATTTTTAGCACATTTAGATTTTTGAGGGTTGTATTTGGACACAATATTAAATATCAGCTAAAAATATCAACTGATTTTAAATAATTAAATGGCTCATTATTAATTATTCCTTCTTTATACTGTGGCAACAGCATTACATATTCATAACTATTTTCATGGCACTCCAAGATGCTTTACAGAACCCTCTGGTACTTTCTGAATTATTATATTAAAGATGACTTCTAGCTGTCTGTTCCTGATGCAGACACACAATTACAAGTAACTATAAATCAAATTCTGGATGTGATCTGATGGTCTCTCACCACACAGTCAGTGAGTTTGCCCCATGGCTCAAAGTGAGCTCGCAGACTGTCCTCCGTGGTCTCAAAACTGAGTCCACCAATAAACAGCTTCCTGAGCTGCTCTGGCTCCTCACTGTCTCGACCCTGTTCACATGAAACACACAATTAATAATCAGACTTCAGCCTCTGCCTGCATCATTAGACTGATAAAACTGGCCCCGTGGGGCATGACCTCTGAGTTACATCATACACTAAAGCTATTAAATGAATGGTAGCATAAAACTGATAATGACATGTTCATTAACCGCAGAACTGGCTTTGGTTTCTCTTTGTGGGTGTTTCTATGAATGCTGCAGGCCATGCTTTTGCCAAATTCGGGGGATATGTATTATTTATTTAGATTGAGTGACGTGGGCTCATCAATCCCTCCTGATTGGCTGGAAGACAGACGGGCGCTCGTCAGCTCGGCTCGGCTCATGAATATTAATGAGAGCACGTGATTGGCTGTTCCAGGAAAACTACGCGGCAACGTCAGCATAGCCTTGTTAATATTCATGAGCTGAGCCAAAGGCGTAGTAAGATCGGTATTTTAGCCGGTGGTCGGAGGTTTCTGATATCAATCACAGGGAATAGAGCGGCTATCTGTCCAGTAACGTCCAAAGACTTTCCCAAAACAAAAACTAAATCTACGAGGAGAGGACTGGAAACCTAGAATATTCCCTGCGCCATTTTAGATGTATTTCCAGTGTTTCCTCCATATTGCTGGCGTTCATATTAAAAGTACAACATTCAATCTCCGTATTTGTTGTGTTTACAAAAACAGGCTCAGTATTTTGTTATGGCTATAAGTCCAAAACCTCAAGTCTGTTAACCAAAACACTGCAGCTCGTTAAGAAACTGTACGACGGCTTCATTTTTGGCACACGTTTGTTGTTCAAGAGAGTAACGTTAACGCTAAACGCAAACCATAGATATATTAATATATCTAACTGAACAGCATGCACACAGTATCCGCTCTGTAACGTTACAGCACTCACAAAACCAGTGTTATACACTGACATAAGATACACATCACTGTGGATACTGCTAACACAAACTGTTACGCAAAGGCCGCATTATAGCAATAATATTGATAAGCAGTACCTCCATGCTGCACTTTTTGCGTCCCTCGGTCTGCGCATGCGCGTGTGATGCCATCTCCAGCCACTGGAGGCGCTGCAGGGCACTTCCGGGTAGAGTTCATTCGATATGTGCTGTTCCCTAAATAAACATATAACAATAATAATTAATAAAAGTTATGTAGTTCTAGATGGATAATAGCTTGGATAATGTTACACATAAATGTGACCCTGGACCACTGTTTATAGCTACATCAGATTGAGAATAAATAAGACTGTAAGGTTTGTTTGTGAGGACAATATTAAGTTACATATAATCTAAATATTAAGAAAATCTCCTTTAAAGCTGTCCAAATTCTCAGTAATGCATATTACTAAAAAAAATAAATACGTTTTTATATATTTATGGTAGGAAATTTACAAAATATCTTCATGGAACATGACCTTTGTTGGCACTCATAAAGACACGCACTTATATAAATCGTCTCTGTGTCTGGCTCAGCTTTCAATAAAATGCCAAAATTAAATTATACTTTATTCATTCATTAATTCATTCATTGGAATTGGAAAATTATGATTTTTTTCTTTTCTTTTGGTAGGTTAAAGTCTGTAGGTTAAATGTTATCCTAGTCATCTTTTTCTAGAAAGGCTGGATGGTGAACATTTTTGGAGCATGTTGTGAGTATGTTGTACCCATGCACATCTCCTGCCGGTAAAAATGCTTTAGTAGGTTATCATGTAAGATATGAGCTGGTGGCATTATTAAAAATATTTGGCAGTGTGCTGAAACCTTTACCTTGACTGTTTGAACACAGTTTGTCTTATCGTGTTGATGATAACGTGATTGCACTATAATTGAGGTGATGCAACTTAAACAAGACGCTGCAGTTGTGTGTCAACAGTGTGATTCAAAGCCATGGCTTTTACAAATTACTGTAAATACAGTGAAAAAAAGGACAAAGAATTCCCTATAGGCTATTTAGATGCAGTTTGTCACTTTAACTAAGAATGATCCACAACACAGTGTCACTATATTTCTCTTCTCCATTTTAAACATTAGCTGTGTTTATTGCTTTTATCATTTTATAACTAACAAACTTCATCTTGTGGAAAGTTTGTCTTCTGTCATACCTAAACTGCCACTTAGTTTGATATCAGGAAAGACAACATCATTTTGGAAATGAGAAAGTGAGGGCCTATTAACCATTATCGTGTTTGCATGACATATCCTCCACAATCAAAGAAGCAGTCTGCGCCTGTCGTGTGGAGACTCAGTCATAGAGCTGGTCTGGGCTCTCAGAAGACTGGTTAGTTGGAAAAGGCCATGGAAATAAGGGGACACTGCGCCACCTGCTGGCCATTAGTGAGATTCACAACACGTATGAATATGACAGAAGTCATTAATAAAATGAACATGTAAGCAGCATCCTACTTTTAATAGTTGAATAAATCGACACAAATGGCCTTGGTAAAAAGCTATCTGGCAGGAGCGTGAATGCAGGGCCTGTGTTTGATTTATAGGAGTTTTATGAGATGGTTATAATGTGTATCATCATTACCACAATGTGACAGATGAAATAGTGGCATAATAAAACAGCCACTCTCACTTCCAATATCAGAGCACTTTTATTTATTGGCAGATGTCTGCTTCAGATTTATTAGAGAAGCGTTTCATATTTGGTTACAGTTAAAACGAAGGGTTTCTCTCTCTTTATCTGTCTTCACAACAGTGACGCTAATGCCGGACTGGTAGATGCATGTTAGTTCCAGCTCATTCGTTTCTCAATTAAACAGCTAAAAGCTCTCGGACAGGGTGACATTATGTTCTGCTGAACCTTTAATGAGCCTCTTGGATCGTTGTACCTAATGTCTGTGTGTGATAATCTGATTTATTCTGATTGTAAACAGCACATTCAGTGCTGTAAAACTGTGTCAGAAATGCCATGTGCCTGAGCTCAGCTGATGCACAGTCAGGTCTCCAGGCCTTTTTAAAAAGCTGTTAGAAGACAAAGCTACACCTCTCTGAAAGGTTTCAACACACGTTATAAAAGGGCAGCAGCCATTTCGTTATGTTTGGGATGGAATCACTAGGTCTACTCTCATGTTACTTTTATTGATTTCACAGTTTTATGTTACATAGGCTGTTATAGACACTGTATATGCAGGGCAGGCCTATGACAATTTTCTTTAAATGGCCCTGCTGAAAAAAAACAGTAGAACCCTACCTGAAACACGACAGAAAATGTAATGGATTTAATGGATGTAATGGAAATTGTATTGGTTTTAATGGAAAGTATGATGTCTACTGGTATGTATTGGTAGGATGTTAAATTCTGCTGGAAAACTGCCCAAAACACACTACAAAAAAGGAATTTTGTAATGGTTTTACTTGAAAACGTTAATGGTTCATAGTGGTATTTTAATGGAAATCATTAATATGTCTGTGATGGTTTCTATTGGGCTTCTATTGTTTTGTGTTTTATAGCAGGGATACCCTCATTTGCAAGGTATCCCATAATGCAACTTGACTTTCAATTTTTGGAAAACTTCATCAACATTTTTAACATTTTTCCCTTTTTTAAACCTTAACTGGATTTATAGGAAATAGATACACAAATTGGATTTAAAAAAGTCCAAATCACAGCTGCTGTCTTTGAGTTAAAGGTACAGTGTGAGGAGGTCATGTGACAGCAGTGGAGCATTGTTACATATGGCCCTCATTCAGAGGATGTCATTTAAATTTTTAACAGGAATGAAAACAAGGCAGGACAGGTGCAGTGAGTTCAAGGGATTGTGTTGATTGTTCCGCTGGCAAAATGTCTTTCTGAAAAAATAAGTTCATTAGACAAAACAATCCATAAAACAGTTTCGAAAGTTGTGAGTTTTGACAAAGACTGCAGGTCTGTTCTTACTTGCGTGTCTAACCTGATTAAGGTCTACATACTATATAATTTTCAAATTGTATTATGATGATTAATATTGTTTATTTTTAAATATCAAGCATTAGTATTCTGCAGTGCACAGTATGCCATATATGCTAATGTTCAGTGATGATGGATGAGTTCACGTTATGCTGGAATTACCCAGACAAGAAGTTTCATGGCAATTCTGAATTATTTAGTTTTCCGGTGAATTGGTGACTTATTGGTTTTGTCCTGTCCATGCTGCTGGAGCATCTCAGTTTCCCAGTTGAGATAAAATACTTATCTTATCTTGCACTCCAGTGATGGTTATGTTTAGGTGTTAACCTCCATGCTAACTCTTTTGTATGATTTCATATGAAGTCTCAACCTTGCAAAATAGTTATGTTTTCTTCTGAGATCAGGTCGAATTACCATAATTATGAGATTCAGTCTTCAAAAAAAAAAAAAAAAAAACGATTCAAAAGCATTCTTGTCCTTTGTGGTTCTGTATTGCTGGTTTTGTCTATTGTTTACTCAAATTACATGTATTCTTTGTGCGTTATAGTGTTACCTGAAACACATAGTTGTTTCCCAGGTTGTCATGTATAGCGATTATGACAAGCTTGATGTATCTTCTTACCTCTCAGGTGGTGCTCTGTGTTTGGTTGAGATTCCTCTTAAAAAATATAAGCTCCAGTTGGAATGAAACGGTTTTGTGGCCTAATGCCACACTCTCAGAAATATAGATCCAAAAGGCACTAATATGTACCAGTTACCTTTGAGGTAGTAATACACTCCTTTTAGCAATACATCACTTAAATAGAATAAGTTTTTATTTCCTTTAAAGAGCTTAATACATTGATCTAAAGAGCCTCTAATGAAACATCAAGCACTTTGCATCTCCAGAAAGCCAGAGTGGACTTTCATTGTGATATTATGTGACCCTCTGAGTCTTTATGGTTGTTATTCTTTTGCAGTTACTGTCAGGAGGGATGCTGCCTCTCTATTTACTCCTGAGTATGTTGTGACGTTGATCCATTGGGTCTTTGAGATCTCTCAGCGCTGGTAAGTCTGTCTGTGGGCTGGTCGTTTACAGGGCAGGTGTGTGTTGTGCAGTATCTGAGCTGTACAGATGTAGTATGATTGATGTCTTGAGCGTGTCGTCTTGCTGAGACACTTTGTCTCAGCTGTTGATCATACACCTTTCTGTTGAAGTTTAGAGTCGACAGGCGCCTGACAGTGGATGCATCAAATCCCACACACACACACACACACACACTCTCACGCACACACTCTCTCTCACACACACACACCTTCTCAATAAACCAGGGTTCAATCATAAGGCTGATTGCTTCATAACCTCGTCACATGCTTCAGGTCCCAAAGGCCCTGAGTTGCTGACTGAGTGTGTTTTCTAACTCGTGAAATAATTGCCTGAACGAGGCCCCCTGTAAAACCGAGTGAAGGGCTTTAACAAGTCATTTTACAGTTGCAATGGTTCAGTGTGAATGATTTGCTTTTCATAACATTTGTGCTGAAATAATCACCATAAAACTACATCCGGCAGGGGTTGCATTTTTAAAATCTGAACTCATATGCGGTCATTTAAATTGGCGAAAAATAATTTTAAAAATGCTAAAAGTATAAACCAAGAGGCATGCAGCCCAAAAATGAATTATGGCAGGTTCGACCTGAAGTCCCGTGACGTCACTCACTGCTCAGAGTGCATGATCGTCTTTGGGTTTTAGGACAGCACTTAAGGCAATAATTAACCAAAGTTTTATACCCTCTTAAAAATAAATGAATTATGTAACACTGGCTGTGTGTGACAGCAGCTGCGGTCAGCAAGTCTTCAAAATAAATCTCCCAACACTCTGCTGCTGGACTCAACGCTGTTGATCTTTTCATAGCTGTCTCTCTCTCTCTTTCAGGTGACATCAACCACTTTAAGAGAAAAAAAAGCAGATTTTCAGCAAATGTTTGAAAATATTTGACAGTATGAAAAACACACACAATATGCTTTTCAGCAAAACACCTGAAACCGTCAGCATGAAATTACCTGTATAGTTCACCCATATGTGTAGCAAAAATGTAGAATCAATTACATTTATTTTTTTACATTTTAAAATATTCGCCAGTTTGTGCATGCATGCTCTGATGATATAGGCCTAGTGCATAAATAAAGATAGTCTTATAGTGCAAAAAGTCAGAGAAGAAGTCACATTTCTCCGTTTACAGTCCACTGAACTTATACTCATTATGACCAGTAGATGGAGCTGTAGGTCGAGCTCAAGTAATTCAAGATGAAAACGCAACCCAGCTGTCAGAACTTCTGCACATAGAAATATGCATTTGCTCTTGAACATAATGGGCAACCAATACAATACAAAAAAGTATGCTATTTTGTTATATTCATTCATTGCAAGTATCCCTTCCCTTCAAGACCTGTCCTCAGTCAGCAGTCGTTATTATTTTAGTGCTGTCAGTGGATAAAAGCTGCGTAAATGTTTATACCCAGGAAATTCAACAATTAATAAGCCCATACCATATTTTAAGAAAACAACAACAAATAGTTATATAGTTAGGTAACTTTAAGCTTTTTATTTTAAATTTTTTACAATTACAATAATGAAATGATTTCAGCAACATGTGATTTGGAATTCATAAACTAAAATCTCAGAGGCCTATGTATTGCAGTGGTATTAATAATAGGCTAAAAGAGATAAATAGGCCTACATCTCTCATTTAACAAATTTTCTGACGGCTTGTGTTAGACTTGTGTTGTGTTAGAAAAATGATTTTCCACATTTCTGCTAAATAAATCAGTGCTAAAGCATGCATTTAGGAAAAACTTAAAATAAATAAATAAATAAAAAAGAGTCTAGGATCACTGCATTGGATTATTGTTAACAGTCAGGATGAGATACCATAACATCATTTCATGTGCATCCGCAGTGTTGCGTTTTTAAAACATCCTGTAGATGGTGCTCTTATCCACGAAAAGCTCCACACATCATGAAGAATCATTGACCATTTATTTATGACACAACAATGCATCAGCTGCCAGTAAATCTATTTCTTTTCTTTTTCTTTCTTTCTTTTTTCTTTTTTTTAACTGACGACGTGTAGGCTATTCATTCACTTTTCTTTTCATAGTACATACTGTTCCACCTTTACCTCTTAACCTGATAGCTGAAAAAAAAAGATTATATTTCACAAAATCATAGTCTTTAATAGAACTGATTGGAGAAAAAAGAAACTTGCTTATTTTTTCGTTATTATTTCTTAATTATAGTTAATTCAAATGTGCTAATATATGCCTGTACCTTAATTAAAACGAAGATCCTAACATTTTCACTACTACTACTAGTATCAACTTTGGTTTGGCCAACAAACTATTTAATTAGACTAATAGCCCAGGCTATATATATACATATATATATAGGCTATCCTCGTTGTTTAAGAATTTAAGCATTTCAATTGTAGTTTTTATTCTTTAGTGTGATTAAAAATGTATTTCAGTGTTGAATATGAACTGATGTGTTCTGTGCAGTCTGGACACCGTAAACGACCCTAAATCAGTCTTTCAACAATGTTTTAAATGAGCCTACAGTAAGACTTGTTTGCAGCCTCTGAGCTGCACCACACAATCTCAAGATGTCTCCTCACAGCTCATTAGCACAGTGACTGATAAGCGTTCAGACCTCCGTCCCTCTGATCAAAGGGCCCCTGAGTCCCGCGGCGGGGCCCTGGGGCTGAGCGTTGACCTTGCCCCGGGAAATGACCGCGAGGATCCGCGCTGAACGAGGGAAGCCCGAGCGACAGAGAGGCCCGGCCCACGCGGACATACGCAAGTGGAAACCAGAAGGAAATTGCAGACAGGGAAGCGAAGAGTCAGTATAAGCGGCGTTTACCACCCTCTCTCACGAGAGCTCCAGTCGGTTTGGGCCAGAATCCCTCTCCCAGGAATTGAGGAAAAGCACAATCCCGCGCATCTGTTTCCTCAGACAGCGCATGGAGGAAACTGGACGTAAATCACACCCAACAAAAATAGAATCGGGCTGTTATTCAGACGGATCTCGGAGGCTTTGGATTGGGCTTTTTCCATGCCTGGCACATATTCATATTTGCATTATTACAGTATATGGCTATGCTTTTTGAAATAAATAGCCTGTAGGATGTGAAGGGGGCGAGGCTTGTTGTCACAATTGAATTTCAGTTTTTAAAATCATAATTTTAAAGATTAATTTCTTTAAAGTCACCTATTCAGCCAATAAGCAAACTATTAAAATACTTACTACTAAAAATGACTAGGATAGTTATAATTTAATCCAATTTAATTTACCCCCAACATGCTAACTGGTTAGGCTAAACACTTAATCTGGATTTGGCTACATAATCAAAATTAACCCAAATTAAGTACTTGCAATTTAAAATGCTGATGTTTTTATTTATTTTAAATATCATAAAACAAGTTCATCAAATAAGCCATGTCTGTTTCGGTTAGTCTGACTTATTGTCAGTAGATGTTTCTAACTTAGTCAGACTAACTGAAATAAGCCTGGATTGTTTGGTAAACTAGTTTTCTGGAACAGGTTTGTAAATGTGTGTGTGTTCATCATCACAGTAGACTCTTTATTGTGGTTTTACCCAACAGCTGACAAAATATGAATATATTGGAAATTTAGAATTGGAGTTAAAACGACAAAATCTGTCAATCACAAAAATAGATTGTGACAACTTATCAGAGTGATAACTAGCCAGACATTCCTATATTTCTTCGAAAAGGCTATAGGAAATATTATTAACCAGTGTTTGTTTATTTTTGCTATATGTCATGAAATGAAAATATGGCACAGCAACAGAAGCCTGTCATGTAATCTGTTGAAAACAGCAAATGTTTGGCAGCTACCAAATTTATATAAGCCTACACTTACTATTGATGCAAATAAATTGTGAATTATGCATTGAAATATGTCCAGTGCCATCTGGCTAAACAGTGGGTATTAAATCACACATCTGAATAGCTCGGAGAGTTTATGGAAATTCCAGCAGCAGCAGCACGTTCTTGGTCCCAGGATCTCGTAAACAGCTCTGCATGGTGCTTCTCCGAGCCCACAAGCCCACAACGATGAGCTCTGCACGGATCATGTGTTTATAGCAGTGTGGATAGTGCTGAGCACGAACAGACCATTGACTAAACACTGGACGGCTCACTTATTAGTTCAGTTTCAAAACCTTGCTGCATAGCTGCCTTTAAAAAAAGCTTCATGACTGAAATTAGACAAAAGAGACATGGCTTACAGTTGATATCAACAGAGTTTAACATTAGCATGCTGCTAGGAGAACATGTTGTTACATAACTGAGAATAAATATACATAGCAATAATTATGCGCAAACTCTCATTTTTATTGGCTTTGGACAATACAGGTAATGAAAAATAACTAGATACATTTTTCTTACGTGCCCCTTTGCATTACATTTCTGGATCGTCTTTATCATGATGGATCTATGCTAGAATTGGGTCATAATAAGGCGTCTTAAAGCAGTGGTTCTCAAGCAGGGGCCCAGTAGGAGACTTGTAGGAGACTTCTAATTGATATTATTCTTTAAAAAAAAAAACATACATGCAATCAAGATGGAACTTGAAATCATTTCTGTTTTTTCTCTCATTAATTAATTAATAAATTAAAATACACACAATTATTAAAACTTGACTACACATGACTTGGAATCAAAAAAATGAATTGTGGTAAATTACATCGACAAATCTCTGACCAAAAATTAGATAATTTAATTTAACACTTTAGTGACTAATTCTCATTATTCATAAAAAATGCTAAAGCTCATATTAATGCCTTATTCTGCATGACCATATTTTAGAACCTAGTCTATACCTAAATTTAACAACTAACTTACTAACTAATAAACAGTTAGGAGTGATAAACTAATAAAAATTAGGAGTGCATTGAGCCAAAAGTCATAGTTAATGGTTCGTTAGTGAGAACTGGTCCCCAAACTAAATGTAACCTAATTTCTACATTATATATTATAAGTGCTATTAACCAAACTATTTATCGCGATTACTCGCATCCAAAATAAAAATGTTTTGTTTACATAATATAGGCTATGTGTGTATACTGTGTATATTTGATATGTATATATAAATACAAACACATGAATATATTTATATATATATATAATTATATATATAAGAAAAATGTTTATATATTAAAAAAAATATATATGTAAATATTTTCTCTCTCTCTCTCCCTCTCTCTCTCTCTATATATATATAAGAAAAATATATTGTGCATATGTGTATTTAAATATACATAATAAATATAAACAGTATACACATTATGAAAATAAAAACTTTTATTCTGGATGCAATTAATCGCATTTAATTGTTTGACAGCACTAATGATTATATATAATATGTGAGTACTGTATAATAATATGTACTGTATATTATGGAGATACTATTATATAAAAAGGCCTTCAAGTAAGTCTTAATGTTTATTTTTAGCATTTGGAAAAGCCTGTGCATTGTCAGGAGTGCATCTGTGATGCTCAGCTTTTGGAAAACAGCTGTTATACTGTAAAAATGATCCCGACTGGCTTTCTAAGTCATGAGGCAAAATATTCCTTTGTGTACCGATAACATTTTCCAGTCGAATCTGAAGAAATTAACAGATAAATGTGTGTGAAGTACATAAAGCAGGTTTCAGAGTTGCCATTGTGAAACAGTAGAGCCTTAGATTGACTGTCAAGTGGACTGACATCATTTTGAATATAAACCAAGTTGATTTTATATACAGTATGGTGGTGTTGGAGTGTATTGACGCCTCGAAGCCTTCTCAGTGACTGTGACAGATAATGAGCTCGCTCCACGGGCCGTGAAACAAAGCTCTGGGACTAATAGATGCTACAGGCCCCTCGCAGACTGACGGAGACGTGATTAATAACTGTAAAAGAAAACGTTGCACAAACAGAAATGTCTAAAAATTATAATTCAGTCATAGCTAGAGGGCCGTCCTTTTTGGAGGCAGACCACACAGTTTGTGTGTGAAGATAGCGGCGTGTGGAGATGGAGCGGCACTATTGATGTTTGTGAAGGGGACATCAATACTGCACTGTAATAAAGCTCTGTGGACTGCAGGGAGTCTCAATCGCGTTTCCTCGCCCCCAGTCCACACACGCACCCTTCTATCCCTGCATCCCTGCGCTCAGATGTAATTACTTTGCTTGGCTATTCATTTAGGAAGTCATTGTCAAGTAAAATCATCTCTGACTGTGATAAGCGAGCAGGGTTGTGTGCATTAATCTCCAGGGCGTTATGGGTCCTTGCTTTTATGCAAAACAATTTTTATGTTGTATGCGTTAATATATCGGATAAAATATTGAACACTCAATCTTTAAATTGTATTAGGTTGTTGTGTTGATCAAAGTTAAGCAAATGTGGGGGATTTTAAGTAATTTTATTACTTTGGTTTGAATGTTTTTCATTTTTGCCATGTCATATCTGAATGAAAGTTTATTAAGAAATATTATAGGTGTATCAACTCTCTAATTGGATTTCAATAAATAAACTAATAAATAATTTTTTTTGGTTCCTAATTTCTTCCTAACTCTCCAATATTTATACATTTGGATTCATGTAAATCCACTAACCTGCAGAATTTGCATTAAACATGACCCATTATCTCCACATACATTTTTCCATAAAACCTCACTTGTCAATTTTCATTTTTTCACGTTTTTTTCAGTATCTCTTTCCATCCTGCTAGCATTTTGTGAAATTACTTTAAGTAAAGCCAGTTCCTGAAATGTGTGATGCAAATTTATGTATTTTTGTAGGCAAAACCAGATATTAGCATCACCCTGCTTTCCTTGACAAAAATCTGACAGGATTCTTGCATGAAATAAGCTTTGTGACTAATAATAGTTAATGATTCTTCTGCAATGTTTTTCAGCATGATAAACGTATAACTGATAAAATAGTGTTGGGTTCAAGTCCAGATATGTCCTTGTCAGATATGAGTTGAGTCCTTTGAGTGGGA
Source organism: Enteromius mattozi (assembly GCA_032359235.1). Lineage (NCBI taxonomy): Eukaryota > Metazoa > Chordata > Actinopteri > Cypriniformes > Cyprinidae > Enteromius > Enteromius mattozi. The sequence goes on from JAUMHE010000056.1 coordinate 2,620,873, forward strand.
GACGTTTATTAATGTCTTTTTATCTTAATATTGTTTTGACTTACTTTTTATCTTTCATACACATGATTCATCTGTACTCTGAAAAACCTTTAGTCTGTGTCAAGTTTGAACACAAGTCCACCTGAGTTCACTGAATAATTCATACGTCCAAGTGCCCCAATTCTATTGGAAACACACCATAGTCACGTGACTTACACTTCACCACCAATAGACGTCCACAAACTCTTTCAGTCTTGTTTGAGATTTTTTTTGTTGTTGGGATTTTAAAAGTGTTTTTGCAAATGCGATTATAAGCTCAACTAGGCTGTGAAAGTAACTAGATGAGTTCATCTGTTCAGTGTGAAGATGTTTAATGTCCTCGACAGCCTCTGTGGTCCCATTTAGCCACTTGTTTAGCACTTGTGTAGTACTTGTGCTAACCACAGATCTTATTTCAGGCATTTAACCAAAAAACTCATTTTAAAAATGCTATTGACTTCAGAACAGTGGAACTGGAAGTGCTAAAATACTCATTTGTTTCCAGGTTTTGGCCTGCAAGAATACAACATGACATCATCCTTCAGGAAGTGAAATCATCTTGGTGGGAAAACAGTATTAGATAATCAGTGTCGGGCTAGTTACTCATATTGCTCATTACTAGTTACTCCTTTTAAAATGATAACTTTACTTATACTTTCTGGCAACGGTAATTAGTTACGCTAGTTGCATTACATTTCTTTCACTCCCCACCCAAGTTGCATACCTCCTCCTCCATAAAATTCTTCTAATATGTTACTAAGATTATATTTTTGCCTCATCATTTGACCAAACTCCACACGATCACAGTCAGAACACTGTAAAACATGCAACTTCACATTTTCCAGTTGAAAAATGTTTTATTTAGACTACATAAAAAGCCTTGTCAGACCAACAAAATTGTCCCAAATGTTGTCCCAACAAGGTCTGAACAAAGAATTTCATTTTGTTGAAATGTTAAAGCTTTGTGAGTTCCCAGCATGCATCGCAGCATGAATAAACTATGTAGTTACTGTTTGCTAATTTCATTTAAACAGTTTTTGTTGTTTTATCAACATTGTTAGTTATTTGTTGTACTGTGATGTAAAGCACTCATATTTTTAACATTTGTTGATTGCCGCCGTTCTTGACGTTAATGTGTCTAGTTTTGAGGCCAAGAATATGTTCAGTAACTTATGTCCATTTTCTGTTTTTTTGTCTTACAAACAAAGACAATGTTGTTTACTTATTAGACTAACTTGTTTATTAATGTTTGTCATTTGTAAACAAACATCTTTCCAGAAACAGAAACAAATTAATTCAATCAATATTCAAGATAATAAATTGAGTAACACTTTACTCAAGTACATATCGACCTATTCTAACCCTAACCCTACCAGTCTACTAATACTCTGCTAGCACTCTATTGAGAGTTAGTAGATATGTAGGTGCAATGTTACTTATAATCAACAGAATACGTTAAAGGGACCATCAAAATAAAGTGAAACCATAAAGGGTGTTTCCTGAACAAAAAAGTCACATGTGACTTTACTCAGTGACTTGGGTGAAGTGAACAAAATGCTCCAAGGTTTAGTAAACTCAGAAAAGCTGTGTAGCAAGTTGCCTTGAATTCTTAAGTTGTCAACTTTTCTTTTTTTTCGGTGAAGTTATTACATTGTATTAATCTCATTAATTGTCATGTTTAGCTTGAAGGTAATTGTAGCTATAACTTCACTGTAATACTGATATACTATTATATTCCATGGTGTATTTTATCAAAATAAATCATATAAGTTCATACGAAAATGTTTAATTCTCTAAAAGTTTTTTTTTTTTTAACAACTTATGTTAGGATCAGAGGAATGAGGGCACGCCATGTAATGCCAGAGTCAAAAAAATGCAATAACTTCCACATCAGTGCTCAGATCATCTTTTCTTCTCACAAAATCAATGTAATGGCAATATTTCTATATAGCCTACTGAATGAAAGCTTTTTCATATGCCTGCTGCACCGGTGACTTAATGTGCCTGAGCTAGCTGTGAAAATCATGAAAATAAATCTGGGAATTATTGGATTGTTGGACTTAAAACTCAAAAGATCATTGAAAGTATTAGCAACAAACTGTTTTATGAACAGTAACTGTAGATTATTACTTAAAATCTTATTAGTAATTAGTTACAGCACTACTTACTGCAAATAGTTATATTATTACTGTAACTAATGTGGAGGAAATACATTTTTTTATATTGATTATTAAAAATAGCTTTACTTGCTCTACCAAAGAGTGTTCTTTGCCTTTGCTTTAACATGCTTGATTTCTGATGAGCTGAGAGATAACAGGAAATCCATTTAATGTGTGTGTGTGTGCAAGTGTGAAATGCTGTTTTGGACCTAGCTTCTTCACTCTCAGAAGTAAAGGTACAAAAGCTGTCAGTGAGGAAGTTTTTACCTGAAGTGTACAAAAGTGTATCTTTCGAAAAGGTACCGCCCCAGCTTTTGTACCTTTATTTCTGAGAGTGTTGAATAATTTGCATGAAATACTTAGGTATGCATCTCGGGAACATAGTTAGATGCCTTAAATGGCCACATTTGTTAAATATGCAGTATATGACTGCATCTGGATTTGAGGATTTGGATCTTTGCCACACTTTGAAACCAATCTGCATGACTGTTGACCTTTTCTTGTAAGAAAATAAGTCTTCTTTTCGTCTCATGCTTTTATTGAAATAGAAACATTGCCACGACACTAGTTACTAGTAACCAGTTACTTCCCAACACTTTAGATAATACAGCAAGTATTAACAATCGATTTTATGAGTTCATGGTATTTAAACAGTCTGATAAAATCAGGAAAAATTGGTAAAATTACATTAATACACTTCCTTGCAGAAGCATAGGCCTATTAATTTTCTTGAAAACACTACAGAGTTCAAAAGGTACTTCGTAAAATAGAAAGGGCCCCTATAAAGCTGCATGGCTGAGCCAGATTGAGGGTCCCCAGGCTCAGTCTGAAATTACCTGATCCCGCCTCACTCCCTTAATACCTGTACAAGCACAACAAACGAGCAGGAAAGTGCTGTCCTGACAGTTTGCGGCCGCTGTGGCGTTGAACAGGAGCGCAGCGCTCCAGCGATCATCGCGACAAGGAGATCTGGGCAGGGCAGGTGTTTCCTACATCCCCTGGGAGTAAGCAACTACACCTGCCGGCTGCAGGCCATGTGATGGATCGATGGAAGAGGAACTGACTCAGCGCTCTAGCCCTGCACAGGACCTGATTGAAACACTCTGTCATCACACAAACAATAACAGACATTCATCTTTTAGCGTCGGCAGGGGAGGCTGCAGCCTCGTGCTGGAGCAGGACTGATGAGGGCAGTAAAGGGAAGGAGAGCGCTTGGTTTAGGAAATGGTTCTGTGGAGCCACCGTGTCACGCGGAGCAAACAGCCTCTTCAGCAAAGCTCCTTTATAAAGCACTAACACCTGCCTCCTCTCAGACTCCTAAAATCTACACATTACACAAGCTAAGAGCGAACAGCCGTTTAACACCGTCCCACTGACACTTACTGAGTCATCATGTTTCACCTAAACAAACGTCATTAGTCATCTGCATCGCATTCAGATCCTCTAACCACGGCAAATCATAACGCAGATAAAATGATAATCCATGTTGAAATCATACAGAGTAGTTGACACAAGTTTTGAGTTTTGTCAAAAGTCCAATTACACAAATGCATAGGTTGGTTTTAAACAGTTGAAAACTTTGTATCGAGTTATTTCGAATGATAATGTTTTGTTTTATAATCGTTTTAAATTGTTTAAGTTTTCAGAAAACCCCTTGGTTACACTTTTATTTTAAGGTGCTCCACGTTACATGGTCTGTACATTATAGTAATAAATCGTTCATAATTACATGTAATAATCCTAACCTTAACCGTATACATGTAGTGGTTCCACTTTATAACAGGTAGCCTTAACTATGCTTACATCAACAAATAAGTACAATGTTCTTATTGTGTTTATATTATATTGCAAAACACTTTTGCTGCTACTGAGGTGGATACGGGTAAGGTTAGGGACAGGTTTGGTGGTAGGGGTAGATTTAAGGGTGGGTTAAGGTTCAAGGGACGGATCAACAGTGTAATTATAAATGTAATTACAGAAATTAATTACAGATGTAATTACATGCATGTATTTAAAAAAAAAAAAAGTAATTACAACGTAAAAACAAGTAGTATTTTATTTTTAATTTTAAAACATATTATTATAAAATCTGTGTTTACTACGGTAAAGTTTTTTTTGTTTGTTTAATTAATTCATTCATTAATTTATTTATTCCACAAACGGAAATATAAGATTTTTCTATGTGCCTATATAGGTGCAGAAATAGCCTACCGTAACCTACTAGGACATGCACTTAAATAATTATAAAATTATTATCTTACATTATTTACAGGCCGAATAGAGAGATTCGCGATCATGTCACGCGAGGTTTAAATATGACAGTTCAATGCGGTCATATGAAAATGACCACGCCGTAATTATAATCCTTCCTAAGACTTCCCTGGAAGGTGATACAGATTAAAATGGCGCGCTCAGATGTGTTTGGTGGACGTGCAGTTCCTCTGATGATCGGCGGAGGGCAGCGTGTTCACAAAAACACGGGTGGCCGGAGCTTACCAGAGAATGCATCTCTATCGTTGAAGAAACTTACCATTACACATGAAATTAAGAATCAATTTTTCATTCATGAAAGTCTTATTGTACCTTGGAGGTTCGCCTGCAATAGCAGACACGAGGAAATACGCATCGGTTTGAACAGACTCGTCGAGTCCGAGTGTCTGACAGTAATAGATGGACTGCAATATTACGCTCAAAAACCTTTGAGGCTTATTGAAAATGGAAAGCTAATCTTATCTAAAAGCAACACGCTTTGAAGGCGTTATGAAAAGCTGCTTTGTGTGTGCATCGCCGCCGCCCCGCATGCTCATAAATCTTCAGGTGAAATAATTGTTTACAGTTGAAATTAATGTAACACGCATTCCTCAGCAGCTAATAAATTAGAGACGCTCTCATTAGCATCTGAATTGATTTCCCCCCTAATTCTCATCCAGCACACAACACATGTGGCTGGGGCTCGCTCAACTTTTCTCTTTCTTTCTGTTCCTTTTTCCTAAGCAAAGAAGAAGAAGAAAAAACAATGACTATAAAGCCAAAACTTGTCATTGGTATGCAAAAAAGGGTGTCCCTGGTTATTTATTCTGTTTTACTTTTGTTTAGACCTTGTTGTGTAGAACGTTATAATTTATAGCTTCAGTGAGTCTGTGGTTTACAGTGTAGGTAATATTCTCTCTATGGTGAACAATTAGCTCTGGTGCAAGCAGTTTTGAGCAGTTCATCCAAAAATGAAATTGTCATCATTTACTTACCTTCATTTAATCACTTTTGTTACACAGTGACCAGGTTAACCCTGCTAAAAAACAAAAGAAGCCCAATACAAACCAGCACAGAAATTTAAATGGTTTCCATAAAAATACCATTAGCTTTTTCAAGCAAAACCATTACAAAATTGTGTGTTTTGGCCATTTTCCCAATTGGATTTAACATCCCACCAATAGAATCCATCACATACCAGCAGACACCATTATACTCTCCATTAAAACCAATCCAATTCCCATTATAACCATTACATTTTCTATTGTGTTTTGGACAGGGTACAGTGCCATAAAAGTGTTTCATCTGACACATGACCACATGTTTCTCTTTCAATATGTCACTTTTCACCTATATCTTGGTAAAAAGACGTATTAAAGTCATACTGGTTTAGAATGACATAAAACTGGCCAAATATAAGCTGAACATGTGTGCCTTCACCACATACTCCAAGAAAAATGGAGCTCAATGTTAAAAAGGAATTTTCGGTAGCCTATTGATTTTTATTGGTTTTACCTGTATTTTGAATTACATCTTGCATTGTGTTTTAAGGTTAAAGAAAATGTACTCGCAGAAAATGTTCCCCAGATCTGAAATATGTGGTTTTGGCCTTGGTTTGTTGAGTTGATTTCCAGCAGATTATAAACCTGTTTGGAGGATTAGACCAGCGTGGCAGTTCACAAAAGCGTGATTTTGGTTTGATGATCTACTTAAGCTTACTTGAGAAACACAGCCCAGTTCTTAAAGGGGCAGAAAAGGTTCAGCCTGTCTGTCGGGTCTGGTAATTCAGTGTGTGTGTGTGTAAGTGTGCTGGCAGTGCTCTCTTATCTTGTCCTGTGCTGCTTATCTGTTGAGTGTACAGCAGCAGGTCTGCTCGGAAGCCCAGAACCCAAACCTCCAAGCATGAGCAAGAGAGAAACCAAACACTCACTCACTCACAATCACTTCACTGTCTAAATGAGGGCATATACTTAGTATTTCCAAATAACACTTATTTTACTAACCCAAACTCTAACACTGCTTGATTACTAGCTTCTATAAGAAAACGTTGCAATTTTGTCCTTAAAATTAAACCCACACATCAGAGCCATAATCACTATAGACAATATTTAGAAGAACGGTCTTTTAAAATGGGGTTTACTTCTTGAAAAAACTTCACTTAGCTGTAATGAATGCACACTTGTAGTCTTAAAAGTAGCTATATAAGAAATAACATTAATAAACTAAAATGGCAAATAAGTGAAAGATCACTTTCATGAGGTTTCTTAACACACTTAAGGACAATTTTAAAAAGTGCACTTCATCATATAATGGAAAAAAAAAAGTTCAATCATTATCCTTTAATAAACATTTGTCATGATTTAAAGATGTGCACTTATTTTGATGTGCTAACACATTAAAGCTCGTATAAAGTAGGCCTACTTGATTTGAATTTGAATTGTAATGTGCTATTCAATATTATAGTTACATTACTTTACCTTTTTATACTTTAACCGTATTTCAAAGAAAATAGAAGTAATAATCTGAGATAAAAATATGTATAAGTGCATGGGTCAAAAATCACTACAATACAGTTAATTTTGTTGTAATGACTTCCAACTTAAGTATTATTTTGAAGTGCATGCATTTTTAAAAGGTGTATGCTGAAGTGTACTGTCGTTCAAAACTTTTTTCTCATGTGGAACAGAAAAGAAGATATGACAAATATGTTTTTGCCCATAAGTTAAAAGAAAGTCATTCAGATTTGGAAAGAGATGAGGGCAGTAAATGATGATTTCCATTTCTTTACTATCCCTTTAGGTTTTGCATTAGGTCCTCTAAATCCTGAGACTTATTACATCCTTGCCACACACACACAGTTAAAGTACCAAAAACAGTAATTCAGACTCACACACAAATAGCTGTGAACACATAAAATCCTCTAATACTAAACTAAACACCAGCAAACAGCTTCACATTAACCTTTGATCCTCTATCGCTATACTCTAATAGTCTTTCTCTCTCTCTTTGTGTGTGTGTGTGTGAGTGTGTTTCCGCGGCTGGGGCCGTGATGACAGATTTACAGGATGTTGTGGACAGTATTGGTCAGCAGTTCGCTGTATTGAGGATGCATGTGACACGTATGACTCCCGCGGTGTCGCAGAGTGATGACATCCTCTTTTTAATGAGCATTGTTAGCGTAGCACGAGCAGAGCCGCGGCGAATCATAAATCAGCCGCTGAGACCGCAGGAAGGATTCCCTAATGAACAGCCTCTCTCTTCTTTCATGAGCGATCTCTGGAAGCACACGGACCCTCAGCAGACACACTCCAGACCGTCCTGGTGCCCACTGGTCTGGTAAATTACACACGCCTGAACGCAACGCTGAACACGCACGCAGGACTCTGAAGCTCTGAAGATGCTTGTCTGAGTGCTGATTTGTTGAGTGTTAGCGGTTAGGGGTGAATGCTGTGTGTGTGACCAGCTTCAGATTAGTGGTTCTCTACTGGTTTTTGCTTCGGAAACTAGATTTTTTACTGGACTTCAAGAGTCAGCAAAAAATATAATGAAGCATTGAATCCGCAACCTGATCCGAACATACTTGTAACACATACTTTTCGTATCCTGCTTAAAATACCACTTAAACCAGCTTAAGGTGGTTTTCTTGATTAGGCAGCTGGCCTGCTGGTCTAACAAATGCTCTCAATCCTATAAAACCAGCCAAACCAGCTTCCCTGTACACTTTTAGCAAGAGTAGGATACTCATTACTTAAATACTATAATATAATATTTTACAATATAACGCACTGTTAAGAATATACTTAATGCAAACAGATATTTTTCATACAATTAATAATATAATAATTGCCATTAATCACCATTAAATTATTCATGTATTTTAAATATACAATTAGCTGAATTTGAATTATTTTGTTCCATTTAAGTAGAACCTCATGCAACTTCATAAAAAAAAAAAAAATAAATATATATATATATAT
>JAUMHE010000056.1:2639044-2658237 GCA_032359235.1 Enteromius mattozi
ACCCGCCCAAATTTTGTCCACCCGCCAAAGCCAATATTTACCCGCACAAACAAATTGAAAACCGCCCAATCTGGCAATACTGACTGTAGTGCCATTTTGGAGAGTATCCTGTGCACACACATAACGTACGCAGTTCTGTGTTAGACACAATGAAAAGATACATTGTTTGTACAAAGCATACATACATGTAGCCAATCCGCATTATTAGCATATCAGTATGTCAATTTTCTGTGACTTCAGAGTGAGTAGTCATATGGGATACCTGGTGATTAGAGTGCCCATGAACACAGATAGCTCCAATTCTAAAGGCCCCGATATACTTCAAACAAAGTTCTTTTTCGTTTTTCATTTAAGGGCAAAAAGAAGTTGAGTGACGGTATACTGTTTCTGAACATTCTGACACCCCCACGCTGCTGGAGGCGGGGTGTAGATTTAAACATGATGCGACGCTCGCATGTAGCCTATACATTTGATTAAAAACAAAGGTTTATTTATTGTGTACCTTTATAAATTTTTTAAAAGAATTAAAATTTTTCAAAAGAAGAACGACGACTACAGCAGCAGTATGGTGTAATATTTATTTGCTTGCTACCTTTCCTTTCATTCTTTTCATATTTTCTTTTCATATATCTTACATGTGATGTTTCTCTTTGTCGCTTCTCATCTCTAGGAATTAATTGCTTTCGCTGAACTTTTAAAGTCTCTCTTCGAGCAATCGTCCAGGTGTGGATATGTGGCAGCTAAGCTATATATATAGTGACTGGAGATGTTGCGCCCTTGCCTGACCTCGGTTGAATGACAAACAAACCTGGAAAAAAAAAAACCTGCGTCAAAGAAGGTGGAGTTTCAGAACAGACCCACCGATTGCGTTGCCGCCTCGGACCAGTGGAAGCTCAAAGGTGTTTAGGAGCCAAAACAAACTCCCCAAAAAGTTAGCTTTGGTCAGCCAATTCGAACTGCCAAAACAAACTCAAAACAAACTTCGTTTTGGTTTGATTTTGTTTGAAATTAAGTCATTTCAGTTCGTTTTTCAATTTCGTTTGAAGTATATCGGGGCCTTAATTCTGGGCGTCCTGTGCCAACCTAGCAACTGCCATTAAGATGAATGGGGATGCCAATGGAAAGCTCTTCTTGGTCTGAGGTATGGTTCATGCGAACGCCAGTGTGGTTTACAATTATTATAAAAATAATACAGCAAACTTGTGGAATAGCTATATTGGTGTCAAATTTGACAAATTTGGCCTTTTACATTGCCAATTTAGTCTGAACCAGACCATGGTTTTGCATGAAAAATCTGTAATTTGCTTAGATGTGGCACCACGGTACTGAAACAATCAGGAGTTGATTTGAGTTTGGTTGCAATAAAACTGATACAATTCCCATCAATGTGAAACCAAATGTCCAAACTTGCTCAGAAAGTGAGGTAAAATGTCAATGTTACTTTCATGTTTGTGATGCCATAAGGTAAACCCAGATGATAGGATTGAATTGAAATGCTTAGAACAGAATCAGATAGAAATAAAAATGTGCCTAAAACCAGCCCATTGCAACAAGAGTCAGCAGGATGTAACTCTCAGAAGAGATGAGTTTTCAGCTGTTTCCTGAATATTGTCAGGGATTCGGCTGTTCGAACAGAATTAGGAAGATCATTCCACCAGCAAGGAACAGTGAACGAGAATGTTCTGGTTTCATGCTCTCGGCGATGGTACCATAAGGGTCGCTCACTCAGCAACCGCAGGCTCCTGGAAGGAGACTCATAAGAGACCGCAGACGCATCAGTGTCTTGATAGACATGATGTGTGCTCTCTTGGGCTCATTGAAAATCTGCAGTGCTGCTGTACTGTGGGTCATTTGTAGAGGTTTAACTGCACAAAATTTGTAATGGTTTTACTGGTTATATTGGTAATTGCATTGGTTTTAATGGAAAATGTGTTGGTGCCTATTGGACTGGTATATGGTTGCATTTTGTTGGTGACTTGTTAAAACCACAAAATCCTAATGGAATATGCGTCAAAACACACTACAGAAACACATTCTTGAACGGTTTTAATTCTTAAAAATTAACGGTTTGTATTGTTTGTAAAAATATTTGTAGTGGAAACCATTAGTTTTTTCAGCAGGGCTAGTAATGACAAGGAGAGTAGTTTTGCAGCCTGCTCAGTAAGGAAGGGCCTTAACATCCTCATGTTGCTGCAAGACGTTGTCGTTGTAATAAAGGTGATCGATGATTACCCCTAGATTTCTGGCTGAACTCAATGGGATTATTGTTGATGAACCTAGATGGGTGGTGAAATTCTGCTGTACTGTCAGAGTGGCTGGGAAGCAGTTCTGTCTTCACCGTAAAGCAAATGATCACGCCACATGGTGATTGTTACAAAAACTAATAAACACTCTGTGCTGAATAATTAAAGATCGGCGAAGTGACTGTGCTATGTGTACTAATAAAGATTTGATGAGTTGAATAATCAGCAGTCGCTTGGCCAGATGCCCACTTGGGGAACAGTGTCAATCAATGGCTCTACCTTGATTACTCTGCTTAAGACTAAGGTTTTCCAGTAGTCATCAGAGGTCAATGGCTCACAGCCCACTAACGACACTCAGGGGACCCTGGCCGCACTATGGATGAGAATCAACGCATTATAACAAATGGGCCAAGGGTGAACTTTCATTGTTCTCATTGCCCTGGTAACACAGTCACATGACCTCAGACCAGGTGTTCCAACATTAAGGATTTTACAGCGTAGAGATCCACCACACAGTGAGATATCCAATGTCCTCTCTACTATTCCATTAAAAGCAACATATTGTCTGTTATTTTTACTTCTGATTACATCTAGATACATTTTATAATGCTCATAATCAGATTACAGTTACTTTTGATTACATGATTGCATGCTATTCACACAATGACAGTACATCATTAGTAATGTATTGATTTCCTAAATCTTCTTTTTTCTTCTAAATTCTCCTTACTAAAAATCATTCTGTGTGTCCGTTTAGCTTTGACTATATTCACTATATCGAATTGAGATGATAGTGTAAAGTAAAACCATGCAAACTCTGTATCTGTTACCTCTCAATTTATTATTAGCCTTTTATCAGCTCTCAGACGCAGCACACTTCTTGCATTCTCAGTTTGGGAAACCCTGGTTGATTGGTTGGTTTTTGTGAAACAATAGCTGTATTACTTTTATGAGTAGATAAATAGAAAGCTGTTACCATCTGAATGCATCACTATACTTTTGAACCATCACAGCAATATTTGTTGTTTGTTAGAATTTAGTATACTATAAAATGTAAAAACAAATTATCTATAAAAGATACTTTATTTTCACCTCAAAATATTAACAAGCTTATGAACTCTCCAAATGTCTCTTTTAGTATAAATTCCACCTCATGGACATCATTAGATTTACACATTCATAATCTCAGGAGATTATATGCTAATGTCTTTCACTGTTTTCTGAGGAAAATTGCCCGGCGGTCATTAGTCTGACAGTGGGGCTATAAAATGTTTCTTTGCCATTGATCGTTTTTCGTCTTCTCCCGACTGTCCATATTTGCATTTTTATTGAAATAAGAGAGCAGTGGAGCGAGTGAGGGAGGCAATGAAGACCCGTGTGAAGAAGAGAAACCTGCTACTGTACGTTTAGTGGGAGTTAATTGAATGTATTCAGATGTGATGGATAGAATAGCTCGGCTCTCTCTCGGTACATTCATTGTGACACTTCAGAATCTATCTCTATCGGCTCTGTCTGTCCTTATGTCCTCCCACTCCCTTTAAATTAAAACCGCTCTGGCCTTTGTGAGGAGACACTGAAGAGGAATCAGGGAGCACATTTATAACTCCCGATCATTACCCCATTGAAACAGGGTCTCGGCACCTTATCGCCCTCTGGGATTAATCTGAGCTGTGTTCTTCTGCTCGGGCGAGAGTCACTGGTGAGGGACCTTGTACTGTCCTGCTCTGAACTGACCTCTTTCTCTTCACTGCAGATCTGAGACGCTCTTTCTGTTCTTGAATCACAAGCACACGTGGTTCTGATGGGTTGTGTGAGTGTCTTTAGGGGCGCTGCCAGTTCTTATGACTGATACGTGTCCTATTTCTTATGACGTTGCCTCATTCTTCTGCTAACTGGCTTTTTGATACATTCTGCTCTACTGTAAAAAATGTCTTTGATTTTAACACTAAAATACTAAACTGTTGTTAAATGTTGTTTTTTTTTGCTTTATTTCACTTTAATTTTAAGTTTAGTGTTTGTGTGAATGATACTGTGCACCTTCTATATGTGAAGAGTTTATTTGCAAAAACAGATAACTCAGTTATTTTATTATTATTTAGCTTTATTATTATTGTTTAACCGAATAAAAATAACCCAGCTATAATTTGATTGAGATTAAATGGAATGCACAATAATAAAAAAAAAAGCTTCAGCGTAGAGTAAATTTTATGGATTTTTTCATACTGTGTAGTTACAGTTCAGCCACTGTCTATATGCTTTTTTTCCCAGAAGTTTAATATTTAAGGTCATTGCACACCGAGATCCACATTTTTGTCATAACGGACAAAAGTTTCGGAGGCAGTGTGTAAACATGATTGACACAATGTAAGGTGGCATTTATTTTTCAATGTGCAAAAATTTTGGACTTGGTGGGCAGTGATCTTTCAATTACATATGATATATAAGAATGTACTGTGGATTTGGATTTAACAATAAATGCAAATTTCTTTGACCTTTTTTTGAAAGGATCTTTTTTTTTGGATCTCATGATTTAAAATGAAAAGCACCCATTTACTCTCCACCTGTCTCCACATTGCACCTGGAAAGCTTGGGCAACACTAAAAATACAAGAAAACATGATTTATCAGTTGACTCTGACACATCCTTCACTTAACACAGAAGTTAAAAATAACTATTGAAGTACACTTAGTTCTCTGGTCCCATTCAGATACATTTTTATGTTTTCAGGCCTACTACAAAAACTATAATTAGTGAGTAGCCTGTATGTATAGTTATGTAACAGATTAAGATTAGTGATTGATCTAATTACACATAATTGTATGTATGTACTGGTTATAAAGCACAAACTGTCAGTGGAAGTAAACCATTCAGAATTTGGTTAATTTCTACATTTACACAGGCTCATCTCATTTGCCATGCGCTGAAGCTGCCCAGGGATATCGCTTATTTGCAAAGTAAATATTTATTTTATATTATGTGTCTTATGCAAGATATACACATAAATGTTAAATCCAAATATTTAAATCCAATATTAAGCAACAATGTATTGCTCCTCACATAATGATACAATGATGAAAGGAGCATGGATAGTATGCGTAATGCTTGGTTAAGCCACGTTGACTTGCCAAACTACTTGTACAATAGTGCTAAAGTCTTTTGGTAAAGTAGTGCTAAAACAGTAATAGTTAGCTAAACTACTGTTGTTTATAGTGCATTTGATTATTGTCGCAGCTCGCATTGGGTTAGCAAATAACATGACAGTATGATGCAGTGTTTGTGTACAGAGCTAGAAGAAAGTAGTTTGTTAAAGCTATTTTTAAACCAGCTGCTGTCACACTGCTAAATTAAAGTTAGTAGCTTCAACTTTGAGTAGCTGCTTATAGTCACAGATAATTTGCATGTCATGTAAATACTTTGTCCAGCAACCATTGGAGTGTAAATTTTAAAAAGACAGAAAAAAACCAAACAAGAAAATCAATAATATATATTTACCTATATATATATATATGTATATATATATATATATATATATTGTAAATTGGTGAAGAACCACACGACAAGGCAAGACTATTGTGAGCTCCTGAGCTTGGATTTATTAGTGACAATACGTGAAACAATGGGTGATGGCCGACGATCGTGGGGTGAATGTGGTAAGTGCCCGTGCTCTCCTCTTCTCCTTTCTGGTGATGGTGTCCGGTGCTCGAGTGTGGTGAGTCGCTTCTTCTGGGCCAATCGGTCACGGCGATCCTTCTAAGGAGAGAAACAGAGAGGGTATGAGTAAAGTACATCGGAGATGGGTCTCACCAGTGTGGCGTTTTAGCTCTGCTTAAATACTTATCCTGCCGTGACCGATTAGCCCGAGCTGACAAACTCCAGGTGCTCATCGTGTGTTGCCAGGGCGACGCTGATCTCCTTGCAGGATTTCCGTCACCCCCCCCCCCAAGCGACGTCCTGGTGGAGGATGCGAGAGGGGAGACCCCTAACAGACCTGCGTAAGCTGCCCAGATCCGAGAGAGTCCGTCGGCGTTGTTGTTACTGCTGCCTGCCCGGTGGCGCACATCGAAGTGGAAGTCCTGGAGCGCTAGAAACCACCTCGTGACCTGGGCATTCGTGTCCTTGGCCCGGGCCAGCCACTGTAAAGGGGCATGGTCAGTAAACAGGGTGAATTTGTGGCCTAGCAGATAGTACCTGAGCTCCAGGACTGCCCACTTGATGGCGAGAGCTTCCTTTTTCACGGCTGCGTATTTTCTCTCGGTCTGGGTCAGCTTACGGCTGATGTAGACGACCGGATGCTCCTCTCCCTGCTGGACCTGCGAGAGCACGGCCCCAATTTCCGTGTCTGAAGCATCAGTCTGTAACAAGAAGGGGCAGTTATAGTCCGGGGCGCGGAGGACCGGCTCCATGGTGAGCACCTGCCTCAGCCTCCTCGTTCCAGCAAACCTCCTCTGGATGCCTTCTGGATGCCTTCTCTTGGTTAGGTTTGTCAGAGGGGCAGCTATAGAGGAGAAACTGGGGATAAAACAATGATAGTACCCCGCCAACCCCAAAAAGGCTCGTACCTGGGTCTTGGTGGTGGGTCGGGGTGCCTCCAGGACAGCCTTGACCTTAGCTTCCTGGGGTTTTACCAGTCCTCTGCCGACGGTGAAGCCCAGGTACTTGGTACATTTGCAGGGGTCGGCGGTGAGTCCAGCCCGCCGAAGCTCAGTTAGCACCCTCCGGAGACGGTCCAGGTGGTCCTCCCATGCCTCCGAGTGGATGATTACGTCGTCGATGTAGGCGGCCGCGTAGCTCTGATGGGGCCAGAGGACGACGTCCATGAGCCGCTGGAAGGTGGCTGGAGCACCATGAAGACTGAAGGGGAGGGTCCGGTACTGCCAGTGTCCGGAGGGTGTGGAGAAGGCCGTTTTCAGCTTGACTTCATCGGAAAGAGGGACCTGCCAATACCCCTTTGTGAGGTCTGGGGTTGATATGTACCGGACGCTCCAGGAGTTCAGGCCCCGGTAGTCATTGCAGAACCGGAGGGTGCCGTCGGGCTTCGGGACAAGGACTATGGGGCTGAACCACGGACTTCGAGATGGTTCGATTACCCCCAGTTTGAGCATTTTCTTTACCTCTTCCTCTATAGCCTGCCGACGGGCCTCGGGGACTCGGTAGGGCCGTTGCTGAACAATGACCCCCGGAGGGGTGAGGATCTCATGCTGCAGTACCGTGGTATGGCCAGGGGTCTCCGAAAACATGTCCTGGAACAGACCGACCAGATGCCTCAGCTTCGTCTTCTGGGCGGCGGACAGATGGGGATCCATATCCACAACCGCGGGCTCGTGGAGGGCTAGTGCGCCGACCTGGTCCTGGTTCCCGACCCATCTCTTCAGCAGGTTTATGTGGTAGATCTGTTCGTTGCGGCGGCGTCCGGGCTGCCGGACCCAGTAATTCACTGGAACGACCCGTTCCTCTATGGTGTAAGGCCCCTGCCACTGGGCGAGGAACTTGCATGCCGTGGTGGGAACCAGGACCATCACTCTGTCTCCCGGCTGTAAGTCCCGCGGTTGGGCCCCCCGATTGTAGTGGTGTTGCTGGGCTTGGACGAGGTTCTCCCGGACTAACGGCATGACTTGGTCGATCTTCTCCCTCATCTCCCTTACGTGTTGGGCCACGGTATGATGGGCTGCCGGCTGCTGCTCCCAGGCTTCTTGGGCTACGTCGAGAAGGCCCCTGAGGTGGCGTCCGAAAATGAGATCGAAGGGGGTGAACCCCGTAGAAGCTTGGGGAACTTTGCGGATGACGAAGAGTACATACGGGAGGAGCCGATCCCAGTCCTTTCTGTCTTCGGATTCCACCCGCCTCAGCATCTGCTTTAGTGTCTTGTTAAATCTATCGACGAGCCCGTCGGTCTGGGGGTGATAGATGGAGGTCTTGATCTGTTTTACCTTCAGCATCCGGCAGAGGTCAGCCATTAGCTGGGACCCCCCCCTTGTCGGTCAGTATCTCTGACGGTATGCCGACCCGGCTGGAGAGCAGGAACAGTTCCTGGGCAATGGCCTTGGAGGTGGCCTTCCTGAGGGGAATGGCTTCTAGGTACCGGGTGGCGTAGTCCACGATAACCAGGATGTGCTCGTGTCCCCGGCTTGACTTTGGCAACGGCCCCACGAGGTCCATCCTGATGCGCTCAAAGGGCACCCCTATGATGGGCAGCGGAATGAGCGAGCTGGGGGGAGGTTTCTTGGGTGACGTCCGCTGGCAGGTCGGACAGGCCGCATAGAATCTCTTTACCTTGGCCTCCAGGCCGGGTCAGTGGAAACGGTCTTTGATTCTTTGGATGGTGTTTTGGGCTCCAAGATGGCCTGCCAGTGGGTGTGATTGTGCCAGCTCCAGCATAGTCTCAGTCTTGGTTTTGGGGACCACAAGAAGCTCTTTTTCCTCCCCCCTCCGCTCAGCGACACAGTACAGCAGGCCGTTACGGACAATAAAGTTTGGGAGAGGGTGAGGGGCTGGATGGACCTCCTGGCCCTCAATCACTCTTACTTGGCACCAGCAGTGTTTCAGGCGATCGTCCTCCTTCTGGGCCTTTCCGAAGGCTCCCCCTCAGGGGGAGTCACCATCTCTCCCACTGTCCGACGTCATCAGGGCAGATCTCGATCTCTCGTCGTCGTGGCCCGGCAGGCTGCGTGGCTTGTGCGAGGGCATCTTCGAACCCCGGCCAGTCACGACCCAGTAGGACCGGGACCGGGAGGTGTTTCAACACCCCCACCTGTAGGGACCAGGTGTTACTGCCGTGCCGGAGAGTGAGAAGCGTTGTGGGTACTTGGCTGGTGTGGCTGTGCACACAGGTGACGGGGCGACATTCTTTGGAGACTGGCCGGGGTCCCAATATGTCGGGCCGGACGAGGGTACTTCCGCTTCCCGAATCCAGTAGGGCCCGATGGAAGCGGCCCCCCGGATCTCAATCCTTGTCTGCGGTATGATGAACCACGTAGGCAGCCACCCATGTCTTGGGAGGTGAGGGCGGATCGGTGGGCATGGGTTCGTCATGGAGGCTCGGGGCCCTGCATACTGGCCGCGGGGTGCCCTCTGGAGTGTGTCGCTCCTGGCCCACCCTCCAGGGGAATGGCGGCGCTCGCTCCCCAGCATCACGGTGGTAGGTTGCGTCCGCCAGTTCGATCTCCTCAACTAGATCCAAGAGGGTCTTCGGACCCCTCATGCCATGGATCGGGGGAGGGCGCGCAGAATCCGGTCTACCACCACCCGTTTGGCCACCTGACCCGGGGTGGGTGAACCATCCATGAGCCAGTGTTCTGCTAGCCTCAACAATTCGGCGGCCTGGGCTTGGGCGGGCGAGAAACAGAGAGGGTATGAGCAAAGTACATCGAAGATGGGTCTCACCAGTGTGGCGTTTTAGCTCTGCTTAAATACTCATCCCGCCGTGACAGATTGGCCCGAGCTGACAAGCTCCAGGTGCTCGTCGTGTGTTGCCAGGGCGACGCTGATCTCCTTGCGGGATTCCCGTCACACTATATATATATATATATATATATATATAAATATTATCGAAAAAACAAAAATAAGCAAAAAATACAACTCTTTTTAAGTTCTATATATTTATTGTCAGCAAACTATACATTGACTAACAAAACAAGTAAAAATTCTACATTCAGATTTTTCATGTTATAGCTGCCGCTGTTAAATTATGGTGAAATTACGTTTAAAAGGGATATGTATACACACAAACACACATTATAATATAATGCCCTGATTTGGATAAAAGTTTAGCTTATCTCAAAGTATATTGATTACAAACTTACAAAATCTAAACCCCCCCCCCCCCCCACACACATATGTGTTTTTTTCTTCTTCTTTTATTTATTTTCCATTTCAAGCATTCTACTAAGTAACTTTACAACTACAGAGTAAACTGTTAGGGTATGCTTAGGGTTAGTAGAATAAGTTGACATATACTTTTGATAGTCTGATAGATTCGTTTCTGATAGTCAGTATTTAGTATGCTGTGGACTCATCAAAATAAAGTGTTAGAAGATATTAAGTCTAATACTAATACTAATGACTGCTAGTTGACATGTAGTTACAAAGTTACATAATCTTACCTGTTTTTGTCTTTAAAAATATGAAAGAAATATGGTTGATTAGTATTAAATCAAAACATAAGGTTTACACCCAATTCTAAATATAATTAGATTCAATTTATTAGATTATCATGTATTCAGCTAAATCTGGCAAAACTGGGCAGTTTATTGTGGCAGACTACTGAATATCCCATAGTAGCAGCATATTGCTTCAGCATCGTAGTGTGAAGCGTCTCAGAGAGTCTTGTAAGAATAACTGGATTTGTTACTTCATTACAATAATAAATGAGTGTTACCGAGTCTCCTTCCTTTATTGATAACCTGATCTCCACAAAGAGACTCTGAGCCTCCCTAGAAACAAACTGCACCTCTCAAATATCACAGAGAAACTAACAGCTCTCTTTATTTCCAGGATCTTGTAATGTACAAACCATATAATAACAATATTGAAACATCTCTCGAATCGCCTGTCCTTAGTACATTTGAGGAGCATTAGTTTTCCCCTTTCCTCTTTGGATCAAGTCCAGATTGGACCTGAAGGTAAAGCGAGTCATGTTGTCTATTAAGCATGAGTTCAGTCTTAAACTTTTAGCCTCTCTTCATTTCCTATGAATACCTGCTCTCCTGCAGATTAGTTATGCAAGAAAAGGACAATGTGACTGGCCCTGATCTAAAAGTGTTACTAATTAAAAATCAATCTGAGGGCCATTAGCAGGCATAGGCATGTGCCAAGGTTGTATTTTCCAGTACGTGTGCTGTAATGAGTTGTAATGAGTGACGTCAGGCAAAGAAGGAGCGAATAGATCCTGGATAATCACTCAAGCACAACTTTACAGCTGGTAGTTTGTGTAAACCTGCTGAATTTGTAGTCTGCCTCAATTGATCCACTTACCCTGAACTGGATAGAGCAACGAAATGAATGTGACTTTTCATTGGGTGCGAGGGGGTCCATAGATAACTATTAGAGGCATATTTGGGGCTCCATAGATAACTATTAGAGGCCTATTTGTTGGCCTGGATGTGCGGGCAACTGAGGGGCCACAGGAGCAGGAAGGCATTAGTCTGCTTTAAGCTGAGTGTTGCTGGATACGGAGGTGATAAATGTTGGTGAACTCTCAGCTGCACCGGGGGAATAGCTGCATGCAAGACACACACTCTGGAACTTATTAAACTCACATAGGCATATTTCACACCGGATCCGGAAAAATCAGCCCAATTACAGAGGTGTTACCGGAGCCCACAGCCACCCCGCTCTGCAGGGGAGCTCATAGCGCCGCTCTCTTTTAACAGACTCCATCTGACAGAGGAAAAGAGTGTGTGTCTATGACAGAGAGGGACTCAAACAGTGCTGAGATGCTGCTGATTCCTTGTAATATTCAGATTTGAGGTCAAAATCTAAATCAGCATCCCTTGATTCCTTCTTGGGAGGGAGTAAAAGTAAGGATGTTTAATGTTTAATATCGCTCAGCACAGAGAGGAAGATTGCACTAATGAGATAAAATGAATAGCAAAAGATGTGTATTAGGTGTGTACTTTAATTGATGCACTTGATCATATTTTAGCCACAGTGATGTAAATGTAATTTGCTCATATTAATCTGTCATTTCATAAACCAGCTGAATGAGATGTATTTTTTGGCAAGCATTATTATAATCCTTCATCAACGGTACATGATGCATGCAAAGTCATTTATAAATTATTGTGTTAAATAGCAATTAGCTTCCATGATTCTTTGAAGTCAGGGCTCAGTTAATTTTCCCACTGCTAATTATGACATGTTGGTGGTATTTACATGCACTTATTTCATAGATACAATAATTGCAACATGACATTTTCTCAGACAATGCAATCCCTCAATTCAATCCCTTGTGAAGATATGTGCTCAACTGTACTTGCATACAATATTAATGAAATAAAAGGCAACTTAAGTGCACTTAAAAAGAGCACATTATCATAGCTGTGTTTGTTATACTGTCAAAGTACATTATAAATAACTATGTTTAATCTGTTGTCCTGCTTTAAAGAAGCCCTTTAGGTACTTGTTTATAATTGTAAATAATTCGAAACTTAATTTTTGATTAGTGATATGCATTGCTTAGAATTTCATTTGGATAACTTTAAAGACTTTTTTTGCACCCTCAGACTCCTAACAAACCATACATTATTGGAAAGATTATTTATTCAGCTTTCAAATGATGTATAAATCTTAATTTTGACAAACTGACCCTTATGACTGGTTTTGTGGTCCATGGCCACATATAGTTTAAATGAATTAAATTGCAACTTTATCATTACAAATGTATAATTACATATATATTTAAATAATGACATAAAAGTTTCAATCAAATTGACATTAAGTATATATTTTCGTTCACCATAAATGCTTGTCAGTACACTTTAACCATATTTCAAAGACAATATAAGTGCTCATGAAATGTTATTTAAGATGCACTTAAGGTGCACTTAAGGTGTTTGTGCGAGTTGCTGCCCATGAAGAGTCTTTCAAGTGAAGGCTTCTTAGAAGACAGCTGTCTACATGACAGCTCCGCAGCGTTTGGACCAGAGCCAGTGTGTGTTCACGTGTGAGTAGTGTGTGCTTGTGCATATTCATGTATGACAGAGTGTTTCTGACAGAGGGAGTGCTGGGAGTAAGGGAGAAAGATCAGTCTCGCTGGATCAGGTGTGATGCTGTATCTCAAGGAGAGCTCAATGACAGGGCTGTCGATGTATTCCCCATCTGAGAGTATTTTTAGAGCTGCCATCATGGCCCTCATGCATATTTCAATAGATCCTTTTGTATATTAGGAGCGAGCGCACACAGACGAGACTGAGAGCAGGCACAACATGACCGTAAGAAATATGGGCTTGATTCTCCTATCTGACAGAGCGCTCAGCCGCTCGGCAGATACGTCCACTTTGACTTTCAATAGATAGTGGAAGAACTTCATTGATTGCATTAGAAGACAAAAACAAAGGGATGACATTGACCCCGGCAGCATAGGGGCCAGTGTCTCCATCACGCTCCAATTTGCACAGACCGGTCTCAACCTGAATTAATTAATGCACACACACACACACTTTGTCTACCTCTCTCTTTTCTTGTTGATCGCTCTCTTTGTCTTCTGCTTCTTTCTCAGTTTCTTGGATGAAATTCAGGTTTAGGTGTTAAATACTGGTGCGGTGTCCAGCGAGAGGACGTAATGAATTCTGATAGGAGTCGTGGGTGGCCAGTTCTGCAGATATATATCACCACTCAGCCGTACATTATCTCATATAATGCTTCAATTTCCCCCATCTGATTAAATCAAAGTTTATGAAGCTGTCACTGCGCCACTGATGATGGAGCCATAATTTAGCAGTAATGCTTGTATTTGATGGCATCAGCGCTCACACTGCCTGTCGCAGATGATTTGGGCTCCACATCTGAGTGTGCCAGTGCTGTATCCTGTATCAGTATTTCTGTACTTTTCTGTACTTCATTATGTTATTAAAGGTGTAGAGTTTTTCTGCACCGCTAGCAGCACCAAATGGAATGAAGTGCAAGAGTGACCACCTACTTTTTCAGCATTCTTGGCTCTGGAAGTATTTTTTTCCCATTTCCCAACTTTGATTTCTTGTCTTTAAAATCATTCTAAAAGAGTGTATTCTTATGTCTCTGGAAGAGTGATGCCTCATGGGAACAGAGGTCCTTTCTCTGCAGACAGAACAATCATTGAGAATAATGAGAATATGTTCTTAACCCTGACACCTCGAAAACAAATACTTTGTGCATAGTGTATTTTTTGTTAAGTGGTGTTTTGTGCTGTACATTAGGTCCCACTAATATTAGATGGCTTTTATACTATGTACTTACATTTAAATTAATAATTTGACACAATGCATTTATTGTGCACATACATGTTAGTAATTTAATCTACTTGCGATGGCATTTCTCATTTTAATTAATAAACACACACATTAACTCATATAACTATTCAGCCAGTATCATCTTAAATAAACAGTCATCTGCATTTCTATTGACTCGTTTTACCATGTTGATTAAAATGATCACAATGTATTCTGGGATTTCCTTTCCTTGTGAAAAAGAAGTGGACTTTAGTATACTTTTCAAAACAGGACTTATGAAAATAATGTGAGAGCGTATGTAATGTTTCCAAGCATAAATTGCTTGCAATTAAAAGAAAATGTAATGTAGTTTAATTTAATTTTAACTGCAATTAACTGTATTATATTTGACTCAATATAGACTTTAAGTCATCTTTATGTCATTTCATAATTCTGTTGTTTAGTATTTAATCTAGTTAAAGTGTACTGCTAAGTGAACTGATAAAATGAATGGAAAACTAAAATATAATTCCATTATTGTTTCCCCCCAATATAATTAAAATAGGTATTTCAAAATATAAACACAACTAATTTAATATTAATAAAAAAACTATAATAGTATCCCAATGATATTAAAACAACATTCCAACTCACCTTATTATCAAGTGCTCCTATAAATCAGCAGGTATCTGATTAGGTTGATCTTTAGAATGACATAAACACACTTTAAGGGTAAACATTTGTAGTCCTTTATCATTTCTGAATGCAGTAACTGTGCTTTATTCAGTTGTGACATTAATTCTGAAACACAGGTAACCTGTCTAAAATTCCACCTTGGCTACGTGAGGATCTCGACTCCATTGGAAATCTATCAGGATCATGGATTGGCCTAAAACTTTCAAGGTGCTTTAATGAGGAGGTGGGGGTGTCGCCATGGCGATGTAGAGGGGCTTCCAATTTCCATTATTGACTGTTGCAGACACTGTGTGTGTGTCCTGTGTGTGTGTGTAAATTGGCTCCAGAGGGAATTGTAGGCTGTTGAGACCCTCAGCAGTAAATCGCAGTGCTGGAACATTTCCTCCTCTTTGGCGCCAGCCTTTCTCTCTCTCTCTCTCTCTCTCTCCTTTCTCTCTTACTTTGTTGTCCTAATCAATAGCTAATTCTGTCTGGCGTCTCTGTGGCAATGCTAATGTAACCTTAAAGGCTGAGTAGCTTACGGACGATTTTCACAAAACACAGGCTTCGCAACGTAGAACACATGCAAGTTTTTGCGCAGTGGGAAATTCACGAAGAAATGATCTAGCTTCATATTTGTTACAGTCCTGTCTCTCTCTCCTCATCTCTCTCTCTCTCTCTGTCTCTCTATGGAAAGACAGACAATGGTTGGTGACCTCACTTAATTGGATAGATGTTACCATGGCAACTCTCCAGCCTGGTTCCAGGAGAGAGTTATAATGATCGGTGCAGGGATGGGTTTTGGAAGGCAGCTCAAGACCATGTGTACTGTATGATCTAGTGTACTTGTAGACATATTCAAGAATTTTACGGCGTACGAGAGAGCTCAACGTGCTACAACTGAGAGAAACACACATAAATAGGAAAAACACCAGCAAATTAAGAAAATATCATCAGTTTGACAACACCTGTGCTGCAAATACTCAATACACAACCAAATACAGAAATGAGCTGCAAATACTCTCTGTATTTGGTTGCATTGTGAGTATTTGCAGCACACTGCAAATTCTGAGGTTTGTAAAGCCCTTAAATCATTAGATGTTTCAAAATTGTCAGGTCCTGAGGAATTAGACCTTTATTTTTTTTAAGCTAGCAGCTGATTTTATTGCCCCACCTCTGACTCATATTTTCCAGAATTGCACTTATTGAAATCAGCTTTTGTTCTTCCCCTGTTTACATGTTACGACTGCTGTAGTTGTGCTGTTTTGTAAAACTAGACTGATAATCAGATAGTTGTTACATCCACACCAGGCTCCACCCTCATCTCATCACAGCGATCACAATCACCAGAATTCTAATCAGCCACACCTGTCATCATCACCTGTTCACAATCGGCACGACCACATTTAAGACACACACACTTGCTCAGTCACTGTCCAAGCTCGTACACACGAAAGTGGACTCTTGCTACGCATATCAAGCCATTATACTTACCTGCTATCTTACCTGTTTCCTCCTAGTGTGCTCCTTGATCCTCCGTGTGTCTCCAGGTCCCTTGACTCCTCTCCTCGTCTCCGTCTGGCAAGTGGTGTGTGGTCGTCTCGTCTGTCCTTCCCCAGTTCGAAGTCAAGCTACAAGTGGAAAAAGACTCTTTAGTTTGTTTTGAGGAAGTCCTCAGTAGTTTTCCCTATTCAGTTCATCATTTTCTGTTACGAACTCATCCTGTTAATAAATCTTATTATTTCACTTACCTCGTTGTCAGTCCGCTTCCTTACAATAGTACGGTATATTATTAACAGAAAGAAAGTCCTTCAATTGTTTAAAAATTAACTGTTGAAAAATGTTTCGAGGACTTTGGCCAGTACAGACAGGAGGTTTTGGGAGTTTCAAACAATAGGTTGTTACTGTATACGTGAAAGGTCAAAAAACACTTTCATTTTCTTATAATATGCATTTATTTGTACCTTATTTATTCAATGACTCTCAAACGATTTGTTCAATGATTGATTTTTCTAAACCCCTCCGGTGATTGGTCGCTTTCATTTAAAGCAGTGTTTGTGAGCTTTTAATGCTCCAAAGTGGTAAAGAATGAATTTGCATTTTCGTATAGACCAAGATTATCTGAACAATTTTAATACTGTTCAGTGTAATTTATTTAATCTAAACCTAGTTTTTAAAGCTGATAAATCGAATGTTATTTTCTAAATCGATATCAATCCCTTATAATCTTCTTTTATATTATTACTTCTCAAGGTTTGGAGATTGAGTGTGTATAGGACCTTCATATTCAGCAACTGGTGAGAAGACTGAAAATTTACTTCCATTTTAGAATTAAATTCTGCCTTTCCTTTGAGACTTAAAAGAAGCTTGTGGCTGCCACTTTTAAGTCTGTACTGGACTTTAAGGATGTTATATATATGCATGCATCTTCTAAAGTTGAGCTCCAAACCTAATTAAAAAGACCTGAGCTAATCAAGCTCTTACTAGGCATACTAGAAACATCCCAGCAGGTGTGTTGGGGCAAGATGGAACTAAACCGGCCCTCCAGGACCTGGTGCTGCATCTCAGTGTGCTTATTTTTCTGGTAAAATAAAGGTTATAATAATAATCATTTCTGTATTTGGTTGTTTTGTGAGTTTTTTGTATTTGGTGAATATTTGCAGTGCATTTCTGTATTTGGTTGGATTTGCAGCATGTTTTCTCAAACTGATGAAGCATGTGTTTTCTTCAGTTGTAGTGCACTGAGCTCTCTCTGCCACTGCACAAACATGCAAAAAGAAGAGTGACAAAGCGCACTCTGTGCAATTCTGTATGCTACAGTACAATATACTTCAATTGCGCTGGCAAATAAAATAAAGGGTTTGAGGCCTTGATCTGTTTGTTTTTGAATAGATGCCAAATTTTTATACAACCTTGGCAAATGTGGTATTCAGTATCATCACAGTACCATACCGGCACACTAACTTTTCAGACTGTGGTTCTCTTGGTCTTAGTCTACTGTCCACCTCTCCCTGTTCAATGATCACTATACCCACACCAGGATACATAATATCCTAGATTGGACAAGAATCTCTCTAAATCAATATTCTTTATTGTTCCAGTTACTGCCACGGCGACAGCGGTTTAATTTAAGACATTAGCATATCAAGAGGTGTTTCAAATGAATAATTACTTCAAGATATATGTTCCAAGGTTCTAATGTCCAATTACAGAATAAAATAAAAACACAGAACTTGCAATTAGTTTAATTGGATTGCAGTATTACTAAGGACTAAAACAAAGAGAGCAACAGTGTGATTTATGGTGTCACAATTAAATTACTTCACTTATAAAGATGTAATGTTTGCCGCCTGAGGCCTGTGAAGCTCTCTCTAGCTTGAATCATATATTACTACACATTCAGATGGTATCATCTTAAATACACAGCTATCTACATTTTTCTTGACTCCTTTCCCCTCTCAGACCCTCCCTTTAGGATAATGCTAACAGAAAACTTTCTTGAACTCCTTAGTTCATACTTCGGTGTCAGAAATACTGTCTGGGTGGACAGATGACTTGGATTTGGTGACAACTGAGTCTCTTGGCATCAGATGAGTCCAGGCTATAGAACCAGTGCATTGCAAAGAAAAGCCTTGTCTCGACTTTCATCTGGTAATGTGATTCAAATGTGTTTTCCTGCTGTTTAGTTGAATGGCGACAAGGTAGGTCAAACTCATATTCAGATATGCATATATTCAGACACATGCAAGACCAATCACAGAGGGGAATTAGTTTGTCCTTGAGTTAGCTAGACAAACAATATGCAAAACAAAATTCAATCCTATGAAAAAGTAATTTTAAGTGACCTCAGATATGTGTCATTGTAATGGATTGTTCTATGCTGATTGGCTCTTGATATTGTCACATTCCTACAAATGGAAACGTAAAAATGCAAATCATTCCCAGTCATTGATATGCATAGCATTCAAGCCCAACAATCTGAGAATAAAATATGATTTATCTGATTGTTGTAATGTTATGTACCACTTTTTGTGATGCCTGAGATGTCTGCAGCATGGCTTCATTACATTAGGAGATATTTACTAATGCTATTATGGGGGCATTACAACTTTTATGATTAAAAACAACAAATCCAGTAACCTGACTCATCTTTTAAAGGCTTTGATTGTGTAATGAATCAAAAGCTAGTCTCAAATTCATCACACACATGGAAAGACATTATTATGTCTAGAGAGAAAATGATTTTAATAAACTGATATTACAGTGGTTTTGCATCTACAGTAAGATCTCTTTACACTAGGGATGTGCATCTCCATAACTGAGGCCGATGCGATACGCATCTCGATGCATAGCCAACGATACGATACAGGAA
>JAUMHE010000056.1:2693007-2723267 GCA_032359235.1 Enteromius mattozi
GTAATGAATCTAAAATATATGAAAGTCTAATGTTTATCAGTACATTACAGAAAATAATGAACTTTATCACAATATGCCAATTTTTTGAAAAGGACCTGTATATTTTCTTTTATATTGTCTTTTATATATATATATATATATTTATACATATTTATATATATATTTTTTCAATGACCAGCTTACATTTTCTTTTAAAAATGCTTCATATCCAATGTCTGCATTTACGTTACACACTTGTTGAAGTGACCCAGGGTAGACATACAGTACATACCCCAGAAACAGGGTTGCCAGGTTTGGAAAACAAAACAACCCCAATCACATTTTTCCAGGTTTGCCCCTTTGTCAGGGGTCTCCTCCAATGAAATCATGGTCTGACGGAAGGGTGAAATGCTTCAATCCACAAATGGGAAAAAAAAGACAAACCCGTGGAAACAGAGTAAAATTAGTCCAATTAACTGAAAATTGTCAGGACTGCCCAGAAAAGTGTCCACCTGGACATGGCTGAGCACATGGTTGTGATGAAGCAATATGGCTTAGTGCTATTTGTAATTTGAAAAGGCTACAATTTAAAAATATTAAAATACATATCAGGCACTTTTTGTGTTTTAGAGTAAAGAATAGCACTGTGTCCGTTTATGTGCAGCAGTCTTTCACAGTAAAAAATGCTCACAGTAAACAGTTGCATTTTACAGTGCAATAGGCCTACATGCCAGTCATTTTATACAGTAAGCACCTTTAAGGAAATTAATGCAAAAAGTGTATCAAGCCTGGTAAAAAATAATACATTTTAAAATGTTATGGCAGGTACATTTTCTCAAGACACCGGCCATTAGCGAGTGCAGTGAAAAGTTAGTTTGGGCTTATAAGGGTCCATTTAAGTTAGGATCCTACTTTGAAGGCAGCTGGTCATGTAAGCATTTGGCAGCACCCTGCTAAGTTTTGGACAGCAGCTCATGTTTGCAAATGATGAAAGCATACGTCATTATTATTTCTGCCTATACTGATGCACTGCAGTGGTTTATTGTTTAGATCAGAGCTATTCTTCTCTCTCTCTCTGGAACACTATTAATTGTTCGGGGAGCTTCTATGCCGCTAAGTTTACAGAAATCCCAATATCTCTGATCTCATTGTCAGTTGATTCATTCTCTCTCTCCCACTCTGGGTTTCTCTTTTCTTCTTGTCTCTCTCCAACGCATATCCCTGTCTCCAGTGACCTGTTATATTGTTGAGTAAAACACTTTTAAACTGGATGCATTGTTCCTGCAGTTTAGCTTAATATGTTTCCTCTCTCCACGGTGGATTGTTTGGAGCACGCAGCCCCAGAGGAGGCCACACAATCCTGCTCTTTTAGCTCCTCCATATGCTGCAGAGCTGTGGACCAAAATACTCAGAAGATGCAATCAATAAACGGGACAGACTCATCCACTACCACGTTATTGCCCAAAAGTTTGAACGCGCTTTCTTGCAAGGTATTTGTTTTCCTAACCGCTGAAGGGGTTTCTATTCCAGGCGGTCCTTTCTAATAATGTAAAGCTGCTAATTTTGGAGCTTTTTGTTACATAACTCCAACCGATATGATTTTAATTGGTGGCCGCAGTATGAGGTTTTCCAGAACCGCAGAGTTCTGCTCATCTCGTTCAGAGACGTCATGCCATCATCTGGATGTTTCTGCTAACCACTGCCCCATTTCAAACCCATTTTCACTTGATGGTCCATGTGGAGACAACATCAGATTGAGTATCTATAAATGACTGTGTTGTTTATGGATTTATTGCGTAATGATACTATGGAAAAATTCTATTTAGCTCTGTTTATGCAACAGGTGGGGCTTTTCTAAGACCATCAGTGAAAATGCTCTTATTTTCTTGTTTAAGATAACAATTTTTAAATAACTATTAAACATTTCATGCCTCAATAAATTCCTAATTTGTTGTTTAATAATAGTTGTTAATGTAGTCGCCAGAATTAAGGGATCTAAAATAGGGTCATGCAGAATAAGGCATTAATATGTACCTTGTAAGTACTAGTAAACAGCTAATAACCTAATAACATAATAAAGAACTTAATACTAAGAATTACTAAACTAGACTAAACTAAACAACTTTTATCGGTAACACTTTATAGGGAACACTTAGTATTAACTATTAACTATGACTTTTCCCTCAATAAATTCCTTATTAATAGTTAGTAACATAGTTGTTACGTTTATGTATTGGGTTGGATTTGGGATGTAGAATAAGGGATAAATATTTGCTTAATTACTACTAATAAATGGCTAATATTCTATTAATATGCTTGCTAATTATACTACTGTAGTTAGGAGACCCTAAAGTAAAGTTACCGTTTTAGCCAATTTTCATTACAGATTATATTATCTTCATAGATATTTGAGTTCAAATGTCATATTAATGCTTATTTGTAAAAACATGTATGTTTCAAATATCAGTGGTTCACATTATGCACCGTTTAGCATTATGTGATTATTTACAACTAAATGGGTAGCACAGCAATACTTACTATTAACTAGTTGCTTATTAACATGCATTGTACTGTTATATTACATCCCTAATCCTGCTCAATAACTACATTTAACAACAACTTTAATCAGTAGTAATTAGTAGTTTAGCTAGAACTGAGAATTGGACCTTAAAATAACGTGTGACCAATTGTTTGTCTTTCAAAATGTAAAAAAATTGGATTATCTTTATTTCCAGCTTATTATTTTTAAGCAAAACAGGCTGAATAAAGGACACAAAATGCCTACAAAGGATTCTTTAAACTGAGATGTCCTTCAACAGTTTGGTCATGTGGCAGCCAGCATATGCATCTTTTTGATTGAGAAGCACCTGATAGCTAGCATTTTAACCAATGAGCCATTGGTTCTGCAGCCAGTTCTGAGCCAATAACTTCAGCTGTAAATGCCCTGTGACTAGCCTCCCTGGAGCCACAGGAAATTACATCATAACCGCGATAAGCACCACAAGGACACACACAGACTCAAACCCTTCACTAGAGAGCTGTGACGTCAAAGACATTTTGAATCAATTTTATGTTTGTCAAGAGCAACAGCACCAGATCACTTCATTTATTCCAACAAAGCTGCAAGTGCACCAAAAAGGGGGTGTTGTAGTTTAGTTGTATTGCTTTCCTTTCACACCACATCTATCTGTAAGCAAGCAGCTTCACTAAACTAGAAAAGTTGAATGGTCCTGTTATATTCAGCAATGCTGGCTACCAATCAGGCTTTATTTCAGAGCGTTCTGGACACCTTTGTTGACTGAAACTGCACTGTTCCAGTTTTGTCGCATTTAGCTAGCCCTCATTAGCCTTACATACACTGAACAAAACCTACATTCACAGAGGTCCACACAAACAAGCCCGCCGGTCATCGTGCCTCTCACAGGAAGTCCTCCTTTACCCCCTTCTGTGAGAACTTCCATACACACTTACGGTGTAATATACACAGAGTTATGTGCCCTCACACACAACACATCCCCTCTGTCTGTTTCTGTGTGTTGAATGCAGCTGCAGGTGGGGGTGGAAGTCTAATGTGTTGGCCTCATGACGGAGGCTTTTCTGCCCGTATCTCAGCAGAGTGATGAAAAACATAAAATTGCTTTCTAATGAAAAGTAAAAGCGTGTAGGAACTCCCCCACTCGCCTTTTCCTTGCCTACAATAAATGCCTTTCAGTATATTTTTGTAGAGTTCAAATGCTGCATTTGGCATTCAGCAGAGGGCAGTGACCTGCTTCCACACACACACAAGCACAAACAGTAATGCACAGAGGTGTGATGCTTTTAAGTAGTATTGAAGAAGGAGTTTTGATGAATTTTGACCTGTTTTACAGTTTTTTTCAGCTGTTTTTTTTTTTACACACAATCAAATACTCAAACATCAGAAGCACACATCAAATCTGAAAAACCATGCACTAATTCTCAGCCTTTGACTTGGTTTTCAATTTCATAAAACACTTTTTGCAAAACACAATTCTCTATGTAACACACAGAACACACACATGGTGTTAGCAAATATTTGCTTTTGAGATGTGTTTGTGATATTTGAAATGCAGTGCTTTATTTTGCAAGAGATGCAAGGTATTTTGCATGTGTGAAATTCTTGGATTTGTGTGTACAATAAAAATTAAAATTAAAAAGAGGCAAAGTTTTGAAAATGTGTGTAAGCAATAATAATAATAATAATAATAATAAAAACTGGATAGTGTAAATTGGAGCAGAGAGTGAAACACAAGCTCTTTCATTATTTGGTACAACTTATCCTATCCATTAAAAATTGCAATGCATGATGGGGAGAAATATTATAACCTGTAGATCTATGCAGAATAATGTTCATATTGCAACATTACTGCACTGTCTTATTTGAATGTATATTTTAACTGATGTATTAATTTAAGTTATCTTCACATTGGTAGTATGTCATCAGTGTGGTACTGCTACAATAGTTTTGTCAAGGAGAGTCATTCATGGTAACCATGATATCAAGGGCATTATTGTAGTGCCAAAAAACGGTGTTACCATACCATGGTAGCATGTCAGTAAATAAATACATATATACTTTATAAGTACTTTGAATTGTGCCACAGAATAACTTAAGTACTACCCAAATCACCCGTCTCCAGTGTTGTCATTAAGGGAGTTTGCGAACTCTGTTTAAGTTTCAGACAGTGTAGTGGCGTAACTGTTGAAGTTCTCTCTGAATTAATGTAGTGAAATAAGCGATGTACACACATTTATCACGCGCTCTGTTTACTCACTGTGTGGGAGCGCTGTGACCTCCGCCACTGGGATTTGCTCAGGTGAGGAACACCTTTAATGGTTTCGTCACACATGTATAGCGTATCTCATTCCACGTCTGAAGGCTGTGGAGGCCACCAGCCCACCGCAGGCCGTGATTTATGAGATGTTTTTACCTCAGTGTGTCTGAATTAGTCCAACAGCCACTGAGTTGTGGTCAGCGCCTTAAACAGAAAGGCTTTGAATTGCACCGTGTCTCTTCCTTTACGTGTTTTTGGATGTTTAATCATTTTGGAGGAGTCACTTGTAGATATTTCTTTTAACACCTCCATACAGGCCTAATTGTAATGTGAGACTGTACTGGTGGACAGTGCTTGGAGGTTACTCTGGAAATTTAATA
The DNA here is from genome assembly GCA_032359235.1 of Enteromius mattozi. NCBI lineage: Eukaryota > Metazoa > Chordata > Actinopteri > Cypriniformes > Cyprinidae > Enteromius > Enteromius mattozi. The sequence continues at coordinate 2,698,160 of JAUMHE010000056.1, forward strand.
CACTGTAAAAATGACTGCGATTTTAACGGTAAAAATGCTATGGTAAAAACCTGTTAAATGGTTAATGGTAAATTCCTGTAAAATTTACAGGAAAAAACTTACACTGACATTCCCAGAATTCCCTGCATTGCATTTTACCTTTTGTTTGAATTAGATATTTTTCCTTAGAAATAACTGTTTGTTCTTAGTTTTTTCTTGTCAGTTATGTTTATTAGGGTTGTATGTTACATGTAATGTTGTTAAATGAGTGTTTATTGCACATTTCAGTTTAATGAGTCACCATTATGGTGTTTACTGTTTGTGTGAATGACACTGAGCTCCTTCTATATATGTTCATATTTAAAAGCTGCTTGTGATTGGCTTTGGTTCATCATGTGACTTTCTCATCATCACCTGCATTTGGTGCTTATCAGTGTATTTCAAAGCTACAAAACAGATTTCAGTTCTTGGCATATTGGTTTAGTAACATTATATCAGTTAATAAAATTACGGTAATTAACTCTAAATTTAATTTAAACCTATAAAAACCTAAAATGTTGTTACCATGTTGTTGCAACCACAGCTTTTTTTTTTTACCATAAATTTTATGGAGGTCTCTTTTTCAGTGTAGATTACAGATTACAAGTTACTGTACTTAAAATGTAACGAGTACTGTAAATATTTTGAATGTAATGTAATGTAACAGATTACATTTTATTATGTTTTGATGTCGTTTTGGATCAAAGCATCTGTAAAATGACTAAATGTAAATGTTGATTTCTTTTCTGATTTCAACTGTTGATGATTTTGACAGATTTAAAGCAGGCAGGGTTAAACTAATAGCAGTCTAGTGCTCAATGTTGATTACTGTAACACTTTCAAAATACATCTTCACTTGATTTAATATTACAATAAATAATTTTAGAGCACATCCACCAGAAAAATCAGATTTTTTTAGTACAATTTTATTTTTTACTGTGAAATCGTTCTGAGGTTAAATACAGATCAAATCCTATCAAATATATTTTGAAATCAAATCTTTGCATAGCTGTGACACTAGCACACTAGGAAACACTAGCATCTAACAATGTCAAAATAACAGATAATCTTAAATAAATGAAGAATAAAAATAAATAGAAAATAAAACAGTTATAGAATGTGTGTCCTATCGTGTCCTAAACTCTTGAAACATTGCTGTCTCATATTTTAGTGCACTCAATGCAAATTATGAAAGAAATCATTCAGACAGCTGTGTGAAAATATTCAGATCTAACCCCCTTTGTAATTGTAATTTAATTTCACATCTTTCTCAGTAACTGTAACAGATTGCAGTTACATTTTACATTTCACACTTACAAATTACGTAATTCTGTTATATGCAATTAGTTACTCTACTGCCCAACTTTGCTGGTAAGGTAGCCTATGTATACAATATTCCAGATAATCTGGTTGGAGAAAATGATAATGAAATGATAGTTCATACCTTTTTCAGAGGAGAAAGCTGTCAGACAAGCCAAAGTCTCCTTTTTGTCTCACTGCTGTCTTTGAGAAACAATCTCATTTGTGATTTTATTTCCTACAGGCATTGGGTTAGGTGCATAACATGATTTATCCCCCTTCCACCAGAGGGCACAGTTCTGCTAATTACACATGCACCGAAACACACTGATGTCAGCTGAGCTAAGTCTCATAGGAACCAATATAAATGTGTTAATTCTCCATGAACCTATAAACACTGGTGTTTCCGTCTGTCAAAATCATTAGCTGAAAGAAATCCAATCTATGGAAAGAGCACAGAGGGTGAAATCATTGAGCCAGCAGTTCTTCCTTCGCTCTAGGAAACGCAGATGAGATCATTAAGCAGCGATAGAAAGCAGTGGTTTTCATTATGTTCTGCAAAGATGAACAGTTCTGTCCTGAGATTTTTAAAATTTGATAAAACATATTGATCAAAGTGTAAAAATACTTCTGCTAACTAGATGCTAACTGCTCTTACCATATTCATACGCCATATGTAAATTCTATGGCATTATCAAATTTTGTTTTTCATTGTACATTTTCATGGAAATACTTGCAGATTACTATTTTCTAAAAAAGTACTTCAGCTGCCATGCTGCTTCCATGTTTTTAGGCTAGGACCCAGAAGATCTTCTTTGAAGAACGTGAGCACTCAATTTCAGTATCATGCTAAATATCAAAGTACCGTGATACTGCAATCTGATATGTTTCATGGTGCTGAAGCGGTATGCAAGGATCATATTAATATTTAAATGGTACTGTAAAATAACTCGAAGCGTACTACTGTGTATGATTATTTTTAGATGAAAATAATGTAAATACACACACACACACACACATATATTTTTTGTGTGTGTGTCAGAATTATCATTAAGCAGCAATAGAAACCAGTGATTTATTTTAGGTTCTGTAAAAAATAACCTTTATAACATTTAGATGTTTAAGATAATGTTATGATAAAACATTGTCCAAAGTGGCAAAAAATAAATAAATAAATAAAAATAAATAAAATTAAAAAAACAACAACAACACTTCCACTAACTTGATTAATGGATCTTAACTTTTAAAATTGCTGTTTAATTACCATGCACATGCGCCATTTAAATATATGTAAATATATGTGTTATATGGTCCTTCATCTTTCAATATCAGTACCATGCTACATAAAAAAATACTACAGTAATACCATCTGGTGCCATTTTTAATGGTACTGCAGCAGTTTAAATTCCATGGTATTTAAATGGCACTCTAACATACTGTCATGTTTTCTTTACATTATATCTTTTCCTAACAGTTGTTTTTGTAAAAGCCAAACCTCTTTTGCACACGTGAATAACCACTAGATGGTGCTGTGTGAAGAGTTTTAGTGATGATGATGATGATGGTGGTGGGGGAGGGGTGTGTGTGGGTGTTTCTTTAAAACCCTGCAGTGTTCTGCACTTATATCACACATTTGGGCTTGGGAATCTCGTGCAGCTTAATGTTTTCCTGTTACCAAAGTTTGCTTTAAATACCACCACCACCACGACTCTTCCTTCAGATTTCTCTGTGCAACGCAAGACCCCTCATGGCCAAACAAAGATAATGGCTGGCCGGCTCGTAATGCGTGCCTGTGTGTGTGTGTGTGCCATATATGCAGTAAAATGACAGGATGTGTTCTGCTGTAGGGCTCTCCGAAGGGATGGGGCTGGAATGAGACAGAACAATGCGGGGGGCAGTGAAACCCATCAGCTAGAATAGACTGAGACCTCCACCCTTCTTTCATCCCTCCCTCCCTCCCTCTCTCTCTCTCTCTCTCTCGCCTGCCTGCACCTCTTCCTTCCTCTCCTGCTCCGTATTTCACACCCCTCCGTCCCAAACAATCAAACGGCTGGCCAGGGCCTCCGCTCTGGGACCGCATGAGGAAATCCATAACAATGTCATAAGTGCAGATGCCAAAAAATAGAGAATTTATCCTGTTTTATGTGAATACACTTAACTGCAACGTTGGTGTTTGTTACGGCGACTCCATTGGCAGAAAGACGGATGGCTGTTTGACTGCTCAACATGTTTGCTTTGAAAATAAATCCACCCTGTAGAGCATCTGATCAGTGTGATATAATCGAGGTCTGTTGGCTGGTGACAGCAGGTAATGTTTACGGCACAGGAACTCGCTGCGTCTGAATTAATGAAAGAGCTCTGTCCCTGCGGTGGGTCTAATTCACAAGTGTGTAATCTGCAGCAATTATTAGCCTAACCTTCTGCGTGCCGCATAGATGTGCATCCGATTAAAGGCGTCTTCTAGCATGGACACACATGGTGAAGTGTTAGTGGGGTGTTGTGTGGGGGTTGCTCTGAATGCTGGTGAACTACACCTCTGCAGAAAGCATTGTCCCGTCTAGACGGAATTCTGCCTCCTTCTCTGCCTTCCTTTTACAGCCCTGCTTTTACAGCCCGACATAAACAGAGCCACAGGCAGTCAGCTCCACTTTACTCGCTGTGTGTGTTTGTGTGTTTCGAGTGTCTGAGGGGATGTGTGTGTATCGGTTTGTGAGGGCTTATTGTATATTTTCTGTATGTCTGTTTGTTTTCTTGTAGCTCAGCTGGTGGAGCTTGGCACTGGCAACTCCAAGGTCATGGGTTTGATTCCCAGGAAACATGCTGATACAACGTATAGATTGAATGGAAGACTTATTCAGAAAGCCAACAAAAACTGCCAGAACATTCACAGTGTTGGAGACAGTAAGATTTCTGGTCCCACTTAATAGTAGGTGGCCTTAATTAATGCATCAAAAATACAATGTACAGTAACTGTAAGTACAGGCTGTTCCATAACTTAGTTACATTGTACGTTGTAAGTACATTTTAGCTATTTTTAGCTACTACTAAGTACTTACTCTGCTACCAGGTAATTACTCTGTATTATGACACCTTAAAATAAAGGGTTACCCAATGTACTTATTGTGGTCATATTGTATTGCAAATCACTTTAGTGATTTCACTAAAGTCACTTTAGTTAGTCTTCAACTACCTTACTTACCATAAATAAGCAATAATAGGGCAAACTCTTAATTTAACTCCCTAATGATTTATTTAGCAAGAACACACCCAAAAAATTAAAATTATCCTGTATTACTTACCTTTGAAACATCCTAGGTGTATGAGACTTTCTTCTTTAAGGTGAATCCACTTGGAATTATATTACAAATAGTCCTGGCACCTCTATCATTGCAATAAGCAGGTGGTTCCTTTTAACAGTCTAACATGTTAAAGTAATAAAACGTCCCTCACATGGCTCCGTTGGGTGAATAAACCTCCTGCAGCAAATCTATGCATTTTTTGTAATATAAATATTCATATTTCAAATGTAATAAACACTTTTTTTGTCACTTCTGCTGACTTTAGTATACGGAAGCCGTTCCGGCGGATGTAAGACGCATTGTGTTGCGTGATTAGTGATGAGCGCAGAGAGAGAACAAAACAAAACATCGGTCATGACTTAGAAGCACAAAAAAAAGGATTTCATTTTTATCTAAGAAGAGACTGGTTCCTTTGCTAAAGTAAGGAAACTTTGTTTCTCCTGAACATGGATTTCTCCTTAATTCACCCCCTGAGCCATGAAAGGGACATTTTATTACATATACACGCACTTCATTTAGCTCGTTTTGTACTGTTAAAGGGAAACATCCACTGACTGCAATGCTAGAGCTTAGAAGGGCCAGGACAATTTTTAATATAACTTTCACGAGTTCGCGTTTCCTTATGATAAATAATTTAAGCGTATTTGGTGTGCTGTCCAGGGAGCGAGCCGGGAGATTGGTGAACTCCGCTCGCCCCCTGGAAGGAAGACGCGAAAGAAGAGGTGGAGAAGGGGTGGAGGACAGATGCGTAACGAGATGTAGAAGGGAAGAAAACGGGCTTATTAAAGGGGAAGGCTTAAGGATTTGATTGGATGAGGTGGAATTAGACTGATTAGGAAAGTGTTTCCAGCCGTGGCTGATCATGCGTCAGCGCTCCTCCCGAAACTTGTTTATCAACATCACAAGATTTCATCCGAAGGAGGAAAGTCACATACACCTAATGCTTCGAAGGTGAGTAAAAGACTGACTATTTCCACATTGTTAATAATGTGAAATATTTCATGGCACCAAATCATCATTGTATCGTATTTGAATTATTTCTGAAGAGTCATATGACATTGAAGACTCAAATTCAGCATTGGATCATAGGAATAAATTACATTTTAAAATACATTAAAATAGAAGACAATCAATTTCAAAAAGATAATACAATTATTTTTGTTTGAAATATTTAATTTTAAGATGTAAGAAATATTTTTTTTTTGGATTAAAGAAATGCAGTTTTGATCAACATTATAGGCTTCTTTTAAGGACATTAAAATTAGTTCATTTGAACAGCAGTGCGTCTGAAACAAATTTGCATAGCAGTTTGTGGTCTGAGCAGCCAGCAAATGCATGAACGTTTACACATATGCATTTGACATGTGCCAAAGTTACTTGGAGCTCAGCGTTTTATAAATTCACACATTCCCTAGGAATCAATGCAATGACCTTAATATAGCAACTATGCTGAGCCATTCAAGTCATAATAATCCATTCAGCATGCATAGGGGTTTTAAATCAAATAATAAAATTTCTGGATTCCAGCTTTAGCGTAAACTTCAGAAAATCTGTTGAATGTCCTCATACTTTTACGACTAGTTCTCCCTCAGACAAAATTACAAGGCAGGATGAAGCGATCTGAGCTGTTTGATTTTTGTCTGTTTGAGAGTATGATTTAGTGATGTGAGGTCATTAGGAAACCCCAGTGTGGACTCGGATTGTTTCGTTTGGCTGGAGTTTGCAGCTTGGGAGTTTTCACTGTAAGATTTGGCCTCTCTGGACAGGTACTTCCTGCTCGGGGACCTTCTTCAGTTTACTACTTCCTTCTTGTGCAGACAGGCGGACCAATGGGGTGTCAGATCACCGTCAGATCTCTGTATATATCTGTCAGGCTGTTGAATAAGGGTGCTGATGTCTCAGAATGGGCTGCACACATTCGAGAGACTCAGAGTCTTACGTCAGAACAGCAAAAGTAACACTTGAGAAGTGCTATCATCCTCGATGAGTTCCTCTTCCTCGCTTGCAAAACTAAAAAAAAAAGCAATAGTTTCTCACAGTTATTAGCAAGACAAAATGTCACCCAGGACTACAAACCTAGTCATAAGGGTCGATTTTTTCGAAATTGAGATTATATACACCAGTTACAATAAAAAAGCTTTCCATTGATATGTGGTTGGTAAGGACAGGACAATATTTGTCTGAAATACAACTAACTATTTGAAAATCTGGAATATGCAAACAAATCAAAACACTGAGAAAGCCTCTAAATTTGTCCAAATTAAGTTCTTAGCAATGCATATTACTATTAAAAAAAGTTTTAATATATTCACATTAGGAAATTTACAAAATATTTTGTTGGAACATGATCTTTACTTAATATCCTAGTGATTCTTGACATAAAAAAATCAATAATTTTGACCTAAATGGTGTATTTTTGGCTATATCTATAAATGCAGAATCTGATTTTGCTGAGTGCAACATGTTGAACGGCATTGTGATTAACCAATCAGATTTGAAGAACCAGTTTATAGTTATAGGCTTAGTGTTTGGCACTGGTACATCAGTGTCAGTCATCTATCATTTCCTCTGATTTTAGGCTTTACTCATGGGTAAGGTTAGGTTTAGGTGTAGAGACATGGTCAATACTAAATGTTTGGATTAAAATTTTGTTCCTGTGTCAACAAAATGTGTTAACCTAGGAACACATCTAACTCAGGACGTGCATCTATAAATATACCCCAGTGGCTTCAGACTGGTTTTGTGGTCCAGGGTAACAAATGAAGAGCAAATACAGACTTTCTGAAGTCTTAGATGTACTTTATATATTTCTCTTGAGAAAAGACCCTTGCAATCTCAATGTACTATAAAATTTTTGCTACATATCTCAATAAAGTTGTCATTATTTCTGTTGTTATTGTTTTACATTTTACAAAATCATTTCTGTTATTTCTGTAATTGAAACGTTTACTGCAAACATTTGAGCGAACCTGTTGGCAAAAAAAAAGAAAGAAGAAGAAGGCAATTTAGTCAACAGTGTAGTGATGCTTGAAGCACATCTTACAAAGAAGTCACTTTTAAACCAAGCAGTTTTCTGTTGGCCAATGTGACAAACAAACAAACCAAATGTTAAACTCAATGCAAAATCTGCATGAGTAAAATCTTTGCCCCTAATGCAAAATTCTAGTTTGCATGGATGCCTATTGAAATGGCAGAATTTTGCCGGCAGAATTTGCCTAAAACCAGTAAATGTGACCTTCCTGGTACTGCCACAGTACCTTTATTACTTTATCTATACTTAAATGTAATGTAATGTAAATGCAATATACTAGATTGGAAATCTCCAATAAGCTGTGAAAGAGCAACTCTTTACTTTGGGCTTAGTGCGATATAATACAAAGTGAAACGTTTATCTGTTATTGTTGAGGTTTGGATACATTTCAACAGTCTTTTCAGTGGTTTCTAGAGATATATAGCAGTCAGGCTTTGGATCCAGGGTGTGACAGCATGAGAAAACTGAGAACAGGAAGCCATGATGATGAAGGGTACGCACACTTTTACAGGTGGATTGAGAGAAAGAAAAACAGAGAGAATGAAAGAGACAGAGGTGAAGTTCTGGAGGAAACAGCTGTGGGTAGGATGCCTCAGGAAATACAGAGACACAGAAGAAGAAATTATTCTCTGTACACCACAGATGATTTTTACACCTCACTGTACCTCAGTGGTCTGTACATGACTGAAACCCAATCATAATCACTTCATTCACATCCTCATTTCTAACATTATCCATTTGTGCATGCATTTAAATCATGTGATCAGTCTGCGATCGTCTGTCCTGCTGTAGTTCATCATGTACTGTGTGTGGTCCTGTCACATGTTTGGGTGTCCTGTGTCTCTGTCTGTCCATCTATGTATATTTGTTGCCCGATCCAGTTTCTGAATTCACCATCAGAGAGTGAAGCAGCTTGTGTCCAATGTCTCTAAATGTCTCTTGTGTCAAATTCTAAAGCTGGCGTGAAAGGTCAGATCAGTCAACACACACTCACTCACTCACTCACTCACATATATGTCTCACACCTTCGCTGGGCCACCAGCAGTCACATATGTGTTAGATGATGGTGTCTGAGTCATCCAATATCCACTTAGTCACCCAGAAAATGTGTCTATGTTAAGAATGGAACACTAATACCAGTTGTTTTTAGAAATAAATGTGGTTGTTTTGAATGTAGAATTTAAGTTTGAGTAAAATCTTGTAGCAATCCCTTTAAATCTTGAGTAAAAACATGGGTAATATCTGTTATGATAAGCTCAGTCTGAACGCAAGTCTCACATATTCACAGGAAATAGCTTACTTCCGTGTTGAAAAATAATGTGGATCCTGCACTTTTTGGTAAGCGTGCTTAGTCATCTGATACGGTATACTACAGAAATAATGTAGGTAGTGTGGTATTAATATAGCACGCTAAGACAGTGCAGTAAAAAAAAAATATCAAAACTGCCCTTTGATTGATTTTTGTCACTTCAGAAGCACTTTTGTGCCATCGTTGCAGTGTAAATTTGGCATTAGGAGAAGGACAGAATCTTCTTCTTAATTTCTTCAGGTGTTAAAAGCCACTGCGCAGGTGGACACACTCAAACAAATGCTAAAAAATCAGCCTGTTTAATACATGATTTCCCATTGAGTGCATTTAAACAAAACCAAGGTCTTAAAAGCATATCGTTTTGCAGTTGGTGCTCTTAAAGGAACAGTTCACCCTAAATCTGTCATCATGTATTCACCCTCAGGTTCCTTCAAACCAATATGACATACTTCTGTGAAATACAAAACGAGAAAACAGGCAGACTGACAGGCTCGGTCACTATTCACTTTCTTTGTGTGAAAGATGCAGTGAACGGTGATTTGTGACAGAAGTCCTGATGTCTGTGGTTTCTTTGGAGCTGTGTGTGTGTGTGTGAATCTCTGCTGTAGTGCTTGCTCTCTTCTTAGGTCAGGAGTTATGGAGCTCATGGGTCTAAAAAACACACCCTGCCTGCCGTTCCATGGGCCTATAAACATTAAAATCTGCTTGTTAAATTTTACTAAGTGCCAAAAGGTCCAGCAATGGATTCTCCTACTGTGACTTCCATTGACATTCACCTGGAGTTCAGCCTCATTGTGTGAAATCTGTGGTGCTGATATCCAACGATGGGAAGATCATAGGTGGTCATTTTTGAGGATGAAATGTGGACTCTCTCTCTCTCTCTCTCTCTCTCTCACACACACACACACACACTTCCACTGACTTCTATTGTTTTGAATCTAAGCTAATGAAATTTTCTATCCCCTACACAAAACCTAACCCTCACAAACCATTTAGCATTTTAAATTTTTCATTAAGACATTATTTAGTATGTTCATTAAGCTGTTTTCTCACGGGGCCTGTTTTGTATCCTCGTAGTGCAGTTGATATATTTCATGCTGTCCCTGTTGTTCCTCACAATGCAGGTGAATCCTGATCCACTCACACACACACTCACCACTAGGGGGCAAAGTAACTCCAAAAATCTCCTCACTTTTTTTCTTTCTTTTTGTTTTTTGGTGACAGAGATGACATTCATAATGTCATTAATAAACTAATAATTTTATAAGAATTTGTATATACAGAAGTCTTAAAATGCTGACTAGAACAAACACGGCTTCTTTTCTTACTTCACAGTTTGTATATTCGACATTTTGTTATATATGTTCTTATATATTTGCTCAACTTCCCATCATTACACTGTAAAATATGCATTTTGTATTCCACAAGTGAGGTGAAAGGCTTGGAAACAGAACTTGGGGGATTATAAATAAAGCATCACAGCTATTGGTTAAAGTGTTTCCTGTCCAACCATGTGTGTGTGTGTGTGTGTGTGTGGTCCTTGGGAAAAGTGGACAGTATTGCCACAGTCGGGTCAATACAGTGTTTTAACATTGGGCATGCAGTAAAACATTCCATTGATTGTTGTGAGGTTGTGTTTGTCATAAAAACACACAAACCTTAATGATATGCACACTCTTAAAAATAAAGGTGCTTAAAAGGTTCTTCAAAGCGATGTCACAGAAGAACCATGGAACCATTCAGTTAAAGCTATCTCTTTCTTACTTTTTTATAATCTGAAGTAACCTTCTTGTTCCACAAATAACCTTTTGTGAAACAGAAAGGTTCTTTAGATGTTATGGAACCATTTAGACAAAAAAGGTTCTTCTATGGCAATATGAAGCACCTTTTTAAGAGTGTATGCTTTATTTTTCTTCTTCTTCTTCTTCTTCTTCTTAAAGGACTGCTGAAAAAAGAAAGAGGGAAAGAAAATCTTGGCTCTGGCAGATGAAACAGACAGACATGCACTGTCCTGCCTCAAACACAAAACAGACTTCATGATCTGCTTAATTATTACTGTTACATGATTTACAGTCACATGATCAAATTACCAAGCTTTCGTCTGCCATTTTTATTATTTTATTTTTTATTTTTTTAATAATAGTAGTAGTAGAAGTAGTCTTGGCCTAAGGTTTAGAGTTATATTCTGTAATGAGTAATCACACTTCCTAGTGATGTTGAGCAAAGGCCCTGCTGAATGGGCTGTGTGTTTTGTTGTGATGGCTGTAATGTACGCTGCTGAGATTGCTGTTGACATCATTACTCAGGAGTCTCACTGTTCACATCAATCTTCCTGCTCATACACACACACACACACACACACTCTCTCTCACACACACACACACTCGTCAGCTGAGGGAATTTTTCATCTTTGGGTTCAGGTGGGGGTCACATGCACTTACACACAACGTCTTCTCTAATGTGACACATCCACTGCAGGTACACTCAAGCGCTTTTGCTTCAGGACCCAGATTTTAAATTGGATATTAACTGGAGATGCAACACACCCCTAAAATCAAGCAGAAATATCGAAATAACAACACATAGACTACATGCTAAATTATGAGTATTCATTTCACTATGCAAGGTATAACTATACACAATTATATGGTTAGTTGCATCTTATTATTTACATTTTATCATAGTGTTTTATCCCCTGATGCTAACTTGCATACATGAAAAGCATTAAAAAGATACTTTTTTTATAACCACTGACGTACCTTTAAACAAATTTTCTTTTCCTCACTCCTGCAGTGTCTCAAATTGCACCTCTAAGTGCACACGACTGAGGTGAAATCATTTTATTTGAAACAAGCGTCTATTTGAGCTGAGCAGTGACTGTACAGTGGTAATGTCAGTCATCAGCTCCTGACTGTCATGGATGATCGGGTCTTTTAAAAAGCATAATATGTGCTGCTAACATGGCGGTGTGGAGTTCATTGAGTCGTCTGTCATGTGATACTCTTGCTGTAGTGCAGAGGTCAGCGTCTCCTCTGTCCTGCGCTCAACCCACTGTACTCTGCAGGACACACAGGCTAATTTTCTTTGGAGACCCTCCCCTCGGCCCTCGGCCCTGCAGTGTTAGGGAAGAGATCATTAGCTCGGTGGCAGCTAGCTGTCGCGTGCCAGATCTACACTGTAACCTGTCCATATCATTAACACAGCAGCAATCATTAACACTCACACTAAACTCTTCAGTGGGTGGTGGACATGTATTACTGTGCTGTTCACTGTACCTTTTGACCTAACTAATCTACTAGACATGAGAAATCATATTTTTTCCAGTTTTCCAGTTGACTATTTTCACTTATTCCCTCCTGCTTTAGATAATAACTAGAACTGTCCAACGATTAATCGTGATTAATCACATCCAAAATGAAAGTTTTTGTTTATCTAATATATGTATGTGTGCTATCTATATTTATTATGCATACATAAACGCACACACATGCATGTATATATTTCAGATTTATCTATAAAATAAAATATATGAATATAAATATAGACATGTAAATACACGTAATTTAAAAAGATATATAGGCTACTGTATGTGTGTATTTGTATAAATATTCACAGTACACACATATATTATGCAGACAAAAACTTTATTTTGTATGCAATTACTATTATTGTGATGTTATTATCAGCTGTGGACTTTCATTCTGATGGCACCCATTCACTGCAGAGGATCCATGTCATGATACATTTATATTAATATTTTCAAAGTAAATATTTTAATCTGTTAAACTATTAAACTGTAAAAGAATAGCTTAAATCAAAAAATGCATTAAATATCAAAGGTGTTGGAGGTGTATCCTGTCATTAAATATGTAAACGATTTAATAGGTTAACTGTCTTATGCAGAACAAGGCTGTTAGTCATATAATTGCTGTGCTTATACAAGTAGCCACTGTTAAATGAGTTTGTTGGCTCCTCTTTTCTATTATAAATTTATTTTGGCGATGTTAACTGCACTTTTTGAGTTCATTTAACATACACTCTGCAAAGTTTGTCATCAGTATTTCATTCAATATATAGCTTTGCTAAAACTGGCTCAACAGTTCTACTCCGCACTATAATTTATCCATATTTAGCATGCAGTTGAATGTTAATTCAATACCTTCTGTGCTGGAAGCAAATGATGAGACAAGAATGTGTGTGTGTGTGTGTGTGTGTGTGTGTGTCAGCGTGTTTTAGGAAGAGAGGACTTTCTGACCCTGCCATGAACTTGCTTAGCAGAGCAGAGGTCGTCTGACAGGTCAAAGTTCAGGAGTCATGCTGCCCTCAAACTGTGATCAGAATTTAGCTGAGAACAAAAGGAGAAGACAAATTCAGAGTCAAAATCAACCAAATGACATCACAGAGCAGACAGTTGGTGCAGAACTCTCTCTCTCACACACACACACAGTAACAGTCAGAGCATCACTGCAGCAGACAGAGTAAATGTGTTAACAAACACTTGTGTAGTATTTGAGAGTTAATATTATTTCAAAACACTACATTATTTAACAACACACTTATTAATTTATTCATTTTAGTAACACACTTATGGGTGTCTTCTGTATTAATATTGAAGAGCTGAAGATTCAGTAACACCCAAGGCATTCGTCCAATTAAATCACCCCAAAAGGGAAATATATCAGTAAAGATTACAATACAGTAGAAAATACAGTGGAAACCAATATAAAATATAATACAGTGCATAGTATGTGTAAAATATGGAGAAGACAGAGTGAAAATGTATATATCAATCAAATTGTACACTGTTTCATTTGCCAGTATGACTTGTATGAAAGTGCATTTCAGTACATACTGTAAAAATTAAAGTTGGTAGACTATAGTTTGGTTTGTAAAGTGAGAAATAAATCATAAATAGCCAAAATGGTCTCTCCAGAACTGTTGCTTTGGCCAATATATACACAAAAGTGAAAATGTGCAGTTGTTGATGAGCTCTGGGATGAATTATACTGAATCTGCTTTATTTTCTGCAGAAATCTAAAATTTCCATTTGCATGGGCCATTTTATACATAATATTAGCATAGCAGAGGGAAAGTGAGTATGATTTAAACAAGTTGGTGGGTGACCAGAAACACCACAAGCTTGGTTTGATGGAATGGTCAAAAATGGTTTAAATTCCTCTAGCACCTTCAGTATAAAGCTGGATTGAAGTCATGCAGTGCATTTATATAGCAGGATATATAGAGTGTTGCAAAAATAGTAAGACGGTCAAAGTGCACGTCTCCTGCAGGAATGTGGTTTAGTTGCTGATGAGAGCCAGTGCCTAGAACGAGTTTTGATGAAGAACACGTACCTAAACTTTTTACCATAAGACACAAACATGCACTATAGTTTTTATATTTGCATAAAACTGTTACATTGGAGGCCTTGCAGCTTGAACTCATGGCGCAGTGGAGCTCATTCAAACAATACAGGTTCGAATCCAGCTCGCAACATTCCTTTTCACCAACAGTTCTTGTGCTGTCCTTACATCCTACGTATTATAAACAAATATAGAAAATTGTCAAAACTAAATTAAAACCACATGCATGAATGATGTTCAAGTGATCTTTTGATCAAGTGAGCTACAATAGTGCAATTTTAGTCCAGTGGTGTATGTTTGTATAAAGGTATATATTTGTATATAGGTATATACTGTACATACATATACAAACCCATATATATATATATATATATATATATAGTTGTAGAGTACAATATCAAGTTAAATTCCTGTGGCTTATGCATGTGTGTTTCTGTAGGTGTGTGTGTGTGTGTAGGTGTATGGTAACTCTCAGAGAGCGGATATGTTAAAGAGTGAGTCCAGTGTTTGATCTCAGCTACAGACAGATCTGTGCTCTTCTTCACTGGTGCTTATCTCCGTAGGCTCGAGAGGGCAGAAGGGCAGCTGCTCTATCTAGAGTGTTGAAGGATCAGAGGTGATGCAGCGAAGGATAGAGAGAAAACCTTGCACATCTCACATAGCCTCTCCAGACCTCTGCAGCAAGGCCTGAAACATACTCTGAGCAAATACATGAGCACAAGTGCTTGTAGAACTGCTAGAATTGTTCTCAGTGCTGCTGCGAGGGCCACTATTGTTGTTTCTTCTCTGTCATGTGAGTCCTTCAGTCCTTCTATCTCTTCATCATATACAGTGATTGTATCTCTTTACAACTCTAAACCGCTCGATTCATATGGATTTGTTTTATGATGCTTTAATCATTTTGGAGCTTCTGAGTTTTGGATACCTGGACTATCATTGGAGGGACAGAAACCTCTCAGGTTTCATTAAAATGATCTTCATTTGTGTTTCAAAGATTAACAAAAGTCAATGCAATGAGGGATGAGAAAAGTCTAAGTAAACTGGATGTCCATGAAATGAACTTTAAATTCTGTTTGGATTTTCAGTTGTGTCTGTTAAATAAAAACGCCAAAATAAGCTGTAAAGTGGATCAGACGTATGATGTTTGTCAAATGTCTGTCTACACAAGACTACTACAACAGTAATGCAAGAAAGGAAATTTAAGAGATTGTTCAGCCAAAACTATAAAAAATTTACAACTTGTTTTTCTTGCAATTTACAACATGCCATACCAAACTTGTGCGACTTTCTGTCTTCTGTGGAACATAAAAGAAAGTTTTTTGGAGAAGTGTCTTCTATTTGTCAATGGTCACCAAAACAGCTTAGTTAAATATATTAAACTTTGGAGTGAAAGATGACAAAGATGATTTTTCATTTTTATTTTTCACTTTAAGTAATTACAATGCAATAGTCAAGCATTTGTGATTATTTTGTGCACAGTAGCTTTTGACCATTCTTTTCCAGACCCGCTAACATGCATACTGATAATACTAAAGAGATTATCCAGCTAATTTTAAATGTACTGTACTGTACTGCATGCTGTCAGTATCACAGATAATCATTTTGAATGATTGTGATTGCAGAACACATTTACAGCAGATACACTTAAGATGCAAGTCTGTTCAGTTTTTCAGTAAAAATGTTTGTCACTTGGGTTGTAAAGTTGTCTAAATAGCTGTTTCACACAAAGTGCTACATCAGCATTATGGCAGTGTGTCTCTCATTTGTGTTGCTGTCCACTAGGGGGAAAATCTGTGCTCAGATCAGTGTGTGTTTGTCCCATGTGTCAGTCTGAAGGGCTCTCTGCCTCATGCCTCCTCGGGTGATGGAAAGCTCTCTTAATCAGCTAGTTTTCAGGCATTGTTGTGATTTGCAATTTTTTGTCTCCTGAACCATGACTGTACTGTGCCGTACTGTACTGAAACATGAACCCTACTGCAACGAGAAACTGTCCACTTACACACAAACCTGTCCACACTCATTAACACAAGAGCTTGACCATGTGAGCAGGACACCAAGGATGCTTTTTATTTAATTATTATTTTATATAACAAACAAACAAGCTAAAAACGGTAGAATTCCAAAATATTATTACAATTGAAATGAACTTTTTCTATTTGAATACATTATAAACTGTAATTTATTCCTGTGATCAAAGCAGAACTTTCAGCATCATTACTTCAGTCTTCAGTGTCACATGATCCTTTGGAAATAAAATTATAATATGCTGTTTTGATTAACAACAAAAACCAGTGCTTATTATCAATGTTGTAAACAGGTGTGATGCTTAATAATTCTTTGGAAACCATGATACATATTACATGATACATTCAGTATTATCTGATTTATAGACAGTTGAAAAGAAGAACATGTATTTGAAATATGTTTTGTAGTAAAGTAAGCTATCACTTTTGATTAATTACATGCATTATTGCTCAAAAAGCAATTTTGTTTTTTATAAACAAAATAAAATAAAAAATAAGAATAATATAAAAATCCCAAATAGCATTAATAATGAGACATTGTGAAATAAATCTATATGTACAGTATACTCACTTGTTATGCTGGCAATATAATTTGATTGAAAAAAGTGACATTGGACATTTAATTAGAAAATTGAAATTAGCATCACTTATATTTATTTTCTGATTCTTTTGGGGAAATAAATCACTCAAAAAGAAAACATTAATGAATTAATGAACTGAAAGTAAAAGCAAAAGAAGTAAAAAGGCTAAAATTGCATTTTCTTGTAAAACACGCTCCACTTGATTTATTTGCCTATAATGTTTTACAGCGTGGGGACTCTTAACATCCACTGCACTGACCCATTAAACCACTGGACTCGCTTTACACTTACTACAGGAACCGTTGCTGAAAACCACTAGCACTCATTTTGGTCAGACATAAATGGAACTATACTGATGCCTTGTAATTGGTAACCCAGGCTCTTCGGATTTGGACTACATTTTGGAAACTGTGTTTTAAAGAAACTTGTGGTTAAATGGTCATTCAACAGTTTTGAGATCCTGTAATAAATGCATCTCTTCTGTATCTCACCCTGTGTTGCCCCTCGTTGCAGTCTAATAAGAGTCTGTTTTTCAGGCCACCTTAACCCCGTGCTGAACCCTTTAGTTAATACACTGTAGTTATGATTTTACCATCAATCAACAAGCAGGCATCTAACACGCACACACATACACAGCTCCCAGCTCTGCCCTGCAATTTAATTGTGCCTGAACCCTCATCGGTTTCCAGAACAATCAATCGCACCCCGTCCCTCTGTCCCCAGCAGGGCTGTGCTCTTTTCATTACACAGTTCAGACTGCTCCGCAGGTGGCCATCGTGTCTGCTCCAAATCCCCCAACCCCAGACCCCCACCATTTGTCAACTATAGCAAAGAAAAATCACGAACGAGATGCCTTTGATATCGCAGTTGTTTCTCGTTGACAGCAAATAGTTTAGGAAGAGATTTTTGCATATTCTGTTTCTCAAATGGTCTTCTCTGGAGCTTTGAAGAGACAACATCTCAAACTGTGCACCCATTTATTGAGTCGCAGATAAACTCAATTATTTCTCTCCAAATTCTTCCACATTTATTTTCCCTAAAAAAACGAGCTTGTGAGAGTGAAAAGACAATGGACAGAGATATTAAGTGATGCTGTGTCAGTAACACTGACACATAAGAGCGGAAACACACATTCATCTAAATACACCCAGGTCCACTACAGCGTCATTCAGTTTGAACTTCTACACATACTCCAAAAAACTCTTTACATGCTAAAAGTGCTTCTGTTTAAAGTCAAATACAGTATAGATTTACCCATCTCTCTGCCTGCGTTCGTCACATGAATAATTTAAACAAGGCCCCCGAACAGGAATTAATTGCCCAATCAAGAGCACAGTGACCCCAACAAACAATTAGAGATTTAAGCCATCTTTGAAAATGTATGAATCTTGTTGCATTATAGTATGTGACAAAACATCACAGCAAGTGTTTAGAAAAAAATAATTAATTGAAATAGCAACTTATTAAAAAAAAATCAAGTTTTTAAAATGTTAAAACAATAGGACAAAATGTATTTGGATTCTGTTTATTGTTGTTATGGTTAAATTGTAATTTAACAGTAAAACACTGTAAAATATTGCAGTAAAAACCTATGAATTGGTTAACTACCGTAAATTTTGTAAGTGGGTGTGTACATGTGTGTGCATATTAGCGGTTTACCTGGGTTTTTTTTACATCTATCTATCTATCTATCTATCCACACACACGCACACACGCACACACAGATAGATACATACACAGACAGATAGATGTAAACCCTTAGGTAAACCACTAATTTGCTGCTTGTTAGTAGTTGTTAAGCGGTAGTGTTAACAGATCTATGATATGGTCATGCAGCATAAGTCATTAATATGTGCTTTATAAGTACTAATATAAAGCCAATATGCTAGTAATATGCAAGCTAACAAGCAACTAGTTTTACCATAGTTTTTACTTTATCATATGACTTTTTCATTACCACCCGTGTTTTTATGGTAGTTATTGATTTTAGTAATTTTATTATATTAATATTTTTTTCAGTTAATGAAGCACTTTTTTAAAAAAATAATTTCAGTTTGTAAAACTTAAAATGTTTCTACTGTATGTTCTGGAAACCACAGCTGCTGTTTTTACCGTATACATTTTTACAGTGAGATGCAGGTTCTTGCTTACATTTTATACAAACATACAAATTGTTGTATGAATCTGTACAAAATAGCCAACTTGTGACTGAAAATCACCATTATTACCAAGTTATTGAGGAAAAAAGAAGAAGGGAAAAATGAAGAAAGTTTGTTTAGAAGTCAGTGAAGCATCCAGCTTTAAAATCTAAATTTAAATATGACTTAAGTGATCAAACACCTTTTTTTGGGGGAGCCTCTGTAATTCTTCAGTCATTTTCACAAGTTAAAACGCCTTCCTCTGTGCATTTCTTTAAGCTCTCTCTCTCTCTCTCTCTCTCTCTCTCTCTCTCTGTCTCTTCCTCTGTGTGCAAATTCTGCTTCAGCATATGTATCTGTTATCAAGACATATGGCTGCTTTATTGCTGCTAACAATACCAATCAATACTCATGAAGCATGCAGAAGCTTCACCTACCACAAATCTCAGGACCTGAGCGGGAACTGACAGTGATCATCTCTCAAACACACTCTCACCAACATATACTACTGTGTCTCACATCCACGGTAATTCTGTGCAAGCAGAGAGAGAGGGAAGCACTGCCCAAACTCAACCGCAAGATTCATTGTTGTTGGAACATTTTATACTTAATAAAGGAAATGGTACATGACTCAAGCTGTCTCCTTACAACGAGAGAGAGAGTTTGTGTGTGTATATATGTGTGTGTGTGTTAAATCCATCATAATAATTCAGCCCAGAGCCGGCGTTTTACCTTATGGGTCAGTTATTGTCCGTCAACTGTTGTGTCAGTGTGTGTGTGTGTGTGTGTGTGTGTGTAATGATGAAATCTCTCTTTAGTTGGAGATCAGAGGGTCAGAGCGATGATAGATGCTCACTTCCTGTTGCTCTCCCTGCCAAAGGGCTGCACTTCCTTTTTTCTCTCGGGCACACATGCAATCATATTCACAGACACATGCTCATTCCCGTCTCACGCTCTCTTCTCTCTCACTTCACACACCTCCGCTCAGCCCCTTTGTTTATTTTGCCTTTGATGAAGAGATTCATCTCTGTGACCACACATATTTGTGTGTGTGCTAATGATTAAAAGCAAATGCAAATATGTGTGTATGTGTAATTATATGATACAAATGTTAAACAAGAACTGAGATTCAAGCTAAATTTTATGTGTTTTCTCTTTCTCATATTTTATTTCAATTTAGTCTGCTTTATTAACAGGAAAAAACTGTGAATTTGATTTAAGCAAGTCATAATAGATAGAATAAAAGTAATATTACAGTTATACAAATAAACTAAATATAACAATTACACAATAAAATGAGCAATTAACATTTAAATATTCCGCTAATGTCACAACCATTTCAGAGGCAACATCAAAATGTATTAAATATTGGCTATGAATATTGAACAGGGGAAGCCTCTCTCAGTCTCTCCCTCTCTTATCTTTATTGCCATCGGAGTTGAGTTCTCTAGCTCTCCTGTTTTACATCATTGCCATTCCATTGTTCACATTCCTTCACTATCAGCACACACACATAGACGCATACACACAGACATATAATTGCTCTCACATACACAACACATAATTACACTTGAACACAGTCTCTCTGAGACTGGCATGCTCTTGCCTTTCCTTACATCAGAAGGTCAGTTTCTCAGACTTTCTCAGACCGTCTTTATGTGTGCATGTTTATGCCGTTTATGAGGACACAAATTTGTATAATGACATGGGTATGACATAGGTATTACAATATATAGGTGATTTATGAGGACATTTTCAGTGTCCCCGTAATTCAAAAGGCTTAAAAAACATAATAAATGGTGTGGGTTTTTTTGGAAAATCTAAAAATGCACATAGTTTCCTGTGAGGGGTAGGTTTAGGTGTAGGGTCAGTGTAGGACAATACCACATACAGTCTGTACAGTATAAACACCATTACACCTATGGAGAGACCCCATAAACCACAAAAACCAACATGTGTGTGTGCGAGGTTGTAGAAAGTGTGCTGCAGTCCCTCTTTTATCCAGTTGGGGGAGTCTGTCCTCATGTGTGAGTTCACTGTGCCTGGGAACCGAACGCTTTAGCACAGTGCTTCTGTTTTAGAGAGTCGACTCGTTCACAGGGTTCGTTTAAATGAATCGGTTCGTTGCAGCCATGACGTTTCAAACATATTTATTGTTAATTACTGTTGTTTGACTTTATCTATCAAATGCAGCATTGTTTATCGATGCAAGAGGTCGCTTGACTCTCAATTTTACCTCCAATGATACTATAATCCAGTGATTTATAAATGAATTCGATTCATTAAAAAAAGATTGTTCAGAAAACGTTTCGTTTCCAGCCATACATCACCACACGGGTCTAGTGTCTACTGGTGGCTGCACATAATGTAAAAGGATCACCCACAGCCCATTAATTCGAAATCTTTATATAAACCATCTGTATACATAGCAACATGTAGCTAAATAATTCTCTAGCATGACCTCAAATGGTTTGTGTTAGCTGCAAAGTAGGTTTAACTGAAGGCAAATGACTGTCAATATTTGCCAGGAAGAAAGTCAGTGCATTTGTGCTCTAAAGCAGAAGAATGATGAGGAAATGGTCTCTTCTACAGCCTAGGATATATGGAGTGCTGTATTCGCAGTGAAGTTTGTGATTTCAGATTAAACTATCCTCCTCAGTCAACACGGCGCTAAATGAACACTCACTGGGAGACCAGAGGTTTACCTAATGTGTTTAATATGATTTAATATGAACGTTCATGGTTCAAACTGTCTGCACTCCACTCAGTAAACATCATGTCGTTTGGTGCCAATAAACACTTTCTAGTACCCTGGACTGAATTGTACCCTAATGGTAGGAAAATAGCTACTTGCCCTGCTGAAAAACAACATCATATACTGGTTAGGTAGGTTTTGAAGCTGGGATGCTGGTTCACATGCTGGCAAAGGACCAGCATAAACCAGCAAAAAGGATCATCTTAAACCAGCATAAACCAGCAAAGGACCAGCTTAAACTTAAATTTTGAAATACTGAAATAATTAAATTATCATCATCATCTTATATGAGCGCCACAGCACATGACCATGTGTACATGAATAATGTTGCATGAATAATGCACATGATTTGTGATGATTTGAATATGCAAAATATTAAATCTTGCTGGCTATATATATATACAATATATTTTTTTCTGATGCATTTAAATTTTAATATAAATTAAATCAAAAGAATTAAAAAAGGCCAAAAATAATATATGATTGAATGTTCAATATTCATAGCCTGCTTACCACTACAGTGTGACATGTAGATGAGAAGTATTTGGACAGACTCTATTGAATATGAAATAAAATCCTTGTTTATTGATGTACAGTAGATGGCTATTGAGCTGTAAGCAGACTGCTTTCATAGCTGCTGTTTTAGGAGTCCCTGTAGTGTACTTACATCTGGCCTATTTGACAAAATACAACAATAAAAATCAGTTTGTTGTTTCTGTACAGTCTATTCTGACCAATACAATGTGACATTTCCTCACAACTCAACTCATTGCACAGTTAATAATTTCTGCTTAATTTTGCTGAGCCAAAATGTATCTCCTGTGTGTGTGTGCATGTGCTTCTCTTGTCAGGGCAGACAAATTATGTGGAAGCAGAGTTTCTGTACACAGTGGTAGACACACATTTCCCATCCAACACACACATTCAGGCTCCAAGTATAGTCACATTTCAAATGCTGCTGAAATTACAACAGCAGTAATTGTGTCATGCTTTCTTTGATCCATGTCTGTTTCACACTTTTTTCTTTTGCTATGTACAGTCTAGCTCCAGCACACTTCTCTGAAGGCTTTAGTGAAGTCCTTGATCAGCTGGTTCAGGTGTGTTTAATTGTGGTTGGAGCTGAATTTTGCAGGACGGTGGCCCTCCAGGAACAGGTTTGGAGATCCCTGCCATAGAAGAATCAATATAAGGAATGTGGAGAATATTTTAATATAGCCTAAGGAATCTTTTTTGGAATGGAAATTGCATGGCCACATAGATTTTCAAGGTTCTTCATTGAACCATAGATGCAAAAAAATATAACTTTGATCTATATTGTAAAATAGTTTTGTTGCTACTACTTTAGATCCAACAGTCAAGCAAGGCACTAACAATGGGTACTCAGATAATGTATGAGCTAAACTGAATAAAACATGTTCTTTGAATGCAACGTAGGTTGTTTTGGATAAAAAGCATTGCTAAAGGTTCAAATTTACTGTTGAATTTGCCACCAAACTTAAACTTTGTTCACTTAAGAAGCAACATGTTTTCTGATCTAAATTGTGAATACACTGACAAAGTAAATCATTTATTATAAATACACAATTCTTGTGATGTGTCTCCCAAAAGAGGAGAAGAACACAAAAGAGACTTTTTGTTTAAAACTTTGGCTATTCCATGGTTGCAAAAAAACTACTGTTTTTCTTTGTTATTGTAGTAGGCTATTAAACAATGTTGTTGTGATTATTGCTTATTTAAATATGCCAAATATATAATCTTACTGACTAACACGGATCAGGTTTTACTACATTGGAAAATGAGAACTGTATTAGTCCTGAAGAAACAAATGAACAAACCAGTTATCTTTTGCACTGGATAACCATACTGTAGGTGCAGCTTTTATTGTAAATATATATAATGAACTGTTTTTGTTTAAAAAAAAGTGGTTATTGTTTTGCAAACTCAACTAGCGTTGCAAAAGGAATTTGGTTTGCATGATGAATATTGCCTATGGAATGTTTTAAAAGTTATCCCTCCCTGGGTTACAATATACACAGACACACTTATGTGCCCAGTCACTGAAACATATGCATGCACACACAAAGACTGTAGAGATAAATGATGTCATTTGTCTCCAAGTGTCATAATCTGGGTCAAATCATGGCCTGCTCTAGACTGACTGCACACTCATATTCAGTCCGACACATATGTCTGATCTCACCGCACTGTAATTTGATCCACTTCTTGCCCCACACCGATCCAAACACACACCCCCTCCAGGATGGGTATATTTAACCCTCGATGTCTCCTCACATTACTGCAGCCATTATCTGTTAGTTAAAGGCTGGGAGTGGTGTTCAGGGTGCTCTGCCTCCCTGACCAGCTGCTGAACTCTCGCACACTCCTGGAAAACACGCTTGGGCCGCACTGCTCGTTTGTCACGCAGTACACTGACAGTAAAAGGTCATCGCCTCCCATCGCTGCGAGCCAGAAACAGCAGCCTCCATACCCAGCACAACGGATTTGTTTAAGACTGGGAAGACAAACGTATGCACACACACACACACACACACACACACTCAGAGCTTTATCTAATCTAGGCCACCTGTCTGAGCATCTACCTCCCAGGTGGCAGAAGAGACACTGTAATATTGCAGTGTGCCGGCCATTACAGACATCTGCCCATAACAATGTCTATAAATGAGCACTGAGACCCTTATTCTGATCACCAGACACCTTGGGGTGGACAAAGAGGAGACACTATCTCATTTTATGAATAAAAGCAGGATGCATTCTCTCTCAATGGAAAAATACAGTTTTAGCACATTATTTAAGCAGAATGAGACCTGCTGAGACACTGTAACTCTGCAGATAAAGTCTGGAAAACACTTAATATGAATGAAACTAGATGTTTGTGTTTTTTGCAGGTGTAGCAAAAACTGGATGTGTTGTGCAACAAGGTTTAGTGTGTAGGGTTAATAGTTTTTTTAATATGCTGAAATCATCGACATTAGCTCTAAATAGGAGGAAAATAATGATGCATGCCTCAGAAAACACCACTAATAATTACATTTAGTGAGTAAACTGAAAAAGACAAAAGACATTTCGAATATTTGTTATGTGTGTATACTACAGTTCAAAAGCAGAGCTGTAGTCAAGTCCAGCTTTGTTGAGTCCAAGACCAGACTAGTCGAGTCCAAATCAAGTCCAAGTCCAAAAGTTTAGAGTCCATTTCATGTCCATAAATGTAAATTCTCAGGAAAAAATCCATGTTTTATAACATTTAAAAATGAAGTGAAGCTTTATATTGAGTAC
>JAUMHE010000056.1:2723367-2739126 GCA_032359235.1 Enteromius mattozi
AGGAACTGACAGGT
Organism: Enteromius mattozi; assembly: GCA_032359235.1. Taxonomy (NCBI): domain Eukaryota; kingdom Metazoa; phylum Chordata; class Actinopteri; order Cypriniformes; family Cyprinidae; genus Enteromius; species Enteromius mattozi. The sequence goes on from JAUMHE010000056.1 coordinate 2,723,382, forward strand.
AAATAAACAAACATAGAGCACATGGACAGAGAAACATACACAGAACACGCCTACGGCGTGACATAAGCTTTATTAGGCCACATTATATTACATATATTTATATTAGGCTTTTGTCGAATATTATAAAGTCAAAACGTTATGTAAAAGATTGAAATGAAGGAGAAAAAAACAAGCGATACAAATATAATAGGCTAATAATAATGATGTTGATGATGATGGTGATGATGATAATAATAATAATAATTATTATTATTATTATATAGTATTACGAAGACGAATGGACACACAGCTAGCAACACTGGGATGGGTAAAAATGTTTTCTTGCAGGCCTATTGTATTTACTTAATGTATTATTTATATATATAGAAGAAAATGTCTGGACTCGAGTACTACTGTTCAAAAGTTGAAATCACACAATGCTGAATTTATTAGATCAAAAAGACAGTAAAAATTCATTATCTTTTTATGTAATAATTTTAAATGATTGTTTTATATCTATCTATCTATATATATATATATATATATATTGTGGTCACTGGCGCTAGAGAGCACGACAAGACAAGAGTAATTCAGTGAAGAAGAACCCCGGAGGGTGGATTTATTGATATTACAAGGTGATGAAATGTTAAAAGTGTCCTTTATGGTGGCATGAGCTGAGTCCCTTTTTACTTTCTTTCTTCCCCAGGTGACAGTGATCGGTGCTCCGGTGCAATGGTGCAGTCTCGGGCTTCCTCAGTCACGGCGACTTGTCTGAAAGGTAAGTGAAAGACAGCGGGTAAGTATCACACACATCTGCATTGGAGTCGTTGCTCATCTTAGTGGTGTTTTGGTGCGCCTTTTATATGGCTCCCGCCGTGAGTGATTGGCCCGAGATGACGAGTTCCAGGTGCTCTCCGTTTGTTGCCAGGGCGACGCTGATCTCTTCCTGCCACACATCCCCCCCTAAGCGGTGTCCTGGTCCTGGTGGAAGAGAAAAGAGGGGAGATAGGGGGTGGGTGGGGAGTGTCCCCTAACAGACCTGCGTAAGCTGCCCAGATCCCAAGTCCTGGAGCGCCAGGAACCATCTTGTGGTATCTTTGTCGTATCCTTTGCCCGGGCCATCCACTGAAGAGGAGCGTGGTCTGTGAGCAAGGTGAACTTACGGCCCAGCAGGTAATAACGGAGCTCCAGGACTGCCCACTTGATGGCGAGGGCTTCCTTCTTCACGGCTGCATACTTTCTCTCGGCCTGGGACAGCTTACGGCCGATGTAAACGACCGGATGCTCCTCTCCCTGCTGTACCTGGGACAGCACTGCGCCGAGTCCAGTATCGGAGGCATCGGTCTGCAACAGGAAGGGGAAATTAAAGTCAGGGGCACGTTAAACAGGTTCGGAGGTAAGAGCTGCTTTTACCGCCTGGAACGCTTTCTCCGTCTCATCCGTCCACTTCACCTTCTCCGGATGCCCCTACCTGGTCAGGTCTGTCAGAGGGGCAGCTATAGAGGAAAAGCTGGGGATGAAACAAAGGTAGTATCCCACCAACCCCAAGAAGGCCCGAACCTGAGTTTTGGTGAGATGTCTCGGGGCTTCCAGGACGGCCCGGACCTTTTCCTCCTGGGGCTTCACCAGTCCTCTTCCCACGATGAAACCCAGGTACTTGGCCTCCGACATGGCGAGATGACACTTACGGGGGTTGGTGGTTAGTCCAGCCCACCTCAGCTCGGACAGCACCCTCCGTAGCCGGTCCAGGTGATCCTCCCATGCCTCCGAGTGGATGATGACATCATTGATGTAGGCGGCAGCAAACTCCTGATGGGGCCGGAGAACGATGTCCATTAAGCGTTGAAATGTAGCTGGAGCTCCATGTAACCCGAAGGGAAGGGCCCGGTACTGCCAGTGTCTAGACGGGGTTGAAAATGCAGTTTTTGGCTTAACCTCTTCGGATAGTGGTCCCTGCCAATAGCCTTTTGTGAGATCCAGGGTAGTGATAAACCGGGTTCCTGGGCGACGAAGGCAGCCACCTGGTCCCGGTCCCCTATCCAGCGCTTCAACAGGTTAATGTGGTATACTTGATGGAGATTGCGACGTCCCGGCTGTCGCACCCGGTAGTTGACTGGCCCCACATGTTCCTCCACCATGTAGGGCCCCTGCCATTGAGCCAAGAATTTACATGCAGCGTTAGGGACCAGGACCATTATCTTATCTCCTGGGCTAAACTCCTGCGGTTGGGCCTCCCGGTTGTAGGTGCGTTGCTGGGCTTGCTAGGCCTTCACCATGTGTTCCCGGACTAATGGCATGACGCGGTCTATCCTTTCCCTCATCTCCCGGATATGCTCAACGGTGGTTCGATGGGCTTCTTTGGTGCCTTCGAGTAGGCCCCGGGGCTGGCGGCCGAACAGTAGTTCAAACGGCATGAATCCTGTTGACGCCTGGGGAACTTCTCTGATTCCGAATAGGACATATGGAAGTAACAGATCCCAATCCTTCTTGTCCTCAGCCATCACCCTCCGGAGCATCTGCTTCAGTGTTTTATTAAAACGCTCGACGAGGCCATCCGTCTGAGGGTGGTAAACTGACGTGCGGATCTGTTGAACCTTCAGCAGCCGGCAGAGGTCAGCCATTAGCCAGGACATAAAGGGGGTTCCCTTGTCGGTCAGTATTTCAGCCAGGATTCCTACACGGCTGGCCAACAGGAACACTTCCTTGGCGATGGCCTTGGACGTGGCTTTGCGGAGGGGAATCGCCTCGGGATAGCGGGTAGCATAGTCCACCATCACCAGGATGTGCTCGTGCCCCCGGCCAGACTTCGGCAGCGGCCCTACGAGATCCATCCTGATTCGCTCGAAGGGCACCCCTATTATGGGCAGAAGAATGATCGGACTGGGGGGAGGTTTCTGTGGAGAGGTAAGTTGACACGTTGGACAAGACTGGCAGAATCTTCTCACCTCCGCTTCCATGCCGGGCCAGTGAAACCAGTCTCGGATTCGGCTGAGGGTATTTTGAATCCCCAGATGTCCGGCCATGGGATGTGCGTGTGCCAACTCCAGGATCGTCTCTGTCTTGGTTTTAGGAACCACCAGTAACTACTTTTCCTCCCCCCGTCGCTGGGCCACACAGTACAGTACAGTACGGTGCAGGTGAGGGGCTGGATGGACCTCCTGGTCCTCAATCTGCCGGAATTGGCCCCAGCAGTGCTTCAGTCGATCGTCTTCACGTTGTACCTTTCCGAAGGCTCCCCCTCCCGTAATCTGTTGGAAAACATTGAAGAAGACATTAGTGTTATGAGAGGGGGACTCACCGTCTCTCCCACTGTCCATGGTGGCGAGCGCTGGCCTTGGCTCCAGCCCCCGTGACGGCACTCGGCATCGGCATCGGCGTCACGGCAAATGGGCAGGCTGTGTGGCGCGGGCACTTACAACTCCCACTTCTAATTCTCTCGCTTGGTTTCCTTCCTTTATTTTCACAGTGTGAGCAGGAACTCGGTGTGTGTCTCCGTGGACACATGTGACTTGGGCTCATGACGGGGGCTGGGCGGCCTGCGTACTGTGCGAGGGGTGCCCTCTGGCGCGCGTCGCTCCTGGACCACCCTCCGGGGAAACAGCGGGGCTCTCTCCCCAAGCTCCCGGAGGAAAGCTGCGTCCGCCAGCTCGATGGCCTCAATGACTTCCTCCAGCGTTTTCGGGCCGCTTGCCGCATGGATCGGGGTAACGCGCGAAGCATCTTGTCGACCACCACTCTCTCGGTGACCTGTCGTGGCGTGGGGACCCCATCTAGCAGCCAGTGCTCCCCCAGCCTCATCAAATCCGCCGCCTGGGCTCGGGCTGGCAACCGGGGTTTAAACTCCCATTCATGGAACATCTGTGCAGCGGCTGTGGGTGAAAGTCCCAGCCGGGAGAGAATTTCCCTCTTCAACTCAGTATAGTTGCGGTTAACTGTCGGTGATAATGAAAAATATGCTCGTTCAGCTTCCCCGGTCAGCAGGGGTGCCAGCACCGAATCCCAGGCGTCTCGCGGCCATCCCACTGTCTCGGCAGTGGTCTCGAACATCCGTAAGTAGCTCTCTACGTCATCGTCTTCTGTCAGTTTTGGTAGGAGGCGGCTGGCTGTCACTCGGGGATCGGGCAGCGGGGTCGTTTGTGCGGCCGAAAAGCGGAGCTCAGCCAGGCAGTCCTCCATCCGTCCCTGGCGTTCTGCGAGCTGTTCATAGCAGTGTTGCTGGTGGACGCTGACTTCGGTGAGCTGTTTTAATAACTCCTCCATTTCCTCTTCGGGGAGGAGTGCTCGTCTGTAATAGAAGAAAAACAACGGCGGTGAAAAAAACAGTGGGGTTGGTGGTGGGTGAAGCGTGTGAATTCTCTGTCTGTCAGTGCATCAGGCCAGTGCAATTGCCCGCATTCTCCACCAGTGTGGCCACTGGCGCTAGAGAACATGACAAGACAAGATTAATTCAGTGAAGAAGAACCCCGGAGGGTGGATTTATTGATATTACAAGGTGATGAAATGTTAAAAGTGTCCTTGATGGTGGCGTGCGCTGAGTGAGTTTCTTTCTTCCCCAGGTGACAGTGATCGGTGCTCCGGTGCAATGGTGCAGTCTCGGGCTTCCTCGGTCACGGCGACTCGTCTGAAAGGTAAGTGAAAGACAGCGGGTAAGTGTCACACACATCTGCATTGGAGTCGTTGCTCATCTAAGTGGTGTTTTGGTGCACGTTTTATATGGCTCCGGCCGTGACCGATTGGCCCGAGATGACAAGTTCCAGGTGCTCTCCGTTTGTTGCCAGGGTGACACTGATCGCTTCCCGCCACACTATATATATATATAATTCTTATATACTGATATGCTGTCATTAAACTACCAACTGAGCACTGATTGGTTCTTCCAATGATGCCGCATTAGCCAATCAGAAGTACATACTAGTTCAGATTACCATTTATCTGTACCTATTAGCTTGTGTTGCCATGCCGCACAATCATGAAAACTTCTGTCTGTGCCTCCTCCTCCCCAGTACCACCTGTATAGATCTGCTACAGGTTTCTACCATTTCTTGCAGCAGCATGTCCTTTTGACTGTTAGTGTGACTAAGATGAATAAATTCTTGTATTTTTTCGGCAACAGTAGCAGACAGATCTTGTTCGGCAATGTACATTACATGCCCAGAATCAATCACTCTGAGAGTTATGACTGAATTAGTATTAAGGCCAAAAATGATTTTTTACTAAATGGAAATGTAATATGTAAAAAAAAATATGAGTGAATTTTAAACATCAACTGTAAAATCTACTGAAAGTGTAGGTTCATCCAGATCAGAAACTGCTAATGGTTAAATATCAAAGGGTTAAATAGATGTGTGTTTATAGTTGTTATGGTGAGGAGTGATGTGACGTGAAAGAGGTTCTGTAGTTTATGACACAGATCTGTTCTGTTTGAATAGTCAGGGATGGACAAACCATGACAGCATAGGTTTGTGATGTTCTGAGCGCTCCATTAAAAGTCTACATAAACTGACTGACATTTCTCACTAACACCTTTTCTGTCTTTTCCTCTGTCTGCTTGTGTGAGGAGAATACTTTCCAAGGTCAAGCACTAAGAGCAAAGTACAATACCAATCCTTCACGATCAGGTCAAGTGGTAAAAGAAACAATATAATTGTAACTTCCTGTGTTATTTCTATTTAAAAATGACATCATGACAACACAAGAACACACATCGTCCCACAGTCCCCTCACTAATGACCCACATCACCAGAAATATAAATGCAATTCATGCCCTCAATATAGTAAAAAAATATAAAAGAAATATATATATACAACCTATTTTTGGTCAGAATATACTGCTACTTCCAGCAGAACATGTGCAGCTAACTGTGCTAGCTCAGTTCCTGTCCTCCGCCCATCGCTGGCGTGATTTAGTGCAGTCTCCTGCCGTTATTGCTCTTCCGTGCTGGTGCTATTCGTGAACAGTGAAGTGATGATGCAGAAAGTCACACACTTTATTATATTTTTGTCACATAAGAGTCAGGATTTTTACCTAGAAACTGATATCAGATTTTCAGTACTGTCAGGCCACTGTTTGTGCATGTAGTGCTGTCAGTATGATATAAATTCAGGCTTGCTTCATATTTTACACTCTTAACTACATCATGGTGTTATAACACCTTTTTTTTTTTACATTATTTAATTTTTGTATAATGTTATGCCAAATTATTAGTAGACACAACCTTTGCACACACATAAAATTGTGGTCTTAAGTGGAAGGGATGATTTTTAGTTAATACCAACTTAAATGTATAGGGCTCTTCTTTATACACATTAAAACTTTTATCATTTTATCATACTATTATACACTCTCGTCATTCTCCATTTCATCCCTTAAATCTATGTTTAACAGAATAGAAGTTTGGAATAATGTCAATGAATTACTGACAGTTGACATTGATCGTTTTTGAGATCAAATTACACAGACTGGCACATAAAACTAATGTAAAATTACGCTCTATATTCTATTCAGATAAACACACTCACACGGTAACTTGGGTCTAACACATTCCAAAACTCTACAGCAGTTTGACATCCCCCCAAAACCCACAAACCTTTCCATCATCACCAGATCTCTATGTGATCCAGTGACTGTCCACACATCCTTAGTGCAGACACACACACACACACACACCCCCATTGCTATATTTGTGAGGACTTTGATAGACTTCTATTGTTTTATTCTGACCTATAACAATATTTGTATTGCCCTACATCAACCCTACCCCTAAACCAACCCTTCATTTTTACATTTTAAGATAAACTTCATTAAGCATAAAAAAAAATATTTCTCTTGTGAGGAATGATGCATGCACAACTAAATGTGAAAGGAGATCTGGAGGATATTTACAACTGAAAACAAGTTAATAATTGAAACTGTAATATTATAGTTTGTTTAATGTTCTTTAATCAGTGCATAAAATGTTCACTCCTCATTCTAGCAAGCAATGAATACAGGTCTGGTAATTTTTTTCCCCACTCCCTCTGCTGTCCTTATTGAAAAGCAAATAAATCTTTTGTTGTTGGACCATTGGGACCATCCACTGTAAGACATATAGCTAGCTATATGAAACATGGTTGTTACTATTTTTAGTCACTCTCTTTGCCACAACCCCACCGTATCAACTGCGACCTTGATCTTTTGTTGATTATTGGCATCCGTGACATCTGCTCGTGCAATGCACTCTGTTTAATTGGTGCAACACACTGTACATCACGCAAATACACAGAGTGTCTACATTACTATTAATATTAGTACAGAGCAGTGGCACTCATCAACTTAATCAAATGACCAAAAACAAATCAACAAATTCTTGCTATTTACAAATTTACAAATTATTGTGATTAATAAAATCAATAATAAAAGTTTTTGTTCACATAATATATGCTTTTGTAATGTATATATTTATACATACACACACGTGTGCATGTATATATTTAAGGAAAATACGTAATATTCGTATATTACATGTATTTATATATAATATGCATTATATAAAATATATATATATGTAAACACATATACATATTTTCAAAATATTTACTGTATGAGTGTGTGTGTATATATATATATATATATATATATATATATATATATATATACACAGTACATACACATATATAAACAAAAACTTTCATTTTGGATGCAATTAATCATTTGACAGCACTAATAAAAATGGTCATATTTTTCTATTTGAAATTATATTTTGAATAATTGCTGCTCCTATTACTCAAAGAATTCAACACAGGAATAAAGTATGTTTTAAAATCTATTTGTAAAACTTTTGAATTGTAATAATATTTCACAATATTACTGTTTTTAATGAGTTCTTGATCAAATAAATGCAACGTTGGTGAACAAGACTTCTTTCAAAAACATGAAAAACTTTGAGCGTTTGAGCGTTAGTGTATGCTGTAGAGTTCATGTGTGTTTGCTGTGGTTTTGCAGAGGTGAAGTGAAGGTGTATCTGTCAGCCTGAGGGGGCAGTCACTCTACATCTGACATCAGCAGGTCATAAACTCTGACCTCTTGACCTCTCTCTGGTCATATCGCACAGCACTCATCAGCTTCAGACACACACACAAACACACGCCATCATGTCTGAACCCACTAGTTCATGAAGAGTTACACCATTCTTATAAAACTTGGAACTGGACTTCTACAAGCTTCACTTGTCCCTTTCGTTGTTAAGTGTATGCACTTTAGATATGCTGATGTGTTACTTCGCAGATGTGTTAATGAGGTGAGTGCAGTTTTTGTTCAGTCAGCTTCTGGATAAAGTCTCAGCTGATTGATGAATCTCTGGTGTTAAGTTTAACCATCATAAGAGCATAACTTTGGGTTGTGTGAGTCACATCACTATGAAAGCTGTTATATGAAACAGACGGTGAGGCTTCAGTCAGACAAGGTCAAAAAACACACACATATATCCATACTGTCCAAAAGTGCACAACAGCAATAACTGAACACTGAGATATGTTTATGATTGACTGCATAAGATGATTATGTGAGTTACATGTAGACAGATCTTCAGTAATAGGTTAACTCTTAACTCAAACCCTTACCAACCCTTATTTATATCAGTAATTGATCTTGTAAGTTGTATTTACTTGCTGATTTGTTTAGAATTTCTGAAAAGTTATAATATATTGATAACAATAATTTTTTTTTAATTTGCAAAATTGCAAGGTGTTTATGCGGTTTAAGGTTTAAAAGACACATTAGTTTCTACATACTGTACATAATTGTTTCTCCTCTAAGCCCCGCCTCCTGAAATGGGTTGATTTGTACAAAGCTCATCGTTCTAAAAAAGCTAGGTGTGCTCTGATTGGCCAGCTATCCAGTGCACTGTGATTGGCCGAATTACGTGATGCTGCGTCCGGGCGTTATGACACCAAACAATAAAACACATTACAAACCAGGCATTTGTTGCATCCAGTCTCACTTTCACAACGACACACAGCGTCTCCAGAACATGGCGCCCGCAGCAACACTACAGCCAGAATAATAGCTCTGCCTTCTTTCTTTGCGTAAACATTTGAAAAATTTAAAAAAATATTTAACATTCTTATTGTATGTTCTTCAAGGCTGCATTTATTTGATGAAAAACACAATAAAACCAAAAAAAATTGAAATATTTAGTAAAATATGTTTCAAAACATTTTTACAATTTAAAATAAGTGATTTATGTTGAATATATTTGATGCAAAGCTAATTTCCAGTCTTCTATTATTATTATTATTATTATTTTAAATGTTAAAAACAGTTTCTGCTTTATATTCATTTGCAACAGAAATATTTTGTAACACTTTAAATCTCTTTACTTCAAGTTTTTCTGAATAAAATAATTAAGTAAAAAATACTTTGGATTTGTTTTGTATATTCATTTAGAATGAATCACTTCACTGTTCACTTTAAACACTATTAACACCTTTTGCATGTTAGATTTCTGTGAGCATATAGATTCATAAAATGATTTCCTTATAGTTATAGGATAATGAGATTATTAAAACTGGATATAAAACCACCTGATCATCATATAATGCAATTGACCTGTTTGTGTCGTATTTATGTGCCCTTTAGATTTTATCTGAAACAGATAAAGCCAGTCAGATTAAATCTTGCCAGATTAAGAATGTATTTTCTAGTTTTGTAAGCATCAGATGGTCAGTGGGCAGAGAGCACATGATATCCGTATCCAGAGTTCATATTGCATGGAGCCTATTTTACAGCCCTTGCAGCCCCACACAGAGCAACAACAGAGAGCCGAATTATATTCCTCCTGATAGAGGACAGGAGAGCCACACACACACTCAAAAACATGGCCCAGTTACACACATCCCAGCCTGTGTGTGTTTGTTTGTGTGAATCTGTGTGCATCCCTCGGGAGGACAGTTAGTCCAGAACTACTACACTGGCACATTTTCTCCAGCATACATTACCCACACAGACAAACAAGACCGGCTGAGCATGTGTGTGTGTGTGTGTGTGTGTGTTTGTGTGTGGAGGCAGAGAGGGCGTGCTTTGCGGGCGGAGAGGGCCGAGAGGTGAGCTCTGGTGGTAATAAAAGCATATGCTGGCTGTTAACTGAATGAGAAATAAAGACATCGCAATGATCCATCTTCATTACTTCTCTTCCCCTCTCCTTCATCCGCACCCGGATCTGTTTCAGCATGTCACATGATATTCAGCTCTCTCTCTTTCTCTCCAGCTGCCTGACTCTAATGGTGCTGCTCCGATGTTATGGTTGGAGTTTGCATCCACATGAGGAGAGAGAGAGAGCACTGGTTTCCGTGCTGAATGACTGCTGTTCAAGGACGTTTTGGAGACGGTGCTGCTCTTCCTGAAAATGAACCATCACCACCTGGCACATTCAAACGGAGATGTTTAGAGAAGCACTGAGAGGAGCCACTGTCCTCACATGCTGTATGTCACGGCCAATACGGCTTTGTACGGTCAGCTGCCTGGTAGAGTCCTGTTGTGTGTTCACATGCTCACAAACACACACTCTCATTTGAAGCAAAGGTTGCTGCTAAATAACACAGCTATAGAATAGATTGGTGTCTTTATGTTTGTGAATCCTGTAAATGAGATATAAATACCAAAATACCTTTTTTACTAAAGGTTATGTATCTTTTTAAAAAGTACCAGTGACAGCTTTCGTACCTTTATTTCTGAGAGTGTACTAAACAGTCATAATGCATTTGATTATGGCTGCAAAACAATGCATTAATTAATGAATCATATTCAAAATGAAAGTGTGTGTATGTCTACTGTGTAAATTTATTTTAAATGCACACACCTACTGTACATGTATATATTAAGGAAAATATGTTAGACTTATATATACACAAATAGTATGTAAACATAAACACAAACTGCATATATATATAAATATGTGTATACATAGATAATAATATAAATTATATACAAGTGTAAATATATATATATATACACACACACACACACACACATATATGTATTTATATGTTATATGTATATACATATACATTGTACACACACAAATAGTAACATAAACATAAACATTTTGTTTGAATGTGGTTAATCGTGATTAATCATTTTATAGCCCTAAATTGGAGGCCTTTCAAATGTAAAATAAAACAATAAGAAATTATATTCTCTACAAAGAAAACAAAGGCAATTTAAGGATCATTGACATTTTCAAGGACATTAGACATTAAATTCTCCAAAAAAAAAAGAATGTATGCACTTGCTCAGTTCTTTCTTTCTTTCTTTCTTTCAACATCAATATTGGCCAATACCCCATCTTACTATAGTAACAATAACAGAAGCTAATTTTTTTTCTGGTACATTTTTGTAAGTGATTTGTGCTTTTTAGTGCCCCCCCGGGGCAAGAAAGCAAAAACTGCTCTGTGCTGAAAAAAAAAAAAAAATGTGGTTTTCAGGGCAATTAGGAAGTACGTGTGTGTTTGCTAACCCTCCGTGCATAAACTCTCCTAGCTAAGTGCAAAGATGCAGCAGGGTTTTATCTCTCTGATCAGGAGTCTAAACGCCACACTGACACCATAATTACATGATTTATATCATTCTGTGATTCTAAGACAGGCACGGCACCTCTCTTCTGCTGATTCATGAGGAACGCACTCCAGTGCCTTTTGAGGGCACATCAAAGGAATTACCTTGATTCATAAGCTTGATGTTTGTTTAAATAAATGCATGGTGATCAATCTCAAGGCCTTCACCAAAGTTTGTTTGGCTCCAGACAGACTGAGGGCCAGAGCCAGATCTCATCTCATGGAGACCGGCTCTTCCGAACATAAACCTGGCCCGCTGGGTCCTCCTAAGAAAAGATCCAGAAACACAGCTCTCCTCACCTGAGCGTGTGTGTGACTACTTTGTTTTCCGTTCTGCAGTCGGGTATACGACCTCAAACAGATCGCCAAACTCTGCCAGTTCCTCCAGGGGCCGGCGAAATAGGTGTGTGAACTAAAAATAAATCTGTTACCGTGCAGCGGCACTCAGTTTAGTCACTGAGGAGGTTTTTTTTATTCTCCAGCTGTACTCAGGCGGGTTTGGCCTCATGGTTTGGAGGCATACATTAATTATCGCGCTCACAGGAACTGCCCTGCCTTGCTGCTGACTTACTGCCCTTCACTGCCTCCACTCTGAGGGGGTTTTAAAGCTGTCATTTAATACAGTTCGGGCAGTTAGGCCTGCGGACCAGGCTGAGTGCTGCGTATGCAAATGAAAAGATATCTTCTGAGTGTCCAAATGAAAAGGAGGCAATTCATTAATCACAGAGGTGTGTGAAAGTGATTTTTACTATGAAGGAATTCAGGGATGCTATAAGTCCCGTGGTGGTGTGTGACTGCATGTGTGTGTGTGTTTGCTGTGGGCTGCTGCTCGCTTCGATGACACTATCTTTTAGTATCTGGACACAGCGCAACCATTGCCACCGATAATATTTGTTTATCTTGGCCGTTCTTGAGATGCTGCTTGCTCTCCTCCGAGTGTTCTCACAGCAGTCACACACACTCATGGTTGTCCTCCATCTAACCCATCTCAGCCGGTTACAGGACTCATGTTCACTGTGTGTCACTGCTAGAAAGCAGTTTTCATCCATCTCCCCTGCTTTCTGCATTGATGCTTGCATGTATGAAATGGATACACTCTAAAAGTGGATATATATTGAAATGCAATGGTAAAACCCTTGGTTAGTTGGTTAGTGGTAAGCAGTGTTACAAGTAATGTGAGTTATGTAGTCAGATTTTTTTTCTTCAAGTAACTAGTAACTAGTAATGCTTTACTGTTAAATTTACAACAAAATATTTGAGTTACCCATATATGTTACATCTGGGTATATAGCATGGTTTTGCACACTGTAAAAAATAACCACGATTTTAACAGTAAAAAAAACTGTGAAAATGCTGTAAAAAGTCCTGTAAAATGTACAGGGAAAAACCATAAACTGATATTCCCAGAATTCTCTGCATTGAATTTCAAATTTTGTTTGAATTTGATGTTTTTTTTTCTTTGAAATAACTATGTTCTTAGTTTTTTTCTTATCAGTTATGTTTATTAGGGTTGTATGTTACATGTAATGTTGTTAAATGAATATTTATTGCATATTTCAGTTTAATGAGTGTCACCATGATGGTGTTTAGTGTTTGTGTGAATGACACTGAGCTCCTTCTATATATGTTCATATTTAAAAGCTGCTTGTGATGGGCTTTGGTTCATCACGTGACTTTCTCATCACTACCTACATGTGGTGCTCATCAGTGTATTTCAAAACTACAAAACAGATTTCAGTACTTTAATAGATTGGTGTTAGTGATGGGAAGTTCAAATCATCTTATAGACTCGTTCATTTGAGTCTCGTTTCAGCAAAATGAGCGAATCTTTATTTGAGTCATCTCATTCATTTCGCTCATTCTTTAAAAAGTATGAATAAAATGTTATGTTTTTTCCCTAACACATCTACTACATACGCACATGCAGATCACACTACAAACAATACAATACTGTAATGCTATAAGAAATAAAAAAAGATTAATTAATTGTTTACCTGGGTCTTCAGTCTATGATTAGCTCACCTCACCTCTTATCTGAAAAGTCTTTTTGGGTTGTTCGTTCATAACATGACGTTGACAGCCCCATAAGCCTAAGATGTTATTAGTGTATTTGTTTTACGGTCAAATTCCAGCAACCACAGCTGCCAGTTTTTTATCGTAACAGAATTATTATTGTTTTGTTTTTTTTACAGTGCAAGGTTGTGTGTCAGTAGGCAAGCTATCTGCAAGTATATTGTTTTGGGGAGAAACATAGTTTTTCCCTTGCATATTTCTCCATTTAGCACATTAATGATGCAAAAGAAAAACATATAATGTTAAAACATGATTTATTGAATTATACGATAACTTTGTACTTTCTTTAGCTCCCTCTGCTGAAAGTAGAGCTGAAAATTTTAATTGCTCTGGTTATGATTACATTATTAATCAGTGTCACTAGCAAACTGGCAAAACGTTTAAAGCACCAAAGAAATTGTCTCCTGTTTCATTATAACTGTAAACAGAATCAGTTAAAATCAGTTAAAATAAAGCTTGTGTACATTGCATAACAAAAACATTTAGAAATACGAAAAAAAGCCTAATAGAAGTGTTGTCATGAATAGTTTGTTCAGTAACAGGGGTCAAGAGAAGATCTCTTTCAAGAAGAGATTTAATAGCAACGTGATTAAAAAAAAAGAACATCGTTGTTTTGAAAGATTTCATGCTTACCTGGGAAGATGTCCAAATCCAGCTGTCAGTCACTGATTTTAAAGAGTGCACACTGTAAAAGTGTATGTCAGTGCAGTGAGGTCCATTAAATATTATTGAAAATAATGATAGGACGCACTTTTAACAATTGCTGAAACAATGTGTTTCTGCTCACCTCTTCACTTTTGTTCTGTTCTTGCCATTTCTCTTATCCTCAGTGATTCTGCTTGTTAACTGCAGGTGTCATCGCTAATGCTCAGTCATCACTTGCAGAGTGAATCTACTTGATTTCACTAACTACAACACTGCTTCAGTGATACTTTTACTCTCTATAGAGCAGGACCATATGGAAACTGAGCAGTGTTTGTTTAACACTGAGAATTTTTGAAAAATTTAACTAGCAACATTTGTTTTTCTTTATTAAATAATTTATTCAAATTAATTGGGAAAATTGTCTTGGTCTTTCACTACTAACACAAACCAATTTCAAAAGAACTGTGATATACAAGTTTTGTTGTGGTCTTGCTGGGATCATACTAGCACCCAAAAGACAACAAATGCTAGTCCACCAGCATCCCAAGCTGGTCCCAGCATGCAAAACATACCTTATACTAGACCACTAGCACACCTGCTTACTGTACTGAGGTTCAGCAAACCAGCAGCTATCTCATGTTGGTCCCAGCATGCAATACATACTTTATGCTGGTGTTTTTTTGTTTTTTTAAAATAACATTTGATAGAATAATTTGATAATAGTACTAATCAGTTATGTAAGTTGTGTTTTTTTTCTTTCTGTTTTTATGTTACATCTTATATTGTTAAATCAATGTTTATTTAATGTTTACACTGTGTGTATCTTTAATATATTAGTATTTACTTCAGCATGTTGAAAAGTTGAACTTTAATTAACTTTGATTCATCATTTTCCTTTCTCGAAACCGCCTGTGTTTTGTATATTTTGTAACATTATATCAGGGGTTTTTGTATATTTATCGTAATGTTTTTTCTGTATATTAAACAAAAATGTATATTAAATTCTGTATAGTCAAAGGCTTCATATGATGTTGCTAAAAATAACATTATTTTGTGTATTTGGTATAATGAAATGTGTTTATGTGGTTTACGTTTAAAAAAGCCCCGCCTCCTGAAACGGGTCAATTTGTACAAAGCTCATCCTTCTAAAAAAGCGAGTTGTGCTCTGATTGGCCAGCTATCCAGTGCACTGTGATTGGCTGAATACCGCAAGCATGTGGCAGAAATGTTACACCCCTTACCATAACCTGATGCCATGTCCTGGTGCTATCACACCAAAACAATAAAACACATTACAAACCAGGTATTTGTTGCATCCACTGGAGACATAATTACTGTCTATCATGACTTGGTACTGTCTTTTTACAAAACTCTGCTCAAACCTGCTCAAAACTCACGTTTGAATAGTAAGTAGCAGCTTCTTTTAATAAGAAAACATAACTTACTTAAAGGTTGTGAG
>JAUMHE010000056.1:2744413-2766301 GCA_032359235.1 Enteromius mattozi
GTTTGATTAAATAAAATGTGCATGTGCCAGTCGGTGTATGCGTGTGAGAAAAGGTGGACGTTTTGAGTATTCTTTACATGTGGATCGCTGCGTGTAAGCATGCTAACACATTTCCAACCAAAATTCAATGTCGGACCGACGTTGGGGTCCAACATCAACTTGACGTTATATTGACGTCTGGTGCCTGCTGGGAATAATCACATTAAATTCCTGATCTTGTGGAACCTCATTAAAAATAAGTAGATTTTGACCCATGAAGGTTTGTAAAACAACAGTAAATGTGGTCACATCTTTAGCCATGAAATGAGAGTGAAATGGAAAAGCGGGAGTTGGTTGTGGGATGCTTTGGGAAATTTCTGTTGCTTACCTTTTCTCAAAATTTAGTTCCAATTTAAATTCCCTTTGACCAGCCATTCAAGGTTTGTACTAGAAACATATAGGCTGGTCTGTTGGGACAGGTTTGAGCTAAATTCTACAGGACACTGGTTCTCTAGGAGCAAAATTGTTATGTAATCAGGTGACTACAATTTGTGTGTGGCCCTGTTGAAGCCAGAACCGGAGAAGAAAATGCATCTACTTACAGCAATCAGGACTGTTATCACTTGTTTTGTTCTTCAGACTGAGCACAGTCAGAAAAAAGCATGTGGAAAATAAATGACTCTTGACTTCAACAATGAGGAACAGCATGGGTGAAAATCACTTATTTAAAAACACAGCAGTATAGGTGATGTACATGCAAACTTGACATGATTCATTATGTGCAACTTTAACTGCATTACATATAACTCAGTGCCAGAAAACACAACTCTCAGTCTGCGTCCCAATGTGCATACTATCCATCCTAAATTCTATGAGATGTTAGTAATTTTCAATACTATTTAGGGCAGATAGGGTGGATAGTATGCACATTAGGACGCAGGGTCAGTCTTTTATAGTGACAGCTCTCCAACTGCTCACAACTTGCAGTTAACAGAAGGAGTACAGGTAAAACATTTTGACCAAATTCATTTGCATGCTGCTGGTTTAAAATCGATTAGTGCAGGTTTAGTACTGGTCTAGCCAGCAAACCGGCATGGGAATCTTGTTAAATGCTGATCAACCAATATTGTCTTTTTGACCAAGAGAGATTTGCTGGTTATAAGTTAGTTGCAAAGCCACACCAGCATCCAGAACAAATGCTGGTGACCACGCTAGTCTTTTCAATAGAAAGTGTGTGGTGTATTCTTTTACAAGTAATTAGCAAGAGTATAACAATTTGCCATTCGCCAGTTGATATTTTTAAAAGTCACTTTAAAATGGATTAAATCAAGATTCATTTAAATATCTTCAAGAAGGTTAATGGTAAAGTAGTGGTGGTAGTTGCTGGCAGAGAAGTACAGTCCCTCTCTACCGAACACAAGAGAGACAAACACAAGCTCTACAAGACAAAATGATGTTGTGCAGAAAATTATAATAATAAAAAAAATTGGTGCAGTGGTTCATGTAGGCTGGAGGGAAGGTTCGTTTCACCCCTGCACACAAACATTATCATGCACATATTCACACAGCCACACACACACACAAAGTGAGGAAATTCTAATTAATGTGTTAATGACAGCTGGACCTGTGGTTAGCTAGGGGAGTGTATAATAAATTGTGATAATAAAAATGCATCACTGAACCCTTCTGAGGGTTTATTTAATGTAGTTACAAAAATGCCAGCAGCTGATGTGGACCAGAGAGCTTCCCCATACACTTCATTTTCAACATCAGACCTCACACTGGGCACAGTACTTCTCTTCCTTTCTCTCTCTTTCACTCTTTCTCTCTCACGGATTCTGTTTCACTTATTCAGTTCCAGGTGGAAGGTGAGTTTATAGTTTTAGTTAATTAAATAAATTTAGGGCTGTTATTACACTTGCATTTTTATTGTTTATCAGTAAAAATATCTAAAAAATATTCAGCCTATAAGTATTTTTATTTTGGTGTGTGTGTGTGTGTATGACAGGACTTCCTATACAGGTGCAATACTGAATATTATGATTTCTTTGGCATGACAGAACACATGGGTTCATGGGAATCTGAACTCTCTAAATGCAGTGAGCTGAGAGGATCAGAGCTGGTAGTCAGAGTATTCAATATGATGATCTTCATCAACACCATATTTAGCATGTTGAAGTGGCTGAATCCTGACAAATTACTGAGTGCACTGAAGGGCAATGAGGGTTAAAGGTGCCAGAGTTTTGTACTCTTTCAGTCTGAACATGAATCATTAGCAGCAGCTGAACTAAAGCTGTACAGTACAGAGAGGAGCGTCTGGAAACTTCCTTGTCTTTGATGGGATACAAAGCCTCTTCTGTGCAGATCAAACCCCTCAAATACACACACAAAAGCTATGGAATACTTTGGCATGGGATACTAGCATACAATACGCACTACATGTGGCAATAATATCTCAAAATAATAATAAAAAACATTTAGCTGGTAGTAGTACAATACAGCACATTGTAGTTACATTATCACATTGTATGTGTGCTTGAGTTTGTTACAATTTATTTTTAATCCAAACAATTGCTAACAAAATATCTGATGATTTGGGAATATACTGAGCCAGATTATAAGATATTAAATGTAATATTTGGTTAATGTGTCCCTGGGAATGTAAGGTTAACTTAAGAGTATTGCATTGTACATTGTAGCATACACTAGCAGACTACTGCATATTTTGCAAACTGCAAATGCAATTCCATGCATACAAAAAACATCAGTTTAAATAGTATTTAAATGATTACAGACATGGTAATAATAGAATGGTAGATGCTTTTCCAAACATAGCCAACAGATCTACACTCTTGGCCTTTGGATTCCCATCAGTCATACCACAAAATCATCAGCAGGATATGCGATATTAGATTTTAAGCTTATAAAGGTGTCTCAGATGACACCCTCACAAAGAAAAGTGAGTACAAATATAGCAACTGATCTTCAGATAAAGCTGAAAGGAGAAGCGAGTTAGACAGGAGCCAGACTCTGGCATGTCTGAGCATGTCAAATACTCCTGAAGCATTGGAAATGTTTAGCAATCTGAAAACAGACTTCTTGTATTAAATGGTACAAGAATTGTATCACTTTAATGAAGCTTAATAACATCGGCCAAACATTAATCATTTCTAAGTAGATTTTTACATTATTTGGAGAAAAAGAAGTTAGTGCTGCTTGCCTATATGAAAAAAATCAGTGCCATGATGCTAAGGTGTTTGCCAAGCTTCGATACACATTTTCTTACAAATTTCTGCAATCTTTTAGCACATGTTATATGGTTGCTAGAGTGTTGTTTTTGGTTGCTTACTGGCAAGTCAAAAGATACCACCCCAAAATGTCTTACTCAGTGGACATTGGATAGCTGTGGTAGTCATTTGTGTGAACTGATTTCTCTATATTTTATTAGTTATGTTGGTTAATGCAATAACCAGACAAACTAATGAAGCAATGAAGTACAGCTCTCACAAAAGTGCGGGTACATCATATTGGAGCACCATATTGACCGTTTGATTCTCAACCTATAGCCAATATAGGGATGTTTTGAGATGTTTTAGTTTGTTGACTGGGATGGTCAGTCACTCTCTGGTTATCCTCAGTCAAGTCAAGCACCATGTCGCCTGGTTCTCAGAGTACCGGGTTCAAGCCTTGCCTACAGGCAGACTGTTGCAGAAGCTGAACATGCACTGTGACACCACTTAACCCTCAAGCTTCATCCAGGTCATCTTGCCACAACATTGCCCTCTATGTGACACTGGACAGCAGCTCTGAGAGCACAAAGCCAGCCTGTAGCCTGCAGCTCTCACACACACAGTTCAATCAACAGTCCTTCATTTCAGCTGAGAAACTGTGAACTCATTAGGCCTTCGGTGACCAGCGCCTCACCCTGCTGGGGTCACTATCTGGACCAGACACCGGGGTCAAAGCAAGGGTCCACTCTGGGATGGATGGCTTAGGTCATTGTGTGGGCCACAGATGAAGAAAACTGACGAGAGAATTTGAGGACAAGAAGAACTTATGATAGACGGAAATGAGATAAATTGTGTTTATGTAATAAATTACGCAGAAATAACATGGCAACAGTTTCTATTGAGTTTCTATTCTAAAACACTTTAGATTTGGGTTGCTCAGGTTTTGCACAAAATAAAATCATGTTTAGAACCGCATACCAGATTGGAATGAAATGAAACATCAAAGAAGTAACCACTTGCTTGAAATTACTTATTGCATTACATAATCAGGCACTTTCAGCCAGATCAATTATATTTACCTATCAGTACCAGATATTATAGTCAACATTAAACCTCCTAAGGTATTCAGATCAGCTGAATGCAAGTTAAAATATGTCATGACTTGTTTATAAGCTCATGTTCAACATGGGTCAAAACTGACCCGGGAATACAATAGCAGTACTGGGTCTAAGATCACCTTGTTGAGTTTGAGTGGAGTACAAGTCCTTAACCAATTGAGTATAAGTGGAAGATGTTTAGTAATGTCTTTTATCTTGATTTTATACTGTTACTTGTTTTTATTTAATGGTAGGCTATATGTTACCTTATGGTGTGTATTTGACTGCAGTCTGAGTCCAAAAATCTTGAGTTCAAGTACCACAACTCTATGCAATAGGTCTCAGCAGTTTTTATATACATCAGAAAAATATTCAAACTACATAAAAGCACGGTAGTAATCCATTAGTATATTTGTTTTAGTAATTTTTAAGGTCCAGTTCTCACTATTATCCATGACTTATGCCTCAATAAACTCCTAATTACTGGTTATTAATAGTTAGTAGGGTATTTGTTAAGTTTATGTATGGAGTGCAATAAGGGATATAAAATATGGTCATGCAGAATAAGGGGGTAACACTTTATTTCGATAGTCCACTTCACACATTCTAATAACAGTAAGTAACTTTGCGACTACATGTCAACTAGCAGTCATTAGAGTATTAGTAGACTGTCTGCTTAATATTTTCTAACTTATTTTGATGGCTCCACAACATACAACATACTGACTATCACAAACTTTACAAGTATTTGTCAACTTATTCTCCTAACCCTAAACCTACCCTAACAGACTAATCTGAGAGTTAGTAAACATGTAGTTACAAATGAATGAGAATTAGCTGATATGTTGTTACAAATTTACTTATAGTTAGTAGAATGTCTGAAGTGGACTATCAAAATAAAGTGTAACCAAACAAGGCATTAATATGTGCTTTAAAAGTAATACACAGCCGATATGCTAGTAATATGCGTGCAGCTAGGTAAAAGTGACAATTGGTACCTAAACTGAAGTGTTACTGAAAGTTTTGATAACACTTGTATAGTTACATATAGTCACTACTATAATAACAATAAATTATGCATAATTATATGCAAGTAACCCTAAACCATACCATAACCCTAAACCTAACCATATAGTAAGTATGTGTAGTTAATAAATATTACTCAGTATTTAAATATATAATTACACTGTAACAAGGACACCTTCAATGGGCAATCAATTAAAAAATAAATCAAAAATACAAACTAAAATCGGAGCCAATAATTGCACATGTATAAAGCTTATATGCTCAATAAAGCTTATAAGTCCATATCCAGCTCAGGTGATTTCCAGTCTCTTCTCTCCACAGTTTCCTGTTACTTTATCAGTTTTCTGCCCACTTACTAAAAATAAAATAATAAAATACTTATGGGTAATTTATACTTAATAATCAATCGGTGTCAACCATATCATTACCAACACATTACAGCAGTACAAAAATAACTTGTTTCAAAAATCACCTTACTTTGACTTTATATATGCGAGTGCATATAACCATTGAGAACTGAATGGTGGAATTTTACACGAGAAAGGAGAAGCTTTTTTCTTTTCCATCTTAGTTCCCATGATACTGCAACAATTATTCCCTGCCTGCTTGGTGGTTGTGTTGTTTTAGTTGAGAATGTTTGTTATCCTCTCTCCCTCTCTCTCTCTCTTTCTCTTTCTTTCTCTGGCGAACAATATTAATCATAATAGAGAGTGTTATTTATCACCTGCCAGTCCAGAAATGATCGTTTTGGCACCGCTGGGCAGGACAACCAAACGCACCAAATTAAATAAAACATTTAACCACATACACACACATGCACAAACACATGAACACACACGGTTTCATGCCACACAACAAACAAACAACCACTCACACACTCTACCCAAGTTCACATATATTCTTTCTGTGTCCCTATCATCCCTATTCTTTTTTCTCTCATTCCACTGATTAATGGGATTTAAAGTCACGTTTAGCAATACACAACTAAAATGAGTTTTGATGTCCTATACAATGTGTCTGTTTAAATAAGTTTGGTCATTTATTTTCTTTAAGCTATATAACAATACGTATTTTGGTGCAGGACACTAAAATGAAAGGGAATTAGGGTCCAAAAATCAGAGACCGCTTCTGGTCTGGGAACAGGACAATATGGTCTTGGACTCAAGACAACAACAATACACATGGCCCTAAGCTTTAGGCTGAAGAAAATTGTGTCATTGCACTCGTGTCCCTTTCAGGAAAAGAGAAGGATGGAGGGAGAGAGAAAGAAAGAGAGGTAGTGGAGTGACCTTAATGTAAAACTGTACTTAATCACACCACAGCCAGATCAATAGAGAGTCCTGGGTGGCCGTCCGTTGGGCCGTTAGCAAACGCAAGGAAGGAGAACTTGTTTGATAACCTCTAGAACTGAAAATACACAAGATTATTTGTTACAGATGAAACTACTTCAAACACCGATCTCTTGCATTCTCTGAAGGCGTTCCACTGGACTGTATTTCAGATCAGAAGGCCGGTTTACTGTAGGTTTGTATTTGTGAGTTCAGGTTTGTTTTGGTGGCTGAATCCACTGTTTTAGCAGATGGAGGTCAGCTGTGATACACATTCTTGGACACAGATTGTGAGATTGATTTGTGGTACAGTGCGTCAGCAGGGATTAATAAAGTGCTACAGCTTGGCACACAGATGCTGTCTTGAAATCTCTCTCACTTCAGGAGCGTTCATTCAAAACAGGTCCTGGTTCATCTCTAGACTATTCAGAGGTAGCCTGTCTACTGAGATACCTCATTTGGAGTATCTGACACATTCATATTACAGTGTTTTGTGAGACAAGCCATTTTGTTAAAAGCATACTTTACCCAAAAATTTTAATTCTGTCATAATTTACTCGCCCTAATGTCATGTTAAACCCATAAGGCTTTCATTCGTTCAACATAGGAACACAAATAAACATATTTTTAATGAAATCTAAGAGATGCCTTTCCCTCCATAGATAGTCTATACCAGGGACCCTCAAATCTGGCTCATGAGATCCACTTTCCTGCAGAGTTTAGCTCTAACCCCAGTCAAATACACTTGAGCATGCTGATCAATGTCTTCAGGATCATTCGAAAAACACAGCTACTGTAGGTGAGTTTGATTCTCGTAATCACCACTTTAATCACCACTTCGCGGTTTAGCTCAAATACATGACAAAAATATTTAGTGATGTTGTTAAACTAATTTCGGGAGAAGCGTGTTCGAATAATCAATCGCAGCTGGCTCCACTCCACGCCAAACATGCTTTATTATTATTATTATTATGAGGAAGCGTGACCTCATGAAATTTAGGTTTTTATTCACATATAAACAACGCACACATGAGATATAAGGTTCAATATAATGTGTTATGCAGTACATTTGAGCTTTTACAAAAGCTAATGAGATTTAGTTCTTGCACATCAAGCATTTATGGTTAACCTTCTGTTTATGTTAGCTGAAGTAACTATATGAGTAAATGCCTAAATTAAATCTGTTCATCATGTAATATAAAACAATATTTAGTGTCTTTTTAGAAAATTTGGTCTAAACCACTGGATTCCAATTGGATTAGTTTTACAATATCTTCATTAAGATTTTGAAGTATCAAAGTGGTGGTTGTGAAGACTCAGACTTTATGAAAAAATGTTCTTAAGATGAATGAAGGTCTCATGGGTTTGGAACAACATGAGGGTGAGTAAATGATGACAGAACTGTTAACTTTTGCTTGGATTGTCTCTTTGAAAAATGTATCTTCGTACAAAAAGCCCATGCCTATTTAAGTAATAAATGACTACTGACAATGAAGCTTTATAGCTGTGATGATGAGGCTCAGTACACTATAAAAATTTTCTGTGATTTTAATGGTAAAAAAACTATAAAGAAAAAATGCTACAGTAAAAACCTGTTAAATGGTTAATGGTAAATTCCTGTAAAATTTACAGCCTGTAAACCGTAAACTTGCATTCCCCGAATTCCCTGCATTGATTGAAATTACATTTGTGGTTGATTTCTGGCAACCACAGCTGCCATTTTTTACTGTAAATTTTATGGATTTTTTTTGTTTGTTTTGTTTTATAGTGTAGACTGCAGGAAGGGCATGCTACTTAGCAACACAACATTTGTTTTAGGTTTAAGACAGGTGGCACTATATTTTAAGTTGCATGAGTTGCATTTATATTGGTCCAAATGATTTTTAATGAATGAATGAATGAACAATCATACAGTACAGAACTTCTAAAAGATATCCCATTTATATGTGTTAGACACTGAGAAAGAGGGGATGAGAAAGAGTGAGTGAACGAATGAATGAATGGTAGAGACAGAGTATCAGAGTCAAAGAATGGGTGCAATTGCACCAAACAAAGCCACTCAGTTTGAGGCAGTAGCAAAATACTGAAAGAAATCCATTGTGTTAGCTCTGTTTCAGCTCTGACAGAAATTAAATTGTGTCCAGAGACTTTTTATAAAGCAGCACAAGGTCTGAGACAATATTGCCAGTGGCTCAGAGTCGGCTGTCTAACGCACAGATCTCTCTGTGTTTGCAAAAGCAGATCACAAACCTCATTCCTCCCTGACTAAGAAAAAAAAATTGTACGACTCTCATTTATCTTAGACATAAAGTTCTCTGAATGACCAAAACCTGGAAATACTTATAACTTGATTTCCTTTTCCAGCAATGGTTATTATGATGAAAGATTGTATACATATTAACATACGTTCAGTCCAATTGTTTGTTGGTTGAACCAGGAAGGTTTACGTTTAATTAGTATTTAATCTGTATTATGTGTGCTTTATGGCTTTGCTAGATTAGCCTTTCTCTTTCATTTCAGGTCTTTTGTCAGTCTGTATGTCTCTCGTTGGAATGTTTGAGGGGTGTCTTGTGTTTCATGAGGTCTGGAATCAACGACATTATAATGTGCTTATAGTTGTTCCTCCACACAGGAAATTATACACTGGTGTTTTTATGTATTTAAAAACTTCTCTGATCTCAAACTGCAGGCCTTGCTCATTATGAGCGCACATTATAATAGGGCTGTGCATGTGCATTGCACATGTTCAGGTAGATGTGAGGTCCTGCCTGATTCTCTTTTGTATTGAATAAATTGGAGCAGCTGTGCTGAAAAACTCACACAGCAGTGTAAACACACAAAGACACACTGATGTAATCAGCACTGACAGCGGAGGCTCACAGATCAGAGACTGAAGCGAGAGAATGAGTGATGATAGTGGGAATGGAGTTTATAGCTTTATATTAAAATAGCACAGAGACATGGTGGAACAGACAGAGAGACCACAGAATAAGACTGATTATCCTGAGACAGATAGAGTGAGAGTGTGGTAGGCAGGCTGAAGCAGACTGAGGCACGTAAGCTGGGTGATGTTGTGAGCGTTGTGTTGTGTTGCAAACTGTGTTGATATGTTGTGCCGTGCTGTAATGTGTTGTGCTCGGTTGCTCTGTGATGAGCTGTATTGCCCTGAGCTGTGATGTGCTGTTAAGTGATGAGTTGCTCTGTGTTGCCCTGTAGTGTGGTGTATTGCACTCTGCTGTTATGTAACGTGATGTGATTTGTGTATTATTGTCTGTGGTTTATGGTGTTGTATGTTATGCTGCGATGTGTTACACTGTTATGTGATGTGCTGTACTTTTATGTGATATGTTGTGCCGTTCTGGAATGTAATGTGATGTGATTTATGTTATTATATTTGTCTGTTGTGTATGGTGAAGTACAGTGCTTTGTTATGTTGTGATGCTTTGTGTTGTGTTGTAATTATATATATATATATATATATATATACTAAATTTACCAACTACAATGTCATTTAGTGTAACAATTCTGTCAGGCATATTTACAAAAAAATAAAAAAACAATTTATGACACATTAAAAGACCAATTGCTTTCACCCCAAATACTATTAAGTTATAATTTTACATTTTTACAATTTGCCACTATCCTACATTTTGCCTATTTGTCAAACTTATTTGAAACCTTAAAAGTACACACAATGTGCTTTCTACAGACATAAAATCACTTTTGTCAATTTTTTTTAATGCTTTTCTTAACATCTTTAACCCATATACATATTACACACACACACACAAACATTTTTGGAGGTGATTTACTAACAATGCGGAAAAATTAAAGAACAGAGACGCAACATCTCATTTATGCTTACATATCAACCAACGCAAAATACTACAATTAGCTTAAGTACTCTCCTTTCAAACATGTTGCCTCTGAAAGGTAAACTCTTACAATTGCATATTCAATAAGTCCAGGTGTAAAAATAACTGTGTCCATGCCTTTTCAGCGCTAATTCTTCTTCATCTTTAGTGAAACCTGAGAGTACAATTTTAACGCCAAAAGACGGTTTGCGCTGGCACAAGCTGTTAGAAAAACTGACCATAATAATATTTAAATGTCCAATTTTATTGTTGTGATTCTGACGTTATTTGAAGGTTCCATTCTGCTAACTTTATTTTGACCCAAAAATCAATGTTTATTTGTAAGATTTTAAGAATGTTTTCTCTCAGTGTTATGAGAACGTTGATCAAGTACAAATAACATATTGACTACATTCCGAGAATGTTATTCTGAGAGAGTCTTTAGTCAACATTATGATAATGGGTATTTTATTTTAAGGTGTCAAAATACAGAATAATTACCTAATTAGGTACTTAGTAGCAGCCATTGTATTTACATGAAGTGAAATGTACTTACCATGTAACTAAGTTATGGAACAGCCTGTAATTACAGTTAGTAATTATGTAGATGTAACAGACAGCTACTGTTACACATATGTTACAGACCGAGTCTGTTACACAGATACGTACACTTAAGTACAATCGTGATACACTTTATTTTAAGTAGCTTATGCCTGTGTAATATTCTGTAATTCTAATGTAACAGTAGCTGTCTGTTACATCTACATAATTACAAACTGTAAGTACAAACTGTTCCATAACTTAGTTACATGGTAAGTACAATTTGTTTTATGTAAGTACAACGGCTATTACTAAGTACTTACTAGGTAATTATTCTGTATTATGGATACAGTGTTACCTGAGAAGGTATATCAAATATTAATAATGAATAAGAATGTTCCAAATACATTAATAACCTCTAAAAAGCTATGAATGTTCCCTGTTAGCTGTAATTTGTTGTCTTGTGATGTGAGGTGTTGCACTGTTGTCATGCGGTTATGTGATGTATTGTGCTGTTGTGATGTGATGTGTTTTATTATATTTGTCTGTGGTGTATGGTGGTGTTCTGTCAGTTATGCTGTGTTGTGCTTTGTTGCCCTATGTTGTCATGTGCTGGTATGCAATGTGTTGTGCTGTGTTGCCTTGCATTGTGATGTGATGTGAAGCACTGTGATGTGCTGCGATGAGTTATGCAGTGCTTTTATTAATCTGTGATGTGATGAATTGTACTGTATTGCCCAGTATTGTACTGTGATGTGATGTGCTGTGTGGTTTGAGTTCATCATTCATTCTGAATCTCTGCTTCTGACCACAATTCATTCCTTACGTAAACACGTATCATTCACATGTTCTATGAGCAGCTGAAATCTTCTATTCCATTATATATTTCTCCAGATTCCAAGTAAAAAACATATCAGAATGCATTTAAAATAGTGAATGCATTTTTGTTTTTTATATTTTGCTGTAAATTTGCTGTGCTATTGCTAACACGCTATGCTATAAATCTTTCTTTGCTTGTTTCTATGCTGTTTCACATGCACCATGTATTCTTGGTAGCTATTCGCTAAAGTACTTGCTAAATATAATAATCACTCATTACACTGTATATTTCAGACTACCACAGTATATACTGTCTATATACCGTCACTTTAATGAAATAGTAACCTATACTTTTTGAATGGGTGCAAGCTTCATGCTCATTTTGTACTCTGCAGATATGCATTTAAATAAACAGTGTGTAACATAATCGAGTGTTTCAGCATCAGTGTGTGTTCCCACGGCTGTGGTGATGTGTTAAATGGGCTGAATTGTGTAATTGTGTGTGTAGGTCCAGGGGCGTCTCTAACAGCGCTCCCGAGCTCTTTCTGGACACACCTCATTGCTTTACTGGTTCCCAGTCGGCATGATTTGCCTCATATTGCTCTTATGAAATGTTTAAAACCACATACACACCCACACTTAACCTGGCAGCTTTGAAGACACTCACCATATTTAAGCTTTATTTTCATTCAGCATAAACAAGTCTGCTACCACCATGCCTGGCGACCGGCGCTAGCAAGGTGGAACCATGTCACTATGACACTCGGGGGACCAAACAGATGGTGAAACACACACAAACACACACTCTACTGGACATAGGAGCCCTCACACAGGCAGACATATTGTTCTTCGATGCATAGGAGAGGGACAATACTAAACCCAACAGAATGTGTCAGTCGTGTAAGCGCACTGCCCCTCCCCCGTCTGAAAACAATACAGATTGTTCTAGATGTTGATTAATGGCACAGATATAAAATGTAAATGTTTGCACTATTGTATGTGTCCTCTGCCGGTGTGTGGAAATGCGGGTCAGACACCTTAAAGGCAGCATGGTGCTGAGCAGGAGGGACAAGGATCAGCCAGGGGACAGCAAATGTATTCAGATTATACCGCTGCTCAGGACGCATCACAAAATCTCCCTGTTTGATTTTAGCTCATTTATCATTATTCTCTTTGGCAAGCACAATGTCATCCGCTCCCAGAAGAATTATAGGATTGCACTGCAGAAGACAAACAATTTACTGGCACTTTGCCTCACTGAACAACACTGTCTGCCTGCCAGCTCCCATCCATTTCACTGTTCGCACCATACGTCACAGCACGACGCACACACACACTGTTTGAATGGGCACCAACAAACTTGACGCACACTAAAACAACCAAGCATCTCGTACTGCAGATGTGTGTATGTGTACACAGACTTAACATATGATTCATAACAAACGTGTATTCATGTGTAGCAGTTCCTGCTAACATGCTAAAGGTCATGCCTGAAATGTTTTTGCATTTTACAGTTTTTTTCAACTGTTTACAAAATCTTTACTTGTCACACAGTTTTTGAAAGCTGACACTCAAACAGCAGAAGAACAGACCAAATCTGCAAAACCATGCACTAATTCATTTTTTGCAATACACAACACACAATTCTCTATGAAACACACAAAAATCTAACAGGAAGTAAAGGGTTAGTTCATCCAAAACTGAAAATTAGACTTTGTTTTACTTAGCTTTGAAGCATCCTAGGTGTATGTGACATTCTTTCAGACAAATCCAATCAAAGTTATATTAAAAACTGGCCAGACTCCTCCAAACCTTTCCATGGAACTAAATGTGTGTTTGCTACACTTTAAATACATACACTTTAAGATGCTAAGGTACATGCATCTGTAATAAAACGTCCCTTACACGGCTCCGGGGGGTGAATAAAGGCCTCCTGTAGTGAATCCATGCATTTTTGTAAGGTAAATATTCATATTTCAAATGTAATAAACACTTTTTTCTCACTTCTGCTGACTGTAGCATGCAGAAGCAGTTCCAGCAGATGACTTAAGATGCATTGCGTTGCGTGATTAGTGATGAGCGCAGAGAGAGAACAAAACAAAACGCTGGTCACAAATTAGAAGCACAAAAGGAGGATTTGCAAAGAAACGTGTCGGAGGATAAAAGAATAGAGGAGACTGGTTTTCCTTTGTTAAAGTAAGGAAACGTCGTTTCCTTTGCTCCTACATTTCCCAGAGACACGTACATGTCCTACGACATCTGCCTGAATGACTTCCGGTTACCAGAAGTGCAAAAAAAGTGCTTATTACATTTGATCTATGGATATTTAGATTTCAAATATTTATGAATTTGCTACAGCAGGCCATTATTCACCCCCCAGAGCTGTGTGAGGGACGTTTTATTACGTCTGAGAGTGCTTTATTTGACATGTTTTAGACTGTTAAAGGAAACACCCGTACATTGCAATGAAAGAGCTTAGAAGTGCCAGGACAATTTTTTATATAACTGCAAAAAGAAAGTTACATACACCTAGGATGCTTCGAAGGTGAGTAAAACAAACCCTTATTTTCATTTTAGGGTGAACTTACCCTTTTATATTATGCATTGCAAATGTTTGCTTTTGAGATGCATTTGTGATATTTTGAATGTAGTGCTTCATTCTGCAAGAGATGTAAGGCATTTTGTATTCTGTGTGTGCAATTCTTGGATTTGTGTGTAACCTTTTGATAAAAAGAGGCAGTTTTAAAAATATAATAACCGTAATATAGACCTTGTGTAGCCCCGCCCTCTTCCAGCAGTGTGTTTGTTGTCTTCTGTCTTCCGTTGTATTTCCACAGCGTGAAGTTTAATCTGAATTTATGAATGAGCCGGTCATTTAAAACTTGTCCAGGCTATTTAAATTTGTTATGACATTACAATGCACAAAGGAACTTTCATTATAGCCTAACATATAAGTACATTCGCTTCACTGTTGCTGTAGAGTTAGGCCTAACGCAAAAATAGAAGAAAAAGAGTAAAATAAAACAAAAACAACGAAACCATAACAGAAATTCGAACAGTTTCCACTACCATTACAAACATTACAAACTTTTAATCATTAAAACCATTACAAATGGTTTCCTGTAGTGTGTGGGACATATTCTATTAGAATTTAGTGGGGTTATCAAATCACCAACAGAAGGTGACCAATTACCAGTAGAGTCCAATAGGCACCATCCCCATTTCCATTAAAACCAGCACAATTCCCATTATAACCAGTAAAGCCATTACAAATCTTTTGATGGTTTCTCTTGTGTTTGTGAGGAATCACTCTTTAATGTTCAGTTGGTAATGGTAGACACCTAGATATTATAATGCATCTTTTTAGATGTGGTAAATATGGAATTTCAAGGAATGCAGAAAGCGGGCAGATGGGAGAAAGTGCTGGGAGAAAAGGAAAGAAACACAAACGGTGGGCTTGGCGGGATTTTCTCCTGCAAACTCCCTGTTGGTTTCTGCCGCAAATGAGCTGTGAGGATCTGCCGCGGGCCTCAGCCGAGCGAGTGGAGCGGTAGCAGAGGACAGGAAGGAGGGATGGGGTGGAGGGAGGGACTGAGGGAGGGGGTGGTGGCTGGAAGCAGCCTGACAGCACAGGCCCTGCTCACCCCCCCAGTGTCCCGTGCTCGCTCTGTCCCCCTCAGCCACTGCATTCTCCAGACATTTACATTATTCAAAGATAAATGCATTGTCAATTCTGTGTCTCCACACACTGGATATGTGCGCTGCTCCACTCCCAGCACTGCCAAGGGTCTCTCACCCCTGCTGCCCACAAGACATGCTACAAATGAAATCAAATGGATACTGCTAGAGTGTAGAATAATTTAACCTCACAAAGTGTGTGCGTGTGGTTGCGCTATGATTAAAATACAACGTACCAAAGCTCTGTAAATTTATCACTACAATGTCACTTAGAGTTTTTGCCCTAGATTGTGTAAGAAATGGGCAGTGAATTTAGACTTGTGCTTCGATATATCTCCATGTCATTTCTTGTCATGTGTAAGTGAGGTTGTCCCTGTGAGATGAGCGTGATATTGATTAAGTGCATTACTATGTTCTTGCCACTAACAGATAATAACCTGTTCGCTTCGCCCTCCTTATGCATACATTATGCATCAGCGAATTTGTATGGTGACGTATGGTCATCTTTGCTACAGTCTGCACAAACACAATGATCACTCTCTTTTCCATGAAGATAAACACCCTGCTTTTCAATATTATGACATATCACCCTAAATCTCCATTATCGTCAAGTACTGTGTGTGTGTGTGTGAGAGAGAGACATATGTATCCAGTGAGTCTTTGTTTATGGGTCTGCAGAGAATCAGATTTCCTAATGAAGGCAATCTCAGAACACTCCTGAGATCCCCTGCAAACGACATGGGCTTTCATCAGCCATTTTGTGTGATCATAACATGGACCATAATGGACCCAGTCTGCCCACCACTAATTACCCATCGGGCTCACACCAAGCTCCCCTTACTCAACCCAGAGGACTCCTGTCTGAGCAAGAGCGCTACAGAAAGGGACCAAGAGACACAGGAAAGTGTTATTATTAATAAGTGTTGTATATTCTTTCTAAAATACTCTTGTATTTGTTTATAATTCTCAACACACTGAAAAAAAGGATTTATTATCATTATTATTGATATCGTTGTTATTTACTTATTTAGCACATTTCATGCATGGAGTGCATACAACTCCAAGTGTTTCACAAGCGTAAAACAGATATTAAGAATACAATATCAATATAACATAATAATTTCCAATAAACCAAAATAATAAATGATTCAACAAGTATAAACAAATATAAACAAAATCTAGAAGAATCAAAAATAAAATAAAGCAAAAAGTATACAATAACAACAAGCATAAAAATCTGTGTAAAAAGTACCAACACAGTCTCACGACCAATTCGTACGTATTCGTACGAAGTGCCAAATTCGTGCTAATTTGCACAAATTTTTTCGTACAGATTTTGTACAAAACCCAGTGACGGGTAGGTTTAGGGGCGGGTTTAGGTCATTCATACAAATTCAGAAGACTTGGCAACTCGTAAAATACATATGATTAAAAAGAAATTGCACACTTCAGACACTATGATACACATAAGCAACTTTAAATAAATATGTCTTAACTCGCCTTTTAAAAATAGAAATAAAAATAGAAAAATAGAAATATGTTTCAAATTCAGATCAAACTATTTTCTGATTTATAGATTTAATGACTAAATCAACCTCATTAACTTTACTAACAAATGAAATGTTTTGCCTTAAATTAGGTAAAAAGTAGCTGTTTGAGGTAACAATTGCAGTTTTTCACAACCCAGTCTTACAGGAAAATGCTAATATTTTACCATGTAGCAAATTTTCGTATTCCATTTTGAATTTTTACAATGTTAATCATGTTAAAACCATTTTCACGGTGACGGACCACCTTAAAACACGACCAATGTTACGGGCATAAGATTGTACGAATACATACGAGATTGTACTAATTGACATGACTAGCCACCAAAATGTAAAATAGTTATGATTTGCAACAAGCCTGTGTTGTACACTGCATCAGCATTACAGACTGCTTTCCATCCAACCCAATCTCACTTTAAATGATAACTGAATTCATATGATTTCGCTACCAATGAACCAAAAATTAGTAACGTATTGCCATGAGATTGTATTGTTTTCATCTCAGACACCTGATACTTCTGTTTGTTTGTCCTTTTCAAACACATAACATCATAGCAAATATCAAAGCAGACATATGAAGTGGATGCACAACTGACAGATTCAGTAATCACAGAAATAGTCTCAGGTTTCATTTTCATAAGGAATCCATGACTGCAGGGCTTATTATGGGTTATTGCAGCTTGTATCAGTCTGCAACCTGATCGGCTCTCTCCCTCTCGCTCTGAGATAGATCATAAAAGCAGCTGATGTAATGCAGCGGAGTGGAGCGTGGAGCTGTGCATGGATGGAACAGGATGTGCGCTCTGTAGGCACCTGTGGAAGTGAGTATGATAAAGATCTTTTCTGTGCTCAGGTAAGCACTCGGAATGGATCTCATATAGGTGTCTCCCGCTCTTGATAAGATGTTTAATTACCCATTTTTAAGCTTCCTTTTTAAATAGAAAGACTGTGACGTTTAAAACCCAAACCCATGAACAAAGCTGTCCGCCAGCCATTTTTCATATTTAATAGTGGGAGGCCATTTTACAGAAATAATGTGTCTGGGGTTACAAATGAAAAGTAGAGAGATTCATTCTTTATCATGCAGACAGATTAAATTCCAAACCCTGTTACTGTAATAGGTGCACTTGTAACTCCACATAAATTAGAGCATTAATTCAATCAGCCTCTGTTTTAAACAAAATAACACATAGCTCAGAATCCAGAGGTGTAATTTATAGCGAAGCCAGGTTCATTTTCAAAAACAATCCATTTCTCCGCACGTCTGAGGGCTAATACGATGATGTTCAGTGGAACTTGGAGTGTCTGAATCTCTCATCGCAGAGCCAAATAAAAGATAAATGAAGATGTGTTTTATTCAGTCATAATTTCCCACTGAGAATGCCGTAAAGGATGACATCCATATGGATTGAGGGTGGGGGTGGGGTGTGGTGTTTTTATGTGGAGTGGTATAGTGCTCCTGTAATTTATGGCATCTTTCCTGTGTGATCAGTTTGTCTGTCAGGTTGGTGGAGGAGAAAGGAAGGACCGGCCTCAGAGAGAGAGAGAGAGAGAGAGAGAGAGAGAGAGCGGGAGAGCATTATGCTGGGTTAAATATCCTAATGATCAAAATAAATCAAAATCATCAACTGCTGGTCAATCAGACATACAGTATGCTGAAAATAAAATTACTGTGATGCCACATACAACATTTAATATATAATACAATATATATAATTTGTGTTTGCCTGTGTTTTTGCGTGCAAACTCATAACTAGTATTAGACTTCATTATTTTTAGGCTCGTGACAACTGTAGCTTGATCCTGCGCCCCAAATAGAGGCCATAATATAATGTGATGATGTATGGAGACCTGCTAACATTAACACGAGCCACACCAGTCATTTTCACACTGTTGTTTTATCACACTAAAAAGAGACGAACTGGTGGAAGGCATTGCTCTACAACTAAACTTCAGAAATTTGCTGTTCAGCAATGATGCAGACATGTTTGACCTTTTATGCCGACTTTTATGAAAAGCAAATATACTGTTTTCTGGAAAAGAAGCAACTATACATGAATCAAGCTCTGCTGTTTAATCAGGCATACAGACTGCTCTCAGTGTATATGTTTTGGATGACAAGATTATGTCATGTCACACTCAGGGCACAGAGGAGATAAAGAAGGATTTGGTGCTCAGTAACGACACTTCTTGAATTGTTTCTATTGAATTGATCTTGATACAAAAACACGCCCCCTATTTGACTAATCTGAAGTGTTTTACTTAATACCCAACATAATACTGAATCAACTTTTGCATTTGAAAGAAGACCTGGCTTGTCATTTGAATACAGAAGTTTTGCAGTCCAGAATATAAAAATGACACTCAACAGTGATGCGCACTTGGTTCAAGTATAAAAATTTCATGCATGTTTTTTGTTTTTGTTTTGTCTTTTGCATGGTTAGGTATGTTGTAGTTAATCTGGTCATAGTATCCCAACACCTAGAAATGCTATTTTCTATTATTAGTTCATGGTGTCAATATAAAATGTAGGTGTACAGTGGTTAAAAAATGAGTTACACCGAACTGTTAAGATCAAAATAATAATCACAGGCCAGGTACACATCAGTATGGATGTTCTCCAGATGCTCTCTAATAAACACTCTTATTGTTGTGAATAAAAATGTACTTCATAAACTCTCTACTCAATTTAAATGCTCAACAATTAAAAATGAACTCACCATCACAAATTTAAGCTGCAATGAAAAAGAGTTTAATAATTTAATCAAAAGTTTCAAAAGCACAGTTTCAGTATTGCATAGCTTAATGTTTAAGAAATATCAGTGCAGATCAATAGTGCACACCATGAGTAAGGTTTGAGCTGCTCCTTTGATGTAGTTCCAGGCACTTTTATCTTGACAGCGAGAGCAGTGTGGTGACAGAGCAGATGGGGGAGCTGGCGGTGCCAGGCCTTTGCTTTCGCTTCTTCTGCTTCATCCGCTTGTTCTGGAACCAGATCTTCACCTGAGTCCTGCTCAGGTGCACAACGCGATCTGTTCGGGTTCTTCTTGATTTGCTCAGGTATTTGGTTCTTCCTAATTTGAAACTCCTCCTCGAGTTTCAGCTTGGTTAAGTTAGTGCAGGCAGCAGTGTTGGTCGATCAGTTTGTACGTTGCCTGCAAAAAAAAGTGTTATATAAAATATCGGAGCATTGTTTATTGTAGCTGGGCAATACCACATTTTAAATACGTCATCCCAATATACTATTTTGGCATATTCATCTAACTGAACCGAGTCTCATGTTTGCTCTGTCGGCTAAACTGCTCTTAAAGCGCAACCTACTTGAGCAAACTTTGGTAGCTGCCACTCTAATAAGCATGCGTTGCTTTATCGCTTTGCCTGTTGTAATTCTCCAGAGTTATTGTTGGAGCAATGCTCGCTGAGATGACTCTCTAGGTTTCCATCCAGCATGCATAAACTACATTTGAACCAAGTTCGGGACCCGTGTGAGCCAACTCACTAGCGTTTCTATCATAATGCACTTCAAAAGAACCTTGAAGCATGTCCGAGGTTAATCGGGTGTTGACATGATGATCCAGAATGGTTCTCGTCAGTCTCTCTCGGGTGCCTCCGGGGTAAGACGGGGGCGCAGTCTTCCTCTGATCCTGACAGTACTTGGCCGTGAAAGTCATAAAGTTCCCACCTGGGTAACAGTTGAAGAACGAGGTCATTATGTCTCTTAAAGCGCCACTTTAAACGGTGAATGATAGCTCGCGTTGCTTGTCTTCATTACTTGCTGTACTTTCTGGCTCAACATGTAAATATTGCATACAACAACGAGGGGAGGGGCCTTGCCTTACTCTGACCAATCCAGAGCGACCCATGTGTCGGCTGGCCTGGGGGCTTGAGTAGTGCTCAGTCTATATCTTTGTTTCTCAGAGAGCTTCACCGCGTAGTTTAATAACTAGATCTGATTTATTTTATGAATTTATATACCAACCCCAGAAAACCCCAAGAAACGATTTGCTTTGCTTGCGAACTTAAATTCTTTTGCAGGTTTGTAAGGGGCTTCAATGTCAAATTCACAGGCCATTAACAGTAAGGTGCATTATTCAGCCAAAACGCATGAATTGCTCTCCACACAATGCCATACTTTCTACATATTTGGTCATCTAAATTTAACTGCGTTTATTTCTGGCTATTCTGTGTGCTTTGTTAGAGACTCATAGGTAAGAATAATATAAAATATTCTAAATGCTTCTCTAATCATTATAGCGTGTGATGAATTGAGTGCTTGGTTCCGCGGTTTTTGTCCCTTACGAGCTGAAGATAGACGCAGCGCATCTGGCTTCTCCCCTCGGAAGACTCGGAACTGCTGTCGAGGAAAATTGTGCACAATCAGTGATTGATGACCTCAAGCTACCAAATACCCATGACAACTGCAGCGCTCAAACTAAGACTTGCACTATCTCTAACGTGTTATCGAGCGCTTTTATTTTAAGCCTAAACAATATAGTGAAATAAAGCGTAATGGCTCACATTACGCTACGTAACAGTGAATTGGTTGCTGCTTTCAAAGCTCATAACAAGTGTCATGAGCAACCCACACTGTTTAGCTTGCAAGTGAGAAACTGAGGGAAGGTGTGTTTTTCTGAATCCATAATGCTAATGCACTATTAAATCATTATTTCTATGAACTATAAACTATAAACTATTATTTCACTGCTAGTCAGATCTAACAGGCCTTTTTTCGGGGGGTTGTGTCTTTGTGATCAGACAAGATTACCTATACATCTCTTTTGTATTATATA
>JAUMHE010000056.1:2766431-2801349 GCA_032359235.1 Enteromius mattozi
ATATACAAAATCTGGCTTCAGACTGATGTGGAACAATTCATCGGAAAAATAAATAGGCCTATTTTTGTCATGTGACTATTTTTATTTGGTTTATTCGGACTGTACATGTTATTTTGTTCCTTACTACAGAAGCAGAAAGATGCGTGTAATGTTAGGACTCACTTTTTGATTAGTCTAACTTGTTTTTGTCAAATAATTTATTTCCTGAGCGGCAGTGCAATAAAACCTTACCAAATTACAGTGAACTGTACCTTTTTATTGATACATGCGTATGTAAATACAAATTTTAAAATATAATTAAAACCTAAAAATATAAATGAAACAATAAAGATCAAAGGAAACGCTTGAAGAAGGACGTTTTATGTCACTATATAGCGCAACTAAAATTCATGATAAAGATGGAAGGAAATTTCTTCCTTTACGATGAAAAAGCACATAAATGTTACATTTGATAACACGGTCTTTGTTTTTAACACACTTTTGTCCAGTGCACCAATCTTAAGAAACTTTTTGTTTATTTTTTTTTTTTTCAGTCAATGTATTTCTTTGCTTATCTTTTATTAAATAGACCGATATTTTATTGACAGCCGAGACTGTGAAAAAAACAAAACAAATTCAAAAACCTATGTCCTTACCCTCAGTGTTTAAACCTTTTGCAGCTCTTTGCCACAGTGTCTTTCCAGCTTTGAGTTCTCTCTCATCCATGCCATGATTGCAGGCAGAGTGTGTTGTCACAGTCTCTCTCTCTCTCTCTCTCTCAGGACAAAGTTTGGCCTCTTGCAGTTTGAAATGTGTTTCCACAGTTGAGAAAGCAAAAAGCTTTGTTCATAAGGAGCTGGAATCAGTAGCGAGACTGAAAGCGACGAGTTTTTGATTAATGAGCTTTGAAATGCCTCGCTAGGGGGAAGCCGGGAAAGAGCCTATTCTGTTAGAGACGGCTTGCCAGTGCTTACAAAGGCAGTGACGCTTTAGGCTATTCATTACCACATTATGAGGTGCATTTTAAAATACATAGACCTATATGTATTAATGCTTGCGCAATGGTGCAGGTTAATGTTATATCAAACTGTTTATAAGACAAAACACTTGCTCTGGGCCTTATGATGTATCACAGTTTCTACTGAGCTCCCAGTCTATAAAAGCATTAAAAAGTATTAGCAATACTTTAGTTTTGGGATGTAGGTTACAACACTTGGGCACACTAACGAGAAAAGCCTATAACTTTATCTTGATTTCCACATTGCACCAATTTAAAATAGAAAGGCGTCATATTTGCATTATGCTATTTAATAAGTACCCTAACCAGCGTGAAATTTGAAATCTATATTTGTGAAATCTCAATTTGCTATCATGGGCTAATAAACCCTATCTCTTTCACGTAATATGGTTATGCAGTTCTCTTCAGTTTTAAAAGCCCAAATTTAAAATAAACGCAATGGTAAGGTTTGCTATTGTGTTGTGTGAACAGCCGTGATTCGGGCGCGCGCACGTTCACGCGCATCTGGATAGGGGTGAGAGCGAAGGTGCCTCCTTTGTTTACTATCCTTATGCTTCCAAAATGGCGTCTCCGCCTTTGTGAATTGAGCGAAATCCAAGTTTGAAATTCATTCATATCCACGCACACAATATGAAAAATTGTAAAATATATTAAAAATTATACTAAGTAGGCTATATGAAAAAGAAACATTAATAGTGATGTAGCATTTGCAATTTCATTTGTTTATCTTAAGCACTTTATTTACAAAATGTTTAACACAATAAAATATAACATTTCCATATCGTTACTATTTCATCATTTTATGCATGGACAGTGCAACGTACAAAATAACATTTATTGTGAACGTGAGGATGTGTCGTTACGTGCTGGTGTTTTTATGATATTAACCATGGCGATAATCAGAGATTGCCTAATTTCCAATCACTGGGTGTAATAATAATAATAATTACAATTTCGAGATTGTTGTTAATTCTTCATTTCATAATATTTTATTACCGAATGAAGAAACAAATACACCAGTCCTACTTTATCCACTCGTTTGCACCAGTTCAACGAAATGTCGGCTTCTGCTCAAAATAAATTCTACAACTGTTATATAAATAATATACATGAGATAATAATAAATAATGTGCATTAAAAACGATAAATAATAAATATAATACTCAGTCAAGATAAATGTTTGTCGTACAATCTTGGAGGAAAACAATAAATAATGGTATTTTAATGGACGAAATATGAAGAACCCATGAGAAACAGACGACTTAACAAAGACGCAATGGGGTTTTTTTTCTCTACAAATCCCATCTTTATAAAGACGGATGTCTATTCTGTCAAATCTACATAACTTACCTTCAAGTAATAGCACGTTATGGAAAATGCCTTCATTTTGCCAATACAGTCCTTCCCAAGAACCAAACAACTGACAACAAACAACCGCGTGTATCTTCAACAGTCAAGAGAAATGGACCACAGCTATTTTTGAAAAATAATTACAATCGTAGCAGTAATAGTAATATCAATCATAATAATACAGGATAATACGTTATTTTTCTCTCGGAGTGTAGTTTTATAAATTAGTTTAACTAGTGAGGTAATAAAAAAGCGACGTTTCGCTTAAGCACACTGATGGGATCCTTACAGATGCGTGAGTTTGGGCGCATCCTGCAGCCTTCCCTGAGACGCGTGGTGAGAGCTAAGGTCTGTGTATGTGGGATGGGGGTCACACGGTCCGTGGTGGTGGTTACCCGGAATCTGAGCGGCACAGCTGTAGTCCACACTAGCGGATGAGGGATGGGGAAGATGACCGAGGTTGAACATTGGGCCCGAGGCTGGCATTGAATCAACGAAGTTTCCCCCGACGTAAACAGGGCTACTTTGTAAATTGGCACTCGCAAAGCTCCCGTTCCCCTGCATGCTGTGGTGGTCGTACTCTGTTCCTGGGTATCTTTTCTGTTGCGGTATGCAGCCGCCCAGTGGCGCCGTGTAGGCTGCCAAGCCGTAGATATTCTGTTGCGGTTTGGCGAATGACGGAGGAGATGGCGCATCGTAGTTTAGGCTGTTTACGTTTGGAAGCTGACCAGAATATCCAATGTGATTCGAGCCACTTAACGGCGGGCTTCTGTCCGGAGAGTGTCCTAAGGGAGAGTGCATTATGCCTTTAGATTTCTGATCTTTTTTGTACTTCATCCTCCTGTTTTGAAACCAGATCTTTATTTGGCGCTCGGTGAGGTTGAGCAGATTAGCCATTTCCACTCTTCTGGGGCGACACAGGTAGCGATTAAAATGAAACTCCTTCTCCAGTTCAACTAGCTGGGCGCTGGTGTAGGCTGTGCGCACTCGTTTCGAGGCAGGGCCAGGTGGACTCTTGTCATCGCAGGTTTCTCCTGAACACAGAGAGCAGCGCAATGGATTAATTGTTATACGGCCTATTACATCACTTAAAGGCCAAAGAGAGACGGCCTACTGTAAACAAACGAAACTAGGTCATAATCATATAGGAACTATCTCCAGTCTGAGAGAAAAGCAATGTAAACACACACACACACACACACACACACACACACACAATCCTTACCTGCAGCTGGACAGTTGGTGCTTTTCTGCTTTGCGTTTTGGCGGGACTCTTTCATCCAAGGGAAGATTTGCTTGGTGATGACTGGGGTAGCAGTACTGGAGCCAGTGGTGCTGGGAGACTTCTTTTTTTGTGTGGAGTTGCTGTTAGGGCTGGGTGAGCTGGCCGCTAAAGGAGCAGCCTGCTGCTGCTCACTGATACTCTCTGTTTGGCTGGTGCCCTGGCTGGCACTTGGCCGCATACAACTGCCATTGATGTCTCCATTTTTATGTGCTGGTGGCCGGACTGACGTGGTTTGGATGGGACAGATTGGATTTTGATAGTCGTTCTCTATGCTGGAGGATGAGAAACCCTGGTGTGTAGGACCGTATGTATAGGAGTCAGATTTAGGGTAGGAATATCCTCCGAAAAGTCCAGCATTGTCATAATAAGTGGCTTTCTGCATTGTGAAGGTTCAAACTAAGAGAGCTTGTGAACCCCTGTCCAATCGCATGGACTTGTCAATCACGTGATTGGAGCTTCCCACAGATTTTCTGTCCTTTGACCTGTTAGGAAAGAAAATGAATCGGTTGTAGCAAAGAATTTAGGATTAAACTTTTAAACAATCATAGATGTGAGTTACTGCACTAATATTCTGTGGTACTCACTTAAAACCTCCATATTTGCATATACAAAGCATATACTTTCTAAACATATAACTGTGCAATTGAGAATATTTAAATCTGAGATGGTAACAGATTTTTACCCAGCTCTATACTTTCCGCTGTATTCCCTTTCTCATCTTAACTTTGTGGATTTCCTGTTGTTGTTGTTTTCTTAATGCACTATGGTAAAGATGGCAGGACAAAGTTGTGTAAAGAAGAAAAATACTATTCACTATTCAATGTATGTTGAGTTATTCAACAAGTTTTCTTTTGTCATCTTGTTTAGGTATCAGTCAAAACTTCTTGCTCTACAGAACATGGTCTGCCTCTCAAATCCGGTTGAAAAGGTAGATTGTACAGTTTTGCAACACATTTTAAATGAAATGCTTTAGAATTTTTAAAACAGTTAAAAACATCAGCGTTCACCATATGATAACAGTAATAGTTCTTAAGTTGTAAACTACCATCTTTCACCTATGGCCTCTATCTCTCTTTCTCTCTCTCTCTCTCTCTCTTTTAAGCTAAACCCCTTCAGCTTTTCACTTTCAGAACTTAGACATGAATGCAACAAGGTGGTTAAAGTTTAACTTGTGCTAAAAGTACCCCATTGAGTGAAACTATAAGGCAGCAGAAGGAGAATCAGCATTTCTCTGCAAACAATATCCCATTCTTTCGAGACTCTTTGAGACTTTAAGCGTAATTGAAGCAAAAAGAAAAAAAAAAAATCCATATATTTATATACACGTGTATGTGTGTGTGTGTGTGAGAGAGAGAATAAATCTCCTAGTTGTAACATAACTAAAAATATATAAAATCAGCGGTTGTTTGTCTAAAACCAGAAATTGTGCATCTTTCATGTAGTTTGAGATTGGGCTACGTATAGATTCGGCGTCATAACATAGTTTGATCGGTTTACTTTAAGTATATTCATCGAGTGAATTTTGCTATAACTGGTGGCAGGGCTCCGTGCACTCTATTTCTTGGATTTGTGAACATTATACGAAAATGCAATCTTTAGCCTGTATGAAAATAAATCAAAGTCTGAGATATAAATTATAGGTACGCAAATTAGTGTCAGTAACATCATCCTTTCGCACCTAATATGAACGGTCTATAATTTGTATTAGCTTGTTAGGTAGCTTTTGGCACACTAATACCGGGACTCGAT
Source organism: Enteromius mattozi (assembly GCA_032359235.1). Taxonomy (NCBI): domain Eukaryota; kingdom Metazoa; phylum Chordata; class Actinopteri; order Cypriniformes; family Cyprinidae; genus Enteromius; species Enteromius mattozi. Next base: position 2,771,813 of record JAUMHE010000056.1, read on the forward strand.
TCCTACATTTCTAGTAGCTATTTAATCTGTATTATACGGCATGGTGGGCTCGGAGTTAGGCTTGTTTCCCACCAAAGGCTGATGGGAGATGTAAGAGGGGGATCACCCAAGTGAATAAGATTTGGTCCGTATTTGGTAGAAAAGTCTGCTAGCAAAAAACTTAGATCCCAATCTGCAATATACATAAGACATAGCAGACTTTTCTTTTCTTTCTTTCTGTCTAACTTGGTCGTCTTCCTCCTAGTCTTATTCTAAAGATAGGCTTTCACCCAAGTGACTGTAGCTCGTGCTCAATACAGTAGTTATTAGACGGCCTGAAGCTCCGCACGATACATATCAATGCACCTGTCATTGTGGAGCCCGACAAAATTTATGACTGGCCATACTACAGCTGCAAATGCCTCACAGAGGGGTGAGAAGAAAAGCACTCCTCAATACTTGGTACCGTCAGTGGGGTAAAACTCTAAGCGTAGGAGGATGGCTGGGGGCAAGAATGTCCCGCTAAAGCCAGAGCCTACAGCCCGCCAGTATAAATCCAGCTACTGCAGTAATTCACACACTCTTGTCTTGAACCTTCTTTAACTGCTTGTAATGGAACACACTTTTGCCCAACTGCGCGGATAGCTGTGGACTTTAGTAAAGGATATACTCTAAACTAAGAAGAAAGCGCGGATGGGAATATTTGTTCTTGTTTTTTCTTTGCTTTCCTGCTTGTTGGTTTTATTTAAATATATTGTATATATCTACGAAATAACAATGCTTTTGCATTTTATACTATGCTTAAAGTGTAAATGTTTCGTTTATTTTGTACAATATATTGTCTACCTCAAAATGCATTGGTAAAAAAGCACATAAATAATTGTTGTTCGAGTTAATTTGTTGATATGTTGCCTGAGCCCAGAGCACCAAAATAATTTTGTATTTACACAAAAACCATGCATTCCTTTTTTTCTGGCCTATTATTGTCTATGTTGTAAGCTGTGAAATAAGAGTCACAGGACAATACACCGCAGGTTATAAAGCTACTCTTATTTAATTTCAGTGCAAACTAAGATATTAAGACATATCTTACCGCAGTCTGTGGCTTTCTCTCCTGTGTTTCTCCTCAAGCGATCTTCATAATTTAGACGGTGACCTGAAGAATAAAAAATATTTTTAATCTCAGTTGTTGGTCGGATTTTTCTCTCAGCTCCCCGTTATGAATCTGTAAGTTGCCTCTGAGTACGTGGTCAACACCTTACATGTTCGATTGCAAAATGACGGAATTTACATCCTGGATGTGAATTTACGGCCATTTGCGTTGACAGTTCTTAAAACCACAAATTTGTTACAATTTGACATGATGTCCCATTTTTTTATGAACGAATTTATTTCGCCCCTATAGAAGATTCGACTGGTTTTAGGAGCAGTCAAAGCTGTAGCTGAGAGAGGGAAAAAAAACTGACATAAGCGATTTTACACAAAGAGATGCTGGCCAAAATATTTAGCACTCATAAGCCTTTTGGGTGACCTTTGGCTTCCTCTCCAATAACTCACTGATTAATGAACAACGGACGGAAGGGACTCAAGTCACAATGCAATCCACACCACACAACTTTTTCACCGGTGATTTTAAAACCAAGCGAGAGCCTGAAGACGAGATTTTAATCCTCATTCTACTAGACAGATGACCTGTTCTGTGCCTCTCTGAAAATCCTTTCGAAATCATGAGACGAGGACAACACCATTGGGAAAAAAGGCTATAGGATTAACAATAATATTAATATCGTTGTTTGGTGATGGACCGCTAAGTTGGGAAACGTACCGGCAACAAGATAACGCGCTAGTATTTTCAACTTGTGTGTCATGTTCAAAGTCTTAATGGGATAAATGTAGTGAACAGTTCAGCCGAACACGGTCTGCCTTTATTAGGCAACAGTGTTTTCGCCCACGCACTCCCACGGTAAGTTTGGTACTCATAATAGAACAATGGGCTGTAAAAATAATGGACCCTGCAAGTCGATCTCTAAATATGTACATGCATATCTGTTTTGCATGCTCAAGTCTGTCTGTTTTGTGGAAAGAAAAAAAAAAACTATGGATATGGCTATCACATTAGGCCCTAGTATTTTAAATTCTATATTGGAAATAATGTGTACAAAATTCCAGGTTAGTGAAAAAATACCGTATCGTCTAAAAAGCATGTAGTCTGAATAATTGAAAACAAATACGTTCGGGTTTTAGCTTCGCCTTATTTACCAGATATCGCACAATGCAGAAGAATGCAATCACATGCATTAATGTTTTGTGAAATATATAAGAATTCATAATTGTTTATACATGATCAAAATACAATCAAATGATCAAAAAACCTGTTATTAGTCTTAATAAAATTCAGTAAACGGCTTAATTGCAAATTGAGCTTAGAATATAAAAAATAAAATAAAATAAAATGTAGGCTAATTCTATTCTAGGTTAAAAATCATAACTGAATCAAAAATCAAAACCATATTAGTGTATATTTCAAACATCTAGATTGTCCTTTCATAGCATGCTTTTTTTTTTCCTTTGACAAAAGAAATCTATTTCTTATCTTCTTTTATTTTTACATGTGAAATTAATTGGACTCTCTTATTGCACGCGAAATATGGTTTCCATTCAGAATTTGAATTCATGCAATGTTAGTTTTTGAGTGCTTGAATCTCAGTAATTTGGACTAAATCGAAATCAGAGAAACTGAAATGATTTGAATTTATGGAAACATGTATGTTTAAAAGAATAGCCTACCCTAACCCACATATGTCATGTCTAACATCGCATTGACTATAACACAAATTAAAGTGATTAACGATCTCACAATGTATGACACAGATGTTTTATACTGTGTATGGCCAACTCCAGAAGCTACAAGAATATGTCAAATAAAACCGCTAAAATAAACTCTAATATTCTATGGCTGAAATCACCTTGCATGCTAACCATCTAAAATAGTGAAGATTGCGCAAATCCATAAACTAGTTTCAGTTTTGTCTTCAAATCTTACTTGCTTAGTTTGTAGGCGACGACATTAATAAAGATCAGCTGCTTTGAATGGAATAAATCATATTTTTACGCCGGCCTAATGTAAACCCACGCTTAAAGGTTACGTTTTGCCATGCAATTGCTTACCTGTGATGTCAATTTATTATATAGCCGTGCTTCTTAGTCTCAATATCTCTCAGTTCAGCTGCTCGGATATATCCTTCACCCTTTGTCTATAGACAGTACTGTCTTAAAACTGATCTCGCGCTTTTCCAGGCATTTCCATATACCAATGCAGACAGTATTCCCGAAAGAATGGGAGCCACTCACTCAGCTACCAATAAAAAGCCAAGAAGGTCTACTTATTCCAAAACGAAATATTACTAGCAATCAACTTCCCATTTGAAAAAAAAGTGAACGTTTTACAGAGGCAGGCTCGCTGAATGAGTCGACATTAGTATATTTCGGAAACCTTATCAAGACAAATAAAGGCGCTGCCTTAAAATACAAGCATATTTGTTCACGTGATCCGGATCGCAGATTGTCCTGATTGAGACTGCTACTCCAACCAGCTTCACCTCACAAATACATTTTAAAAGCAAGAGCACTAACATTCCCTCCAGCCTCACATCATTGTACAATCATTTTGCACAAGAACTCGCTCCTTCCTCGGCCACTGTATCGGAGTGTGTCATTGAGACAAAAGCTACATTGCTATTTGAAACCCAGGCATAACAGAATAATAATAAAACAAACCTTTAAATGAAACAAACAAACAAAAAATCGTTTTAACACTTTAGTTGTCTTTATTTTGAAAGACAAATAACTGGATAATCTGTGACAGGTTTGATTTTGTTTTATTCACACCCCAATGTCTCACTGAATATCTTCACCTTTGTATTCATTTTCTTTTTCACTTTTACATTTAGGTCTGTGGATCACACCGTTGCTGAAGGCAACATCATTAAGCTTTTATTGGTTTTGGTTTATTTAAAAAGAAGATGCTCAGATATGTGTTCCCTTTTTCTCGCTGTTTAGAAAAGAAATCCGTTTATTATAGGCTACAAGAAACCACTGAAATATTGTTTGACTATTATGGTTTAGGCAATGACAGCAATGTATGACCTCCTCAACCAAAGAGATTCATCAAAATCATCCCAAATTCTATATTGTTCTTTTCGAAAAGCAAGAGTGTGTAGTGATCCATATGCAAGCGTGAAATGTAAAATGAGGTACTTTCAGTGTCTAGATATTTAGCTACTAGTTGTGGATTAAAATGCTTTTTTTTATATTCCATGTTTTCCAAATGCTTCTAAAACACATACATATTCTGTGACCCTACGCTTTTTTTAACCCATAAAACAAATTTTTTTGAGAGGTTAAATGCAAGTCGGTAATGCTATTTGTAATCTGAGTTAAAATGCTTGTTCTGTGTACTGCGTGCGTATGTAGCTGGATGGTAAGATGGAGATGAAACGGTTGGGAACGCGGCCGAGCGAAGGATTGTCCTGAGGAGAGGATGCGAGTCGTCTCCCCTTGCAGCATATGTTCACGGGCTAATAAAAGTGAAAGATTTACAGTCCACGCCCGGCCCCCAACAGCCTCTCACCCTTTCAGGAATTACTGAGCATGATTTACAGCGATGCAGATCACCGTCATCCCTCTCCAACAGTTCGCAACACTTTATGGATAGATCTACGATCATAACGCTCCATTGCTAAACGAGTGGGTATTGTGGGGTTTTTGACATCAATGAAATGTATTGTTTTTGGATCGATGCCATTTTTTTTCTGTGTGTGTGCGCTTCTTATGCTGTTTTGTTGTTTATGTTTTAATTGTTGCAGAATTGTCAGGATCCAACATACACTTTTTCAAGCAATACTTCACGTCAATAACTATGTGATGCTTTTCCAGATAGACCTCTACAATGAATTCTAGCCTATGTCCTTTTTTATCTTACCAAACACATACATCTCCGCAAATAGTCGCCACTAAATCGGGAAAGAACAGCATCTCTGACGGATTATAAATCACAAAGAGGCCTTAGTTAAAGCCCTGGCGGCTAAGCAATAAACACTATCGCACTGGACTTCGCATCTTTCTAAATGCATCAATAGAACATTATAGTACATGAGAAAATAATTGCAGTAAAGTCTGCCTGTAAATGCTTTAAAAATAAAAGTAGTCCTACTCCACAGTTTGTATTATTATTGATACATGTTTAGATTGGGAGCGCTTCATGCTGAAGAAAAAAAAAAATAAATCACAATGAGCCTGAAGTTGTTTCAGTCTGTCCGCGAAGAAGACCGAATCAAAGGACGCTATTTATCAAAATTCTGACAGATATGTTTATTTGCTGTCTCAGTGCAAATATTAATCTTAAATGTTTACCTACCGATGCTCCATTGGCTGAAAAGCTGTACGAATGTGCAGGTTGCGGTGGGGTGAGATACAGGACCGTTTGGATATTATTTTCTTGGATCTCTTCAGTTTTCAAGTCTGATAGAGTCCTCGCGATTAATGACGACGCCGTGTTTCAAGGGGACGTGCTGCATTAATTATTTAGACAATCACGTGGTCAAACAAAAAAGATATAGAACGGAACCATATACCGAATTCTATCTTGGGATGTCGACAGCGCAGTTTGATTTATCTTAACGGGTTGTTTCGATGGGCGAAGACATTTTCACCGAACAGCTGGAAATCAAAAATGGCCGTTTGAGAAGCATTGTGAGAGCGGCGGTAGTAGTCGGTGCAGTGTCATTGCAAATGGAACTGCGTATGGCTCTCATTTATTCTGCTCAGACATCCAGGTCAATACTCAGAAAGCCTTACTGAAAGCAAAGACAATGGAGCGATCCCCTGCGTGGCGTGTTTTCACTATAGGCACAAGGCTTATTAAACAAAAATAGATACTGGGAATGGTTTTTGCATGCTCTTTGACACATACACACACGAACACATACATATAAAATATATATATATATATATATATATATATATATATATATATATACCACACACACGTACATTTGTATAGTCGGTACACTACTGACCATGCATATGCAATATATAAATGTCTTTTAAATCCCAGCAATCAGATGCTATCAGTAAACTACTCCACATGCATGTTTGTGAGGTAAATGTTTGAGATGTTTGTAGATTTTTCGCCAGAAATAAACTTTACATTTTGTCCTCCCTGTAGTGTATTGCTTTACTTATTCTCTCTCTCCCTCTCTCTCTCTCTCTCTCTCTCTCTCTCTCTCTCTGATTGTGATCGAAGTGGCTTTTATTGACATTAAAAGTCTCTGCATTGCCACAGCGTTGGTTACATTTCAGACACACACTTACTTACAAATGGTTTAAAAAGTTGATCAAATTATTACTAGTATTTTGTCTCTCACACGTTTACTTAGCAATCTAAACAATAACAAGTTTTACAATAGTTGTTAACACTACTATAACCTAACTCTAACAGAAAACTTTAGGAATGTGTACAATTTTGTTCAAAAAAAGCCTCTATTTACTGTTTTCATGCAGGCCTACTGGTTTTGCAAACGAGAGCGCCTCCAAACTGAGGCTTTGAGAAGTTTGGTCATGTTAACCTCACTACGGGGTACATATCTGTCCTACAAAATATGGTGTAGCCCTGTTATTTAGCATAGCAATGATCGCTTGCAACTCTCTGTATTTTTAATAATACACGGGTAACAAAATTCGTATCTTCCGGGTTGTCAATAATGCTTTGACTTGATATTTTTCATGATAAAATCACCTAGAGGTTTATTTATGGATTGTAGTTTCTCAATTACTTATAGTCTGTGTGCAGCTGCAGCATAACCATGGCTTTAATGTGCAGGACTCTATAGCAGAAATTCATAAAGTACTGATTCTAAAAAGTCAAACGGTGTGGCAAATAATCGCAGTGTAAAACAGGCAAATATTAATACTGACCAAAAGTACCTGCTGATTTTTTTATTTAATTTTCTTTTAAAAAAGCACCCCCTCCTCCACACGAATACATTTTTAGTGCATCTGTGTGCAAAAAGCGTCTGAGAGAACCGGCTGAAGGTCCATCAGGTCAGGAGTGTAGAGGTCAGTGCTCGCGGCTCAAAAGCGTCTAATGCAACAGAAACTGTGTCCTCTGGATGAACCTGCCCGCGAGGCTTTTGTTGAACTTCTGTAAAAATACCTTTTCATGCTCTCAACGTGAAGGCTTCAGTGTGAAGACTCCTTCGCAATGCATGTATGCCTCGTGTTTTTGTTTAAGGAGACAAAGACACCACAATGATAGCAGAGAGTCTAAGTTTAATCACTGCTGGAAAACCATATCAGATTTAACACCAATCCCTTTTCAAAAATAACATAACGTGTATGAAAGTGCTCAAGAGTTTCTAGTTTCAAAACAATATGACGCCGTTTGAGTGAAACCTCTCTGCATATTATTTATTTAATTACTGCAAAATATGCCTGTAGAAAATATGCACAATATACAGAATTATATACATATATTTATGAACTTAAAAACTCAAAACTGAATTTGAAAATTATTGAACGGACACTTACGTTCACGTAGAACATAAAGCTTTTAACATATTTAATAAATAGAAGGTTCAAACATCTTGAGGGCTAAAAGTGTATCTAAAATGCAAAATAAAAAGCTGCTTTTCAAGAATTTCAGGCAACATCTGGAAGACAGAAATACTGCTTCTGCGGTTGTAGCTATATTGTTACAAAGATGTCGGGCGGGATTTATAGTGAAGTATAAGGCATGAAATATCCGTGTCAAAAAGAGACATTTTTTCTCGATTAAATAGGAGATTTTTAAAAGTTGCAATAAACAAATCTAAGACGTCTATAACGAAATTTTTAAAAATCACAAGGACATGATCAAATTCCTTGACCGAAATATAATCTTTTAGAAGGTAAACCATTACTGAGGCGCGCAAACGAGGCTGAGAAGGACATTTCTTCAGTTTTTCAGTCTACAAATAAATAATTTCCCAGGCAACGATTTTTTCCCTTATTATTAACTAATTTTATTTAGCTTTTATTACTTGCACCCTGTCGACTTTAATACAAAAAGCACCTAAGACATTCGTAATTTATTATATGCTGGACATTAAGTTCTGTTTAATATTTAAGTTAGGGTAAATTGACTCGCCATAGGCGTAAACTTGCCATAATGCTTTTAAAAAGATGAAACGGGTGATATACAGAGACTTTAAAAAATGGTGTAAATAGGTTACTAAAACGATCCATGCTCTGAAACAAATTTGGCAAGTTTGTGTAAAATAGCTTAAGCTTTATAATTTTTTATCATTTTTACCGTACCTCGTGGTGGCATGTGAACCATCATTCGTTGCCTCATATCCTCTTTGCCTCAGTTACAAAGGGTTACAATACTGGAAATGTCGAAATTTGGAATTTTAATGCATAGCAGCTTTTACGCTGCACTTAGTCAAGGTGTGTGCTTCTGGCTCTCAGTTTTTGGCACTTGTACCCAACATGTCATGATTTGCTACCATGCAATGTCAAATGAAGCATTGTCTATTACATACAGTTCATCTGTACATCTGGCGGGAGGGAGAGATATCCACTTATAAAGTTGTAATCTCTGTCTGGCTGTCCTTCTGAGCGTGTTGTGCATGCTGATTTCCAGCTGACGCCGACCTTCCTTTCGTGTTGGGAAGTTTGTGATCCTTTTTCCATTTCATTCTTCTGTTCTGAAACCAGATTTTAATCTGTCGCTCAGAGAGACAGAGGGTATGCGCGATTTCGATGCGGCGCCGTCTTGTTAGATACCTGTTAAAATGAAACTCCTTTTCTAGTTCGAGAACTTGCTGTCTTGTGTAGGCTGTCCGAGAACGTTTGGGTTCCGGTCCCGTGTAATCCGGATTCACTGAGAAAGACAAAAACACACTTTTGTTAGAAAACAAAGAACCCAACTATTCGCTCCCTAATGCTTGAAGTAAAAAAGAATAAATAAATAAAAATACCCACTTACTCGAATTTGATCCAACAAATATTCTATACGGGAATAATTTCCGTTTCGGTGAATTTATTTCAAACTTTACCACTGCTAAATTATTCAGTTCAAAGCTTTGGGCCAAGTGGACTCTCAGTACTGCAATAGTGGCCAACACAGCTAGCGGCCTATTTCCTAAGCAATAAAAATTTATGGCTGGTGTAATTGGCGGCCCCTTCAGAGGAACCCATAAATATTTCACTGAATGATTTTAACTGTGACTAAAACTGCAGAATAGGGCTGGCCTACAATCAGACAGCGAAGAGAGTTAATCTTACCCGTAGCAACGTGCACTTTCTTCATCCATGGATAAACTACAGCAGGCTGCTTGGCTGGTATCCCGTTCTGGCTCTTTGTGTTTTGTTGTGGTCCACAAGTCCTCGGTCCGGATATCTGGACTGCAGGACACTGCTCTGTTTGTGCGGGAAAAGGGCTAGGGCGGCTGGCTTGCTCCTGCACATGACCCCGCGGCTGCACCGACGAGCCCTGGACAGTGTTACAACTGTAAGGCTGTTCAGAGTAGTTTGACCGTGAATAGATTCCGGGATGCTGGAAATCAGTGTCCTGCGACGGACTGTAGTAGCCAGGGCTCTGTTCAGGTATATAGCTGTTCTGAGAATATTCCTCACAAGGAGGAAATTTTGGATCCACATACTTGGAGTTCACCATGTACGAACTCATGGCCATTAATTTCTGAAGGTAGGAAATACTAATTTTTCTCGAGTTGTCTTTTTTTCCTCCCTCCATAAAGCCCTCCTACTTGCTGTCAACTGAATAAAGTTAGGCTACCATGTGACCAGCTCGGCCAATCGAGGTGGAGGGACTTCATCAACCGAGAACGAAGCTGTGCACACCTAGTAGTTGATTTCACAAACTTCACATTATCTCTTAATTAGGACGGTAACAATATAATATATACAATGGGATTGATTTAATACCAAAAAAATAAAAATAAATAAAAAATCTGTCTGTGTATTGAGACCCAATTGGCAATGACCATCATCACAAGGGAGGATCAATGCTTACACATTTCATGATATCATATAAAAACATGTTGCTATGTGCATCCCATGTGTATGTGGCCCATTTGGTAAATTAATATTCAACCAAACTAAATCAAACCCAACCCAGAGATTTTGACTGGTAAAAACAAAACAAGACAAAAGATAAAAAACGGCCCAAGGCACAAAAAGAGTCACATAAAGCCAGCAGACAATTGATGGAGACCGTCTTTGTCATGTAGAGGTCACGCAGAAGTTACTGGAGTCTCATCGTTCCAGCGCTTCTCATCCTTTCAGCTCGCTGTATAGAGCGCCCTGGTTCGCCATCAATGCGCCGTGCCAATCAATAATCAAACGCCACATAAAAGAGAATAGCCACTTGGCAGTCCATAAGGTAAGACCAGGGAGCAATGGATGTGCAAAGTTTGTTAACATTTTTACAAAATACTGTTCACCTTCATTTGTGTTCTCTGTCCTCTCTCTCACTCAGATTTACGCTTACAAAAAGGTTAAAAATGTTGACTTGTTTCAGTGAAAACAAGAAGAAACGCAATACAAAGCACCAGCACTTACTAACCAGAGGCAATGTTGACACAAATCATCAAAAGCATTTCATGTCAGTTCACGTAATCAGAATCATCTCGTCATATTACACAATTATGCAATTATATGCTTATCATTTCATATTCTCCAGTAAGACAGTAGTTCTTCGTTGCCATATGCCGTTTTCCAAAAGCAATTTACATGCACTGCCAGTACATTATATGGCAAAAAAAGAAAAAGTGCAAACTTTTATTCGAAGTTCTTGCATCGACCATATACTCCCCTAGAATCGAATCTGTGACTGGCATGTTTTTCACACAAATTCGGTTCTACAGGGTATATATAGACGACGGCATATATTCGCTCAACAGAAAAAAAAATGCAAATGTAAATTCTTCATACAGTGAATTCGTTACTGCAACCGTTCTAACTCAAACGTTTCTCTTTAAGTAAAATTCATTTTCAAGATTAAACTAAAGTTGGATTTTAAAACAAGGTTCAGTGTTTTTTAATACTCTTTTGATAATACAGTTGTTTAATAACAGGGGGAAAAAATCTTTGTAATAAATGCTGAATAATCACAGTCATAAAAAGATCTCGTTCTATAGGCCTGCGCCTCTCCAACACATTATTATATTTATCCAGGTATAGGACTGAAGGCTTTGTGCTAAATTCTACTCACTGTGAGATGCTGTCATGGCAGTCAAATTGATCAGGTGGTCTCAAAACTGTGTGCTGTTTGGATACCGTGAAGAAGCATATAAAGGAAGGCTAAAGGTCGAGAGGTCAAGCCGAATCATTTACAACACACATCACAAAGTTTCATTATTTTTTGCAAGGCGACAGCGGTAGCGGAAAAGCAGGGAAGTTCATGGATAATACATGACCTCCTCTGATAACCAGCTCCTGTGGCCCTTCTCTCCCGGTCACCAGAACAAAACTGCCGCAAAACACTGGATCTATTAAAAAAATGTAAGAATCAAGAACTCTCAGTATTTAAAATTTTTTACCCATGTTTGTCGTTGCATCTAAATTTGGTTAACAGAGACGTTATCTTTAATTGTTTTTCCTATATAGGGATTTAGTATTATTTTCTTTATATTAAAAAACAAAAAACAAAAACATTAATAAAATAAATATGATACATTTTCCATTCAGATTCCAAATACATACACTGATTGATTAATTAGACCATCTGTATCTTAACTGTGTTAGAGCATGATGCTTTTACGGGTGATTATAACTTTAAGAGAAATTATAATAGTTTCGGCATTTTGCAGGCCATCTCTTCTTGATATTAGATTTTTTTTTTCAATATATTAAATCTATTTTGTACGTTTTACTTACCAAGTGTAGCTATGTACCTTTTTAATTAATGTATTTATTTATTTATGTATTTTATTTAATTTTTTGTTAGACAGCGTGACCCGTGCTTCACCCTGCTTTGCGACTTGTTCTGGCGGGTCAAAGCCACATGAACAAAAGAATGAGACAGTCACCAATTGTGGTGACCTCTGATTTTAAATGAAAAGATCTCCTGCTGCATTTAAAAATATATGTATATTAATACTAATAATAATTCGCATGCACACAGGGGTTTCTGTGGTATGAACCGAGTCGATTTAATCAAGTCGGAAATTAATTTTTGTATGCAGAATTGACGGTCATTCTTTAATAAACGACAGTTTTTATGATTTCATTATTTTTTTTAAAATATGTTTGACTCACAAGAGAATTTGCCACAGTTTGGCTATTATCGAATGAAATATCAGATCTTTCTCAAACGCTTTAGTTAAAAAAATCTGCACTACTCAGTTTAAAGAATACACAGATGCTAATAAACTGATTATTGTTTATCTAAAATTGTAACAAGTCAAAACTCTAAATCGTTATTTAACTGAAATGGTATAATTGGATGAAAAATTACTAAATGATGTATATTTTGCTTACTTTTCTAGCATGCACATGAAATTAGACATCTTCGCTATTGTTAATAAAGACCAATTAATTCAGGCTTTAATGAAAAGGACTTTTGTTCTTTTGTGTTTTTCTCAATTTAAACAACCACTTATTCAGGAAAAATAATTAACACAAAGTATAGATTGTTAATGGTCAGATTGACCGTTTCTTTTGCTTGGGGGCGCTAGAGAGCTGGTCAATAAAACCAAGAAACCCTGCTTATTAGCTCAGTAATATGTCATGAAAGCGCGCGTATCGACTAAATTAGGTTTTCGTTAAGCCAAAAGCCATCTCTCTAAAATAAATAGTAGGCTGCTTTATTTAATCACAAGGAAGCGCACTCCACCACAGGTGTAAATACGTAGCAATCACTTGCAGGTCAAATGCAAAAGAACAGCTCACATAAAATAAGTTTGTTCGTATTTTTAAATATGTGGTAATTAAAGACAGCTCTCAATACAGGCCTCTGTGTATTTCTCACATGGAATCCAACAAAACAATCATTAACAAATAATTAGAAAGTAGCAATAGCCTATAATTTTGCCATCGTTGCATCGAAAATGTGCATTTCAACTTAATGAGAAAAATATAATAATAGTAATAATAATAATAATAATAGAAATACGTATACAAGTTATGCCTTGATGAGCGAAGGAAAAACAGTCCTTCATAACGTGGCGCCACCAAAACCGGGCCAGTGCATAACATTTAGCTACGTCACCTCCATTACAACCTATTTTTTTCCTCTCTATAGTTATCCAACCACTCAAAAGTGTGCAGAACAACACAAGAGGATTCACAGAAACAAACTAGCGCTGGTTTGGAGGCTGACTATATGAAACCACCCTAAACATTATGGTAGAATCAACCACGCACAAGTTCAGTGACACAAACTGAGGAGCTTACCTCCAGAAGCAGGAGTATCGCGCAAAGCGTATCGACAAGTTTGTATATCCATGATCAAAACAAGCGTGGAGCCTCTTTCCTCTGCAACGATACTGGGATCTTTTCTAAACCGTCTGAACGACCTTTCTAATATACAATGTGAATTATATTTTGGCTTGTCAACTCCCTGGCCATAAAACAAAGTTTAATGGTATCACGTGCTTCCCTACAGCCATTCATGACAGCGCGCGGGTGCCATAAATAATCCTGAAAGTTGCACTTATTCAATAATGGCGATTACTCTGATCTCAGGAGGAAATAAAGACACGGGGTTCAATTCGCATTCACTGCACTCAGAGGGGGAAAAACTAGGCTGTCGAAAGCCAGAGATTATTTCTGGTATCCTAGTAAAATAATGTCTGAGATGTATTTTGGCAAATGCGTTTTGTAGTTCTTATCCGAGTAGTATTAGTCGGTGGAGTGCTTCTTAAAAAGGAGAAACAAGCATTACTTAAGTTTGCACTGTAGGATAAATGAGGTGTTTCTGAAAATCTCTGACGTGTGAACTAATGGGAGATTTTTTCTGACTGTAAATTCAAGGTTTAAAAAATACTAATAATGCATCCCTAGTGAGAAAGACAGAGAGAGAGAGAGACATTAGCGCCATATGGCGTTTTGTAGACATATGTAAAATGGCCATGGAAAACCTTTCTGCACACGGTATTAACATAAAAGTAACTTTTACTGGTAAAATACATTTTCTCACAGAGTTTTTTTTTTTCCCAGATATTAATCAATACACTGATTTGTCGACTGATAATTTAAAATATATTTCACAGCTCATTGATGGGGCATGAAATGTGTGCAAGGCAGTCACTGTGAGCGTTTCTGTGTTTTCAAACTAATTGAAATTAATTATCTTGGATATTTTAACGATTATTTTGCTAATATTTTGGATAGATTATGATTGTAATAAACTATTAAAATGTAAACCAACTTTTGTTTGTAAACCAACAGTGAAAAAATGATGAGACGTGAAACTGAATAGGCTAAATAACAGTCAGTAATTAAATAAAATATGAAATAGTTCCGAATGTTCTCGTGCAGAATGTGAAAGTATTGTTTTATTTCTAAAAATGAGCATTTCTTGCTGTTAATCAGAGACCTGTGTGACTGTTACATCACATGACTGCAATAACCAATCACAGTTACAGGAAATGACCTCGAGGACTAAGATGCAGATAGCGGGCAAGTCAGTCCCAGAGTGTTAGACAACAGCACCGCCTGCCGACCAAAGCAGACACTGCTTAGGTGTCCTGTACATGACACGTTCCTTGTTATGGAACAGATATTTTTGCATAGATGCTAATACAGAAATAGTCAATTAAACGCTTACTTACATAAACTATTAACATGTATATTTTGGATATCATCACTTCAAATATTGCATCAATAGTCCACACAATACAGGCCTGCATTCACATTTGCACATGCTGCTTTTCTTTTTTTAATGTAAACAGGTTCGTGAAGATGCAACAATGTAAATAACACTTTATAAATGTGCACAATGATTATCAACTGCTGAAAATAATTATAAACTATTTTACGAGAATAATAGTTTCAGTTTAATATTACAATACATTCTTTGCAAGCATTTGACCAAACTTTTGTTGCAGTAATAATAATAATAATAATAATAATAAATACAAATACTGAAATTAAGTGCGTTCTTAAGTCACTGAATTTAATGTGTAGGCCTGTATGAGTGAGTATTGCTCTCTCGTTTGTAGGCTCCTCTGGCTTGTTTTGCCGCATTGCAGTGAGGTTGTAAATACCTCTGCAGCGGCCTGTCAGCTGACTGTGAAATACTGTCTTTGTTCCGCAGACCCTGTTTCCCTTCCCAAAAAAACTGCGCCATTCTCACCATTAAGGGAGGCATACATTAAAACACACAACAACTGCACATCCACAATTTTACAAACATATCATTCATACGTTTTACAGAATGTCTCCATTTCACCTGTTTTTTCATAAATGCTGTGAATGCTATTAGCAATTAAAGTTAGATAAATAATAACGTCTGAATATTTGAAATTTATGTGAATGATTGTTTTTAAGCACATTATGTATATATAAGCTATACTTTCTTGCATTTTTACATTTTTTATAATTAACATTTATTTATTTTTTTTACAATATACACACACACACACACACACATACACAAACCAGCAAAATAAAATACGTGATAAGTATTAACATTAAAAATAAAAAATGACAAGATAGGTTAGAATCGGTCATCAAATCAACTGTTGAAGAGTCATCCTTTAAAATTTTGCGTACGATTTTATGTTTAATTGTAGCATTTTTGAAGATTTGCTTCCTGCTTCTTTGAACGACATGAGTACTAACACAACAGCTATTATTAATAACAATACTTCTATCAATTGTTTTGAATTAAGAATGTTTGAGAATGAATTTTTCACATTCAAGGCTATGAGTCAAATCAAGCATTTCTGTCAAATGAGTCAAATTAAGATCTAGTAAAGTTAGGCCAACATTAAAAAAGCACATTGCCATAAAATATAGCAAGCCGTTTTAAAGACGCATTCTTTTAGCTTTTAGTAGAATCCAAAAGGAAGCTTTCAACATTTACTGTTTGATTTCTCTTTTAAATGCACAAACAGAGACTACTCTGTGAGTTAGTTTTTTTTTTTATGAGCCTGACTATGCAGCTGTCACAATCTGAAATTATTATCGCAAAACAAAAACCTGCTGGTAGGTTTTAATTTATGACGACGGCATAAATTGTCCAGCATGTTCAATCTAACAAAATACAAACTTACCAAACATAGCCCTGTAATCCATGTTTAGCCTCCTGCGCCGCTGGTGAATATTATGAAGCTTCTTTCAAATCAGTCGTCCAGTACTGTATTGCTTGCTCTGTTTAGAAATGCAACTCTTGTAGCACGCATAGCATCTGACAACATACGTAACCGATAACGCACGTTACCAAAGCCTCGAGTTTGTCTTCTCGATCTCTGACACAGATAGCAAAACGCAGCAAAATTATATATTAAAAAAAAATATGCGCAGACGGTGTATTTTGGATTTGGAGCCGTTAGCCACAGAATGTAGTGGAAAAATCGCTTGGGAAATCAGGAAAAGGGGTCATGAAGACGTTTGCGTCTTGCACATGACCAGTGGCATCCAATGACAGACGAAATAGGCTCATAAAAAGATCTATTACAAAGCTGTAAATTGTCTTCTAACAAAAAGGAATCTGGGCTGCCGCAAAGCCTCCAGTTTTTTGCGCATAATGACTGAGCCAGCTGCACTTCCTCAGCAAAGAAGTGTTTTTGTGGATGTGTGAGAGATAGTAAAAGAGAGGGAGTGAGAGAGAGACAGAAAGGGCAATTGGAAAGACGCGCTAAAATGGTCCAAATCTGTGTTGTTTTGCAAGTATAAAATATGTGAAATAACTGAATTAGTTCTAGTTTAGTTAAGGCCTACCTAGAAATTGAGCTAATTGCAGCTATTAGCCTAGAAAAGTAAGCACAGAGGATCTATAAAGAATTATGTAAATCTACCTGAATGCTCTCAATGCATAATATTAGAAAACACGCTATGAATTGTGAGGAGGTAAATGTGTATGCAATGTCTTTAATACTTTGACTGAAACTGAATAATAGTAATTGATCATTTTATCAAATTATACCTTTTATTAACGACAATCGAAATTACACAGTTCTATAGTTCTCGTTATGTGCTTTAATCAAAAGAGCATTTATGCACGAATTTGTTAGCTACTGTTTTTTAGAACTGGGATACTCTTGGAATCATTTGATGGCGTTTAAAGTGTAAACACATTAGTCAGTGTTTCAGAAGCACTAATTATTCATTCTGAGGCTGGAGACGCATGATTAACATGTGGTTTAATTCACCCAAACTGAGATTTTATAGTTTATATGCAAAATGGATGTCACGAATAATATACAATGAAATTAACATTTAATAAAATTCGTTATTCAGCTTTATACTGCTAGTTTAAAAAGCAATTTATTTTACAGTAAATTCATTATTATTAAAGAAATCGAATTTAGCTTGATGTGTTTGTACCGGATATATCAGTTAAAAGCTGCATTTTCTTTTAATGCGGGCTTATTACCATTGCTTTGAGGAAAAATAGCATGCTTGCGAAAAACAAAGCGAAATTAACGAAGTAATTCATTAAAATGAAACATAACTAAATAAATACCTTAATTCTGTGTGCATATTCCTTTTTTCTTACATATCTTTTTAAGAAATATATAATTTAATTCAAGTTTAGAATAATGGGGAGCATGGAGAGGTAAGGGAGTCTTGAACGGGAACGCCTTTATAATCAAAGCAAAGCTACAGTAATCTGAAAACAGATTTTTATGCCCGACAACCTTGAAGTCTCATCCAAGGGAACATCTGAGACGGAGGCAAGCGCTGATTTAGGCACGCTGGTTCCGAGCCAGTATTACAGCCGGACGATTTACAGGCGCGGTATTGTAGCGACCCGGCCTCTCGCAGTGTCGTAAAGACCCGCTGTCTTTGAAAGTTATCGTGTGCGTAAAATTAAGAGCGGTCGCAGTGACACGTAATTCCACCAGGATTCGACTGATAACTGGCGCTCTGTGTCGCAGATTTCAAAGTGATTGCATCAGTGCTCGGCCGTCGCCAAACGCCTTCACATGCCTAGCATTCTGTGGAAATGTTGATCCGCAGGAGAGGATACTTCGTCCAGTGTGTTATGTGAAGGGTCGACAAAGTGAGAACTCATTGATGGTGTCAGATCGTTACTTATTAATGCCGGCGGAATCAGATGTGATTGAGAGCTGCTGTTATTGAATGGTGCATTTGGTGAACAGGCCCACAGCCAACTTCTGCGGTCAGGGTGCTACAGCATGCCTCCAAACACGGTTGCTTTTAGTTATAGATCACATGACAGACAGGGAGGGAGAGGAAGGAAAGGAAAATTAGATTAAGTGTATGTTTTGCTCTTTTCCATCTGCGTTTGGAATCAGCAAAATGCTGCATTTGTTCAGCGTATTCTGCGTTTACATTCTATTTGCATGTAGTAGTAGATACCACTATACTATTCATAATAACAGTACTGCTGCTGCTACTATACTAATAATAATTAGAATGTGTTGTTTTCTTTAATTGTCAGCATTATATTATAGTTTTAACGGATTACTATTATTTTTGATAACAACAATAAATAGGCTATATAATATTTAAAACTAGATTTAGTTTATAGGTTTAGTTGTTTTGTAACAGATGTATGAATACTAGGCTATATAGTCTACAATATATCAAAAAACAAACAAACAAGACCAACGATATAAAAAAACAAAACCTTATATATATTAAAAAAAAAAAAAAACAGCTTTGTAGCATTTGTTCACGTATGTTGTTTTGAGCAAAGCCTTCGTTATTACTTTTCATTTCTAAGGCCGTTCTCCAGACTATTTCATTTGTATTGAAAAGGAAAGAACCATTATGTCAAAGCGAAAGTAAAGTAAAATAAACTCTAGTAGGCTAACCTCACTTAGTAATCTACCTAAACACCTTTAGCCCAATTGTTATGTGTCAATATAAATATAATAAGCAGATACACATTTGATAGAGAGCTCGAAACCCCCAAATCGCCGTTATAATGTATATATAGTATAATATAGTACATTTTATCCAAAGCATTTATCTACATACATTAATCATGTCACAGTGCTCCATATTGAGATACAATATATATATATATATACACATGCTCGCTGGACAAATTCCTTTGTTCTTGCTCATTTATAGTTTTATTCAAAACAGACAATGAAAGTACGGATGCACCGTGCATACACTGGGAGAATTTAACGAATATGTTTGTCTTGAAATATAAACTCCCTTGAAGCAAAGTCGAATTGAAATAATTGTACACTAGTTATCCTGTTCTGATATCTGATTAAGCTCCTGTAAGTAAGTGCGCACAGCCACGGGCAGCCCATTATTTTCACAGATCAGCTATGCCCTCTAGTGGCAATAATGTGCACCCCTGTATAATCTTGCATTCTTTTTTGCAGTCACGTTCCCAGGTATTTAAAAATATTTTGAAGTATATATGCACAGAATATAAAATGGGTGATACAACGACTGCATGACCGAAATTAGCCTATTTATTTGGTTGTTATGGCGATCATTTTCCAAAACCAACACATTCCTGTTGCATTTTGTTGTAATAGTAACACCCCAAAAGACTGCAAGCTTTAACTTTTGTAGAGTCTAGCATTTCGTGAATAAACGTGACTTTCAGTGTGCTGGGGGGTCGATGTTGCTTTAGTCTCACCATCAATAGCCTACATCGACCAGACGCCCCGTGGAAATGTGTCTACGTTTTTGTGTGCAAGTAACAGACACAAAGAACCAGTGAGGTTAGTTTCAAAGAGAAGAGCAATTACAGTCCTGTACCATAAACTCATTTAGACCAGACGTCTAGCTATTTCTATAGCTTTATTGGACCTCGTTTCTTCCTGCTCTAAAGCAATTCTTGCTACAGTTAGACGATAAATTGGGGTTCTTTGCAACACCTTTTTTAACAATAAATCTGTATTTTGTGTTCAACATGAAACAAATTTAGTATTGTCGCAGGTCATAGCAACACAAAATCGCATTGCTGTTATTTAAAAGGTCTGTACATACAGTAGTGTGCAGTCGAAATTGCCATTTATTTGTAAAACGGTCTAAAAAATGGAACATTTTCACAGTATGTGCACGAGTTTAACAAAACTTGACAAAGCTTGTGACAAAACAGACTAATGTTCGATTTTCTGGCATAATTTAGACCATATTCATGCATCTACCACACCAGCAAGAGCTTAAGAAATAAAGTAGTTTAGTTAATATGAGATTGTACATAATGCCCAATTTAAAGAAAAGTAAATCACATGTGGTTGCATGAAGGTGAAGAGCGGGTTTTGCATGCATTATGGACAGAAATAAAGATCAGCACGTGAAGAAGTTATCAGATCACGAACCACATCCTAAGTTCCTATTAGACATCTTTGTTGTAGGGTTTTGAGTAAGCATAAGTAACTTTTACAAAACTGAGTGAACTGCTTCACCATGGTGCTGGGAAACAGATTTTAGGCGTTTTAAGCCACATATAACTAATGAATTGTGGAATATTCATTTATTTCAAGTCAATCAAATAATACCTACATAAACAGAAGATATGAAATCTGATTAAGTAAATAAAAAATGTATCCTAAACCAAGCATGTTACAGGAGCGCGCATTAGCTTTTGAGCTGAAGCACACAGTTCACTAAGGATCTTTGCTGCTCCTCTCTCGGTTCATCTTCTTCATTTTCATTCTTCTGTTTTGAAACCAGATTTTAACCTGCCGCTCTGTTAAATTCAGGATTCGTGCAACTTCATAACGCCGATCCCTTGTTAAATACATGTTATAAAGGAACTCCTTTTCTAGTTCCAGAGTCTGATATTTTGTGTAAGGGCATCGTTTCTTTCTTGTTGATCTCGCATGGATCCAGTTCGCTGCCGGGTTGCCTGAAAAAAAAGCACGTAAATAAGCTTAATGCCCACAACTGGACCACGGCAATATCAAAGGGAGCTTAATGTTATATGTATCCATTAAAATATTGTGTAGTGAGTGTGAATGCAACTATTTATTTTTATTTGTTAAAGATATGTATATATATTTAAAAAATATGTATGTATTAATAGCATTCTCACAGACAAAGGCAATATTTCGGCCCGTGGTAAGAGCTCGGACACTTTTATAGGTTTGTAAAACCTCTAGTTTAGGACAGTTGGAAGGTTGTAAATCAGGGGGCAATTTATTTTACTTACTTGGGTCAAGTTGTTGTGGTTGTTTTTTGTCCTTAGGTTCACCGTGACTCGAAATATCATTGGCGACCGTTTCTTCAGTAGCTTTGTCTACGCTCTCGGATACAGCGCTGCAGCTAAACTCGGGAACCACCGGTGTCTCCGTTTCAAACGCCACGCTTTCAGTCCTTTTCGAGGGTAAACTTTCAGTCTTTGTACCGCTGTGCCGACTGCTGGAGTGGAACCCCGACAGAGAGATATGGTTTGAGACTGGTTCGATCCAGGAGCGCACGTATCTGTTGTCTGAAAGATGGGTCTGGTGGACGTATGGATGGTAAATTCCGGACACAGCGGCAGTAGATGGTTGATGAACCGAGGTCCAGGACGCAGGGAACACGGCTGACTTGGGGGCGAAGCTGCACGACGAGAAGTCCGCATTTTCCCCCACACCTGACGGCCTCGCCTGGACATAACGCGCTCCGTACACATCCTCCGTGTCGTGCCCCATAATAGAGTCCACATAATAGCTACTGAGAGCTGAACTAGTCGACATTTTTGGATCCCTTCGAACACATATAAAACCTTACTGTGTTTCAGAAACCTTGCCTCTGAACAATCATAGTATTTTTTGCTGCCTTCATCTCCAGTGATTGGTTGCATGAATCACGTGATCATATTTACTAATACAGAGAGTAAATCAGTCGCTGATAACGGTATGTTTGATTTGTACTCTTAAAAAATAAGATAAGAAATTATTTTCATCTTAACTTAGCTGTAGTGGTATTCTGCGTTCAACCTGTTTTAGACCACGACTGTTTTCTTTAACAAGGTCATATTAATGCATCCATTTATTTCAGTGCCAGCCCTCACCATTGATAGCTTAGCAAACGATTCCAGCAGCGTAAAATCTTGCAAAATTTCGTCATAAGGTATGTCATACTCTAGCCTTGTAAAGTATTTTATAGAGTACCGAGTTGCAAGTCCTCGTAAAATAAATGTAATAACATGCTGTAAAACAACGAACCACCGCAGCCTCACAGATTCTCATATTTTATAAACGGTCCTCGTTGCTTTAGTGTTAAGGTCTGCAATTCACTTGTTTGATACTGGCTGTAAGGTGTTGTGAGATTGACACAGGAAGTAATATTTGGGTATATTCTTGGTACTTATTGAAAAGCCAGTCTTAGTATTTTATGTGTATCAATAAAATCTTTATGAGGTGCATTTGATTATGTATTAATGTTCCCTTAATAAAAAGACTCTTGGCATTTCAAAGTGTCTTGACCCACGTGTCTGTCAGTAAACAATAATAATAATAATAATAATAATAATAATAATAATAAATATGCAATTAGTCTTGTCTTTTTAAATAAATATATACGTCGAGCACTGAATAAGGTGGCGACTACTATATGCGGATGTCACATTACAATAAAATAACAAAAAGGTTCAAGACCGAGTAGATCGTTTGTATAAAGAGAGCTTAAGCGCAGTTCTTTGCATACGTCTTCCATCTGATTGAGAAAGCAATGTGGTAAAAAGTTATTTACTAAGAGCTCAGCTGTTACAGTTTTGGTCAAAATTATAATCCGCGTTCTCATCTGTGGTCACACACTTGAACGCATCTGTCTGACCATGTACCTGTAGAGATGTGTGCACATTAGAGAGTGAGTGGTCAATGCTATAGAATGAAAAATGCAGAACATTAATATAATTTCTACACTTGTGGAAAGAGAAGATACGAAAATAAGTATATGGTCCCTTTTGAACACAAATTTGACAAAATCAAGTTGAGGTTTAGCTTGTTAGAGTTGTTTTTTTCTGTGCATACATGAAAACATTTGTTTTGTTTGTCACTGACATCCGTAAGTCACTTTTTATTTTTATTTCTTCATTTAAAGAATTAACAACAGCAAAGCAAGTTAGTTATCCATGACTTTTTTTTTTCAAAACATTTAAATTATTTTGGGCCTTTTTATACCAATGGACTAAAAAGTATATAGGATATGGACATATTTTTTCAAATAGACTTCAGTTGACATAAAGGCCTATTTGTAAATTAGTTTGCATTTGTCTTTGAATGTAAATGAAGCACAAAAAATAAATGTATAAAATGACATGCAAACACGGACTGTATTTTAACATAAGATCATATTTTGGAAGGACTTTGTTTTGCCTTCATATTAAACAAGGTGGTTTTAATTAGCAGATTATACCATGTTCGTGTGTGTGTTTGATGATAGTATTGGGGAGTGTAATATGGTCCTGATTAAACTGTGGTTTAGAAACGTTTTTATACAAATTTTACAACAAACATTATTACGACATAATGAATTTATTGACCACATGCCACAAACATGCACTGATACAGACATATTTAAACATCTATTATACAGAAACTTTTATACGTAATTATTTCAGATAAATGTAGGTTTTCACTGGAGAAAGAATGGGTACCCTTTACTTTCAAATGTGCTTTAATGTCCTTTTTTTAGCGCAAATGTTTCTGCGACATTTTTGCTCTGTCCCCGCTGAAATGAAACCGCTCGGAACCGTTTCTATCTTATTATATAAGTTAAGACCTAACACCAGTTTTAGACCCTGTGAAACATACTGAAATACACAAGGCTTCACATTTCAAACGCAATCAAAGATGTAGCAACAAATGACAAAGGTTTAGCAACGATCACAACATCGGAACGTGAAAGTAGCCAAAACAATGCACACTGCCCTCATGTCAGCATTATACAGGAGAACACAAATGGACCGAGACGGGGAGGTAAGTTCTTAAAATGCTCTTGCTTTCATGCTCACGAAAAAGTGAGATTGGATGTGAGTTCACGAATGCGATTTTCTCTACTCATCTTCTTAAGCTTCATCCTGCGGTTTTGGAACCAGATTTTCACTTGTCTGTCAGTGAGGTTGACGCTTTTGCTTATCTCTAGACGGCGCTCCCGAGTCAGGTACATGTTGAATAAAAATTCTTTTTCTAATTCCAAGGTCTGGTGTTTTGTGTACGGACATCTTTTTTTTCTCCCACTCTTCGCGGTTAACCAGTTGCTCGTCGGTGTGTCGTTTTTTGATTCTGCGAAACAAAAAGACAGCGAATCAACAGCAAAACAAGAAGGGAAATGAAGACAGTTTTTGCATGAAAAATAAAAAGCGTATGCTTATTAAAACAGAATTAAACCTATACCTACAGTTCATCACAATTAAATAATGAGTCAAAATAAAATAGCTCATGTGCCCTCATTTGGTCTTTCAGCACATAATGAAAAATATTGGCTATAGATCTCTACAGCGTACTTTTACTGAACAATCATTATTGTTTTTCGTTTTTCAATGATATTACTCCTTATGCCTAATTACATGCGCGCAATTTTTATTTTTAACTAGCAGAATTAAATCCATCTTAAAGTTAGCAACAAATAAATGGCAGTGAGTGCTTCCTACATTAAAAGTACATCCATTTTCGTGCTGAATGGATAAAGCTGCAAATACATTTCAACGAGACTCTGCTGCTCATATTGAGCAAAGAAGAATGTCAAGTCACTTGCAACAAAAGGTATTTGATGTTAACGCGCCCTCGCAGCGCTGTTTCCTGTTAAGGCTTTTACTGCAACCTGAGTAAGACTCCCATTAAACATTACGACTTTCGGGTTGTTTGTGTTTTATATTGGGTTTTATGATGCCGGAGCGTTCGCATTACACCAACACGCGATTAATCCGTTTATTGTACCCACCTTTGCCTTCTCTGTGTGGCAATTCAGGGCTAGACACAGACGCCTCAGTTGAGCAATTCTTCTCCTCCAGCGTGCTGACTTTGGGCTCTGGACTCTGCGCCGGGGAAGAGTTCCTTGTGTCCCGACCGTGCGTAAGCTTCTTTTCCGCCTCGACAAAGGGCGTTGACTGCGCCTTTGGAGTCACCCTGCTCAGCTGCATTAACGTAGTGTTCGGGCTCATCGTCTCGCTGTCATAGTCCGGGATTTTCGCCGTCGCATAAGTTTGACTTAGTCTAAAATAGCCAGGGACCGGAATCTCGGGACTATCAACGGAACATGTTTCTGGAATCAAGCTGGAGTACGCGGGTATCTCGGACGAACTGACCTTTGCTCTCTTGTCGGAGTACATACAACAGTTAGTTTCTTCTTTTATGCTTTGGGAAAATGTGCAGGTGGACATCTGGTTGAGCGGTTGCTCTAATCGGCAGGACCTGCTTGGATCTGCCCAGTTATCAGTTTGAGGTATGTACGAGTGGACGTTCATGCCCATGTTTTGGTGGTTTACTTCCCCCCGTTTGCCAAGAGACGGCAGGAGTCCACAGGTTTGCATTCCATAGGTTCCCATTTCTGCAGTGGCTGGCATGTACATGTTACTGCTGGAATAAAAATCTGTTCTGCACGCGCCTATCAAGGAATCTACCAAAAACGTGTTTGCAGCAGGAGAGCTGTTGGGAAAGGACATTTTGGAGAGTATTTTTTTAAGAAGCAGAGAAGTGTCCTCTGTAAGCTGACATATCTAGCAAAACAATCCCTGTATAACCCAAAGAGTCTCTCTGCAACCACATGACACTCTCACCAATGAAATTTGAAAATGGCCTTGAGACGCAGGCTCTTCCCCGTCACGTGGGCTCACTGACAAGGTTTTTAGTTTTAGACGTGGTCAACAGCGACACCTAGAACAAGGACTTGAAATTGGTTCCAAGATGTTCGAAATAACATTGTTTAATCCATTTTCAGAATGCCATATACAACAAAGACAAAATGTGAGGACATCGGACTAATATACTGTTGAAAAACGTGCAAGGACCAGGAAAATAAATGACATCATTCAACACGGTCTACATTGTATTCTTTTAACTCCAATTCAAGGTCAAGACAAGAAATGTCGGCAGACACCGCAGAAGGAATTTCTCGTAGTTCACATTTTCAGCAGGCAAAATGCACAGAACAATGCAGAACAAAATGAGGCGGAGGACGTGGGCCTAAACACCGTGAACTGGATTAAGGGTGAAAAGCGACATTGTGACTTAATCTTTTCCTTCTTTGATTTTATCATCTATATTTTAATCTACACCACTGATGTCGCCTGTTTACAGTGAGACCGTTTTATCGGACGCAAAGGAAATTCAAATGTGATTATTATATAATAATACCATGTTTGTTGTTTGCTGTTATTTTCTAAATGAAATAAAAGAAACATTGTACTTGTTAAATCAGAATTAGATGTTAGCCAGACAGTATATTTTTCACATTATCATTATAAAAATGTAAGGACGGCTATTGGTTTCTATATAAAAATATATAGCGGAAAACAAAGGTTTCAATGAATTTTCATCTTTGCATAATTAATGCAGTTATTTTAAATGTACAGACAGAAGAGAGTTTTTATAAATGAATTTATACGATCACTTATTTATATGTTCCTATGATGAAAATATAGAGTTTTAAACGCATTTACACTTTGGTTTTAAACATCTTTAGTCTACATCTTCACACACTCAGCAATAACATGTTAAATGTAACAATCACATTATTGTCAGAAGATGTACACTGATATTTGTTATGATTAAATATGCTAATATGTCTGCAGAATTAACAGAATTAACAGCATTTACAAAGGTTACCAATTCAGAACTCGATACAATGAAAATGCATACATTATTAAATGCTATCTTTATGCACTTTTCAGAGTGTCTTTATTGTCAGGAAGCATAAAAACCTTAAGTATAAAAATAGCTCTACGGAGTAATGAACATGTTTATATAGAAACATTAACATGAGATTAAGAAACAATCATGCCAGATTTTTTACATCATTTTAATGAAGCATGCACGCGCTAAATACGTGGGTTTCCTGGAATACAGCGAAGTTAATCGCAACACTTTTCCCAGTTAAATACATATAAAAAATACAGAATCACTGCAGAGGACTGACATGAGAAAACAGACATAAACATCAAGCAGGAACACAATTTTCATATTTGGAAGTGTAATGTTTTGATGGGCGCATGTCAAGTTATTATAGGCCTACTAATAAATGCATCATTTATTTCTGTAATGACTATACATGTAAATACATTTAATCTAACTAATTTACACTCTAGTAAATAGACTATGATTCTTTGACAGGTTTTGTCTGGGTTATTTAATTTGTTGGTGTTTAATAAATAGAAAAAATGAGTAAAAGTAGACCTACGATTAATAAGATGATGCCGAAGCGATGCCTACAATTTCGTAATTACCTAAATAAGTAGCGGACTGCTGCTACGTTATGCTAAAATCCATGTATCATTAGAATAATTTCATTAATTTTTTTCCAGAGTTTACACGCAAATCTGCCGTGTGCCAAGGACCTGTTCACAAAATATATTTTAAAACTGAAAGCTGGTAAAAAACTTAAAAATCTGCTACGTTGTAATAGGCTATGTAATGGACTTGCAATATTAAGAATGATATAACAACAAATACCAAAGATATTATTATTATTAACAACAAAACAACCGTAACAATCATAATCGTTATAATACTAATACTAGCGGTTCTGTTTATGTAGACTATGATCTCTTTATTAAACGGGACGTTTCAGTACTGTACAACCAAATGTTAAAGCATGTAAAAGGCGCTGAGACTATAGGCAGATGCATGCTGAAATTGTCTTCTAAAGAAATAAATCCTCCTTACGGCCCTTAAATATATTTTCTGGGTTTTTAGGTTATTTGTTTGTATTTTTTCATGTTATTTTGAAATTTAATGCAGCATCATAAATCTAGTTAAATATCAAAGTGAATAGCAATAATAACGTATTGCCATTAACAGTACTCGGGCGTTAAAACATTATATCAGATCACAGAACTCCGCTCAAGATCATAGTCATTGTTTCTGAGTACAGCTACACTTGGATTTCACATAGCACCAGGTCAAATCATTGCTGTAAGTTCGCCCTCTCGTGGATTCAAGCAGTACCAACAAAATGTAAAGAAACATTAGGGATGCCTAAGATTCCTTACTATGACAGGGAAAATGTTCTAAAACACACAACAATATTGTAGTAAATTAGACATATTGAACACATGGCTAAAACATTTAGGAAGATCAAATCTAGGGGGAAAGAGACTATCTAATAGGATTCTGCGTTGGCGTAGCACTACAGGACTCAGATTTGTTTTTCCAATATATTCTGCCTCCACAGAGGTAGTGGCTTCGTAAATATACGTCTACTTATGAAACAATAATCACCAACAAATCATTTACGCACCATAAGTCTTCTGTAAGATTTTTGGTTCTTTAAGGTTAGTCTTAACAAAAACACCACCGAAGCACTCGCAGTAGGCCTATATTACTGCATTGTTGCCCTTTCCTAAATCCCATGAAAGAAATTCCGTA
Organism: Enteromius mattozi; assembly: GCA_032359235.1. Lineage (NCBI taxonomy): Eukaryota > Metazoa > Chordata > Actinopteri > Cypriniformes > Cyprinidae > Enteromius > Enteromius mattozi. Next base: position 2,800,477 of record JAUMHE010000056.1, read on the forward strand.
GTAAGCAAGTGATATGATTGATTATGTTTGATTTTATAGCATATCACCTAGCAAAAAGGCGTCTATATAAGAGTTGCTCGTGTATTTAGCTTAGCCCTGTAATAGGTAACTGTATGGAGGCCTTTAAAGGCAGGTCAGTGTTCCGGTGGGAGAGAGTGGATGCAGCGGCCATGTTGGTCCGTGCTGCACTGCGGCGCCTCTGAGAGGGCGTAGTTTTTCAAAGAGAACCTCAAAAAGGCGCCTATACTTATTCAAAAAGGTTAAGGGTGACGACCTTGACATTACAGAAGTTCAAATGCAATATTTCATTTTAAGTTTTACATTTGTTGACTACATCTTTGTAAACCACTGTGGAAAACCAAGTTACTGTAACTAGCTGTTAACGTGCTGCGTTTGTCATAAAGCGACCCGGTAAAGCTAGAAATGCCCAGATGCGTAATGAGTAGGATTTCAGGTCGAGGATTCCAAAACAGAACACGTTTTTATTATATTTTCACTTTTATTTTTTTATCACTTACTGAGTTTACATCTTTCTAGACAGAAAAAAAACAAAACATCTGCACCCTTTGTGTTTCAGGGCAAAGTCGCAGTTGAAGTGGATAGTGGGTCCAATAGCCCCAATTTAATTTACTGCCCAGAGTTTATTGTACTGTCTAGACTGTTCGAGGTTTAGTAAATAGCCTTAGTGTAAAACAACATACAAGGAAAGGAATTAGTCAAAGGCCATTAGTAAAAAAAAAAGAAAAAAGTTACCACTGGAAATAGTTTTCTCATCTTACGTTCCTTCTTTCTCTGTAATATATATATATACAGAGCTACATTTCAAACTGTTAGGCCTACTTTTTTTTTTTAAAAACGAATAGGCCTACTGAA
>JAUMHE010000056.1:2825685-2855801 GCA_032359235.1 Enteromius mattozi
AACGAGGGGATTGAACGCAGCTGCGATCGTTTGTTCGTGATCCTCCTGAAATTCGATTAATTGCTTAATCGTCATTTATTGTTGTTAGCATAACTTTTGCAAATAAACATACATTTTTATGCTAATATGCTAATATTTTAATAAAAAATAAATATGTATAAAACTATTTTTTAAATACAAAATGTAATTTTATGCAACGCATCAGTCCTTTAACAAATCTGCTGACGCACATCGTGCTGCGTTCGTTGAGGAACATCTCCGCTGAAGATAATCTGGAAATTACATTGCATTCTAAATGACACGTACATGCTCTGCTCACTCGAAGTCTTCGCTAACAAGGGGATAAGGATGATCACGGATGATTTGGAAAATGACCATGAATCGTAAGATACGCAATACGTGAATTGTTACACCCCTACGGTGTGGTGAGGCAAATGTACTTAAGAATAGGCTCACTGTCACAGCCAGGAGAAAGAGGAACCCCATCCACACTGGTGAGACAAATTGAGGAACACGGTCAAACATCGTCTTCAGGCTAGTTCCAAAAGACATGGTGAAATAGTACTTTCATGGTCACAATAGAAGTGGGAAAGCCCTTAAGTGGAACCAAATGACACACTAATGAAAATCAATCTATGCCCATCAGCACATTCCTAGGTGTGACCAGAGATGGGACATCAATGAAGGGGATGTTAGGATCAGGGTGAACCAAGAGAGCAATGCTACTGAAGGTTTCCTTTAAATGTTGGAAGGTGTCAGGCTTTCTTGGTCCAGGACACTTAGGACTTGAGATAGGAGAAATGGGCAAAGCCTAGGAAACAATGAATTTCCTTTATTGTTGCTGGAATTGGTCTGTTGCTTGGACTCCTCTTAACTAGCTGGATGGAAGTATGGTGGAACACATTAAAGCTCCCATAACGTTTTTCAGAACAAACACCACATGCTTTCAGTGTTCGCATAGGTTCCGGTACAAGATCTTCATTTCATCAGTGTAGAAAGTGGTTGAGGTACAGGAGATATAAAGGATAGATCCAGTCTTTGGGCCTTTAGTACAGCTGGCTCCCAGCTCATTGTCACAGCCCCACAGTCTGTGTGGAGGAAGATAAGGTGCTGAGGGCTGAGGACATCCAGAAGCAAGTGATATTCAGAAAGGATGTATGCCTGGTGCTCATTATGGTGCAGACAGAGACAAGTTGGGCCGATATTGGGCAGGAGGAGCACAAGGGATGTTGGTGCCCTTAAATGCAAAAAACAATAATGGGAGCAATCATACCCCTAAACCAAGGCTTTGCTGGTTTACCAGGAAAGTCTGAATGTATGGAGAAGCAGCCATAATATTCCAGAATAAACCAAAGCAGGTCTGCTTTTCTGTTGAGTGTATCTGATATTGAGGGTCACTGGTTCAGCACAATGAGAAAAATCTATTCAAATATATGAGGATTCAAATCTGTTAAGATGCTAAACAAATCACGATTCAATTAGGAGTTTATAAGAATGTATGTCTAAGGGGAACTTACTTTCTTTAGAAAAGTTTAGATTTTTTTCTTTTCATCTTGCCTCTGTATGCTTGTTACGCCCCGTCTAGGGTGAATGCGCAACATGAAAGAGTGCAAGGGTGCCGAGGCGTTTGAAGGCAAATAAGCAATAGTTTAATAAAAAACAATGATTTTTACAAATGGAAGTGGGGGAATTGACTTCAGGAGTCGACCAGGCCAAAATAACAAACAGAAAGCAACGAATATTGTACTCTCTAAATTCCCTATTTACAAAAGAAAAGGAAAGAAAATACAATAAAACTTCCCTAACTCTCTGTACATAAAACAATCAACAAAAGGTTTCAACAAAAAAAATGGCGTCGGTCACCCTACCTCCCCAAGATTATGATATACAGTATTTACAATCAGCAGCCATGTCCAAACAGGGCAATCCAAAATTCAAAGTCAAACAGGCAGTAGTCGAAGTTACAAATAGTTGGCAAAAGCACGAACAGGTAACAATCTCTCATCGTAATCACTCAAAACGAACACACACAGAATCTCAGTCTTACTAACACAATGTACTATGTAACAGAGCAATGAAGAGTTAACACAGCAAGTGAGCACAAAAGCTGAAGCAGGAAGTGATGGTGGGATCTTTGTAGGCAGCAGGAAGTCACCAGATCAAGCAGGGCGGGGCACGAGTTAGAGGGCAGGAACCAATCAGACATCATCCTGCACAAAACAGAACAAAGATAAATAAATATAAGGGACGTAACAATGCTAATGCATATTAAAGCTCAAAAGGTGCAGCTGCTTTGTTTACAGCAGAAACCAAGGAAATGCTTTAATGCTCCCTGCTGACATTTAGCTCATCTGCTGTTTTTGTTTCAAACTGATATTTTTTTACGTGTAGTTTCATAAAACTGTGAAATCAGTTCAAATTTTGAATTTATACAATCTAATTTAGATAAAAAGCTGTTCATATTTCATGTATGCAGCGTCTTTGTTTGGATCTTGATTAAAATACAGTGGCTGCCTGCCTAATTTTAAATAGAAAGAGCACAGGCAAAGCATTATTTAGTTTATATGAAGATATTTAATATGTGTTGCTTGTTTATTTGATTTGGGACTTGTTTTAAAATTTTTATTCAGTGTTGTTATTTGCATATACATTATATTTAAAGTTTGCTATTTAGCAGATGCTGAGCGACTTACAAATGAGGACAACAGAAGCAATCAAAACCAACAAAAGAGCAATGATATCTAAGCACTATAAGTATACTATTCTAGTGTTTTATTTCAGTTTTACAAAGAAAAGATCAGCATTTTGTCCAAGAAATAAAAAAAGGAAACATTTATAATTTGTCTTAAATCTCATTTTATAAAAAAAAATTAAGAATAAAATCGTGAAATCAAAATCATGAAGCAAATCGCATCATGAGTTAAGTGAATCATTACATACCTAATGAAATTGCATGTCTAGAAATGGTGTCGATAAATGACATTAAAGCTAACAAAAAATGAAATAAAATAGATCTCTTTAACATTTCAAATATTTCTCCCAGCTAGACAGCATTGAAGTTACTTTAAGATCGAATGGAGAGTTTTGTTTGAGTTTCCTGTCTCCTGAGACAAAAACTCTCACAACGGTCTCCTTTAAAGCTTTAGAAAAGACCTCAACAAATTTACAGATGCTCAGATTTTCTGCTAATCTAAAGACTCCGTTGGTCTCATATTTGAATCCTCCAATGTTTCAAACAGGATCTCAACTTCTCACACTGCACTTAGTTCGTTCTCTTTAGAAATGCTGGATTTCTCACATTTGACTACTCAAAAGTTTAGAAGAGATCTCACCAACATCACAACATCACTACACTGAAGAGTTGGGAGCTCTCACATTTGTCTACTCTAAATTTCAGAAGTGACCTCAATAACTTTACAAAGTGTGCACCATGTCAAAGGCCTCAATGTAAGCTCAAATATTTCAACCATATAATATGTATTAATAATCCAATTAGTCAATTAATAATCAAGAATGAGCCATAAGCCATTTATGTGGCTTTCAGCAAAGAAAGCTCCAGGGTTACATTTTCTGTAAATCAGTTTTAATTAAGGAATCGGGTACAACAAATGAGCCCACGTACATAAACATTGTCCTCTGAAACATAACTCTAAAATTAGGATCTTTAAACGTCCTCGGTAGCAAATTGAACTTCTTAAGTTCAGCTCCTGTGAATGGGACAGAAGTCCAGCAGATCTGCAAATGACCATAAGTGTCATATTTCCCGGACGCGTCCTTGTACCTCAAGAGCGTTTTGAAAACATAAGGAACCGATGTCATACCGATCGGCCTGCATGCACAAACCAAGCCAAAACCTCTTTATAGAAATCCTGACCAGGACGTGTCTTGGAAAAATGGCATGTGTGGTCACCCTATCAAATACGAAAGTGTGATATCAAGCACCACTGCCTCTTTTAATTTTCATTTAGACATATTAGTAGCCGCAGAAATGTAGTTCAGGGAACTTGAGCCTACATACATTACAATGAAACTAAATATTATATCAAACAGCATTGCCTATGTTTTTTTTACATTTAGAATAATTTAACAAAGTCCAAAGATTACCTGTTAGATCTACCCAAAACAAATGATTTCTCATCACTGCTGAGACATCAGAGCCAGGTCAGAAAGAGGAACCGAGGTTATGTTCCTCTCAGCAAAATTCTTGAGCACTGAGTGCCCGGTGATCACCTGGACCTCACGTCTACTATACATAAACAGCAGATTTGAGCTTTAAACAACATTATCCTCTGAAATTCCTTCTGAAATTACATTCCTTGATGCAAAACAATAGCTAATATTTAAAACTAAAAACGCAACTAAATGGTGGTTGAAATACAATGCTGTGTGAACTCAACCAATCAGCATGTTCACAATCAGCAAGTTCCAAACTCTCTGAGAGACAAAGTAGGGTTGTTTGAGATGCACCTTGCCTCTCTTGAAATGTAGACGAGAGTAGTCGGCTGCAGTGAGAGGAGGGGTAAAATAAGTTCAATCAAGATGGACAGTTCTGCCCTCTCGAAGTAGAACAGTACCAACGGGATCAAAGGGAGATATCGCATTATTCTCACTCATGTAATGTGCTGATAAATGTGATATAATTTCAGTTGTGTTGCTTTCATATGAATAATATGGTGTATAACACACTCAAAGTGCTTGCTATTTAATTCCATACGAAATGCATATTTATCATCTATTTCTATTTTAATACAGGGGAGACTGGGGATGAAAGTAACACTTTTTGTTTGAGCATCAGTAACTCAATGGTTATTTGTGCTAGATCTTTTAAGTTTTCATATATGGTAGCCACACTTGCCTACTACAAATAAAACTCACTTTGATGTGTACTGAATAATCACAGATGATGTGAGTTCATGTCAAATACAAAGCATTCCATTGTTACAACCTACCTCTGGGGTGAGTTGTAACACAGGCTGGGGATAGATGTTACAGTGTGAAGTAATTTGCTGAAATGAAACCCACACTTCCAATCTAGGTAAAAACCTCTGACTCCACGTATGCCGTAAGCTGACGTAAACTGCATTCCTTCAAAATGTCCTCTAACATTTTTTTTTTTATTTCTCTTTTTTTACTTTTAATTCATTGCTGGTGTTTAGTATTGCTCTATCCTCGTTTGTCTTTGTCTTGTGAGTTTACGTTACAAGTGTGGCTTACATCATAGGTCGAGTCAGGGGTCAGCCAAGAAACCGGAACTCGATTCTCTCGTGAACACATTGGTCAGTGATTTGATTTTACTAAATTTTACTAAATATTATTATTATTATTGTTACAAAAACCCATCAGTCTGCTTCAGAATTAGTATTAACCCCCCATAGTTTTATGATGGATGTATCCAATTTATTGATCTTCAAAATCAGGGCCACTAACCACCAGCATTACCAAGCTTTGAAGAGCCAGGATGAATTAAAAAAGGAAACTCAGACTGTGTTCGTCTGAAAGAAGAAAATCATATACACTTAGGATGGTTGGGGGGTGAGTAAAATATGGGGTCATTTTTAGTTTATTCCTTTAAGCTCAGTTCTATTGGGGTTTTAGAGTGTTAAGCAACCTATGAAAGCACCCAGTTAAGCCTGTAAAACAGGAAATTGGTGAAACTGATTTTGCAAACACTCCAGTGCTTATTAGCATGGAGTGTCAGCTTTTATTTACAACCTGTTTTTGAAGTGTTCAACAATGAAGACAATCACAGACATATTAGTTGATTTCTTAAAGACAATGACCCTGTGCATTTCTGTTTTTTGGGGGGCTCAGGTATGTAGTTTTATTGGAACTTTAATGTTCCACCCTCATAATGTTCCAAAAAAAAAAAAAAAAACAATTCCTCTCAGCGCCTTTTAACTCATTAAAGCTGATATTTTAGCAAATATCTGCTTTATTCCTGTTTTCTTCTTCTGCATATTATAGAGCCAATTGGATAAATAATGCAGCTATGACTGTGTGGATGTCTGATAGTATGGAGTGTGGTTTGCATGTGTGTCATAAAAAATTGTGTGCGCGCGCTTGTGTGGTCTTGTAATATTTGAGAGAGAAAACTGTCAATCACAAATCAACCGCTGTGTGCATCAGTGGAGTTTTGTTGGCATAATAGGAAAAATTGTGGTACTGCGCCCAAACAAAATCTTACTGAAAGCTATATTTTTTAAATATTATCCTTAAATTTGGAACACAACTTTTTAAATTGATTTTCTAGCAGAGTTCAACATGTTTCATAAAATATATATTTTATATAAAAGATTGTTAATACATCTACACTTCTATAACTTTTTTGTTTCACTTTTTAAACTTTTTTAACTTCAATTACAGAAGCACCCCAGTAAAGCAATTCTGTATTTATAATGTAATAGCGTTATATAATATTTTTCTTCGGTGTTTACCTTGGTTTTCAAAAGCCATTTGTGCTGTAGCGCCACCCTTGGATCAACAGCACGTGAACTAAAACTAAAAGAGTTTGTGATCTGGTAATGTAAAGGATACTAAGAAGGCCACGAAGTTCGCATTAAAGCAAAGATTAAATTTACCACTCTTGCGCTGGTGTGCCCTTTATTCCCCAAAATAAAAGCGCACGTGCTGAGCATGGGTCTCAAAGGTAGGCAGGCCTAGGTGTTGTTGATCAGGAGAAAGATGCCATGGAAATATACGTTTTAGTGAGCCAAGATATGTTTATGCTTAGAAGCTGACGTTTCCCCCCATTTCTATCATATTCTCTGTGAATTATATGCACAAATTGTTATAGTGACAGATTAATCAGTGCTTGACTTTATATAGCGCTTAAAATACAGATTGTGTCACAGTAATGTATGTATGCATTATGAAAATATTTGAATTGATAATAAAAATTAATTAAATTAAAAGTAAATATATTAATACATGTATTCACATATTACAACCATAACTGGATTAGGTGTAATTTTGCAGTTGTCCCGCAGGTGGCTGTCTGTGTCCTTACAAGCGCACTCTATTTCTCTAGGAGCACTCGTCTACTTAAGGTCACACTGTTTTTGTGAAACACAGCCCTTCATGTTTGCTTGTCTACTTTGCATAGGACCGTCATATATTTTAAGTCCATGTCATGCTAACAGGACACTATATGCGTTAGGTCTAGAGCTGTAGGTTCACCAAGATGGTGCTTGCTTTTTCGGCACTATGGTTTTGGGAAACACTGAATTGTTGAACTATGCAGGTATAACGAATAAACCTGCAACCGGCAGGTACCATAGTCACGTCAAGATCTGGATAACGCATTATACAGGATTTTCATTTTTGATGCAGCTGCGTCATTACGCCTTTTTCTGTAGCCTACAAAGCGAAGTCCACTATTTACAGAATCATGTGTGGAGGTTTTGTAATTTCAGAGTAGTAGGCTATTGTTAAACTGTAAACAGACACATTAGCATTTCTTTTGTGAGTTGTTTTTGTGTTGGAACTTAATCATCATTTTACAATTTCGGTAAGCAGCCTTAACTTCTACATTTTCACTTATTGACTATGAATGAATTAGATCTACTTAGCTGGCCTAACAAATATGACTTGAACGTATGATTTCCTAATAGCAGTAAAGGTAGGTTATTTTGTCAAAGCAGACGAGAAATATTTGTAATTAAACTATTGGGCACTTTTTGAGACATTAGTGCCCTACTGTAAATGTTTTCCTGAAAAGATACTTTGAAATGATGTATATTGTGATAAGTAATCAGTAAAATGGTCATGGCCCGAAAAAATAAAGAAAGAAAGAAATGAATAACCATTCTCAACAGTGCAATTACTCACCCTCACGTTATTCCAAAAGATACCTGAAAGAGGTTGTTCTGAGTCACACTGACTTTTACAGACATAAACAGTCGAATGTATCTTATCTTCTTACATAGCCTATTCCACAGACGAAAGAAAACCTTACATCACACAGCTATGGGACATGTGTTAATGTTGACACAGTTAGTAATTTTAAGTGAACAGTGCATTGAACATGAGTCGTCACTGACATGATTAATCATAACGAGGCCGTCACATATTTTGGCCTGTATTGCGCAAACGGAAAGATGCGCTCAAGTTATTGTAGTCCAAGGTTGCTGTTTATTTTTAGACATTGGCGCTTTTGGAAAACCTGTAGAAAGAAATAAGAAGAATAAGGCGTGTGTGAAAGGATTTTTTTTCTTTTCAATTTTTCTAGACTACATGTTTTGGTTTGTTTTGTGTCTCTTTTTCTGATTTAATGTGTCTGTCATTGGATTGTAGCTACAGATGCCACAATGAATGAAGCATTATTAGCCTGCAATTAACTAACAAATGGGTTGGTGTATACGAACTACAGTTAATTAACTGTAAACTATGGACGTGTTGGTTTGGTTGAACACTCACCTAAATTCAAGTTGTTGTATCATCTGTGAAAAAACTGGCGAGGGCGCCAAAGAACGCAAAAACAGTTAAGCGCGCGTCTCTGTCGCGCTCCCTCTTCTCCCTCTCCTTGAAGTGGATAACTTAACCTCGCCTTCAAGAGCCGCTCACGCCCCCCGTTAACTCTTGATTCGAGAGCAGACTATAGACTCAGCATCACATAAGAAAACATATTTCTTGATTGCCTATTTTACAGCGTTGCGACACGCGCTGAACTGTGAGAGACGGAAAGAAATGTTTAGTCTTGTCCTTTTGCATATTAGATTTTAAATGTGTTTAAATGTGATTAGCGATTTAGATTTGCACTAATAATAATTATAATCCCTATAGGCTACAGTATTCAGATTTGCATACTATAATTACGCATAGCAATGAAACGTAACGATATCAGTCCATATACAAATATGAATATATGTGTAAAATATATGAACGAATTAACAGGTTTTTCGTGTGTTATATCACATCACTTTGGTCTTTTTTTTTTTTTTTTACTAATTTTAAACGAAATTTGTCATTGATCGTGATTAGTCGGTTTGAACTCTTTGCAATGTGGTGAAATGAGAAGTGCATCGCCTGATGAAAATAACGCATCTAGTGATTTTAGCAGTAGGCTAAGACACATAAAACAAGAAAGGTGTTAGAAGACGACCACCAATAAAAGATTCATAAATAATTAAACGTAGAAATAATTCCCAAAATATCTGTATAGGTGAGCTTTTGCAAACGCTTGAATCATATGCTACAGTATCTCCAACAAATAAGAAAACCGCGGCGTTTAAAAATGGTCACTATATTTAATGCGCTCATATCGATATTTTGTAACGAACAACCATATTCGCAACGGGATCTTCTAATTGGATGCAAAAATCTTTAACTAATGCTTCTCATTCGAAAACGTCTGTGTGAAATAATCGACAGAGAAAGAAAAAAGAAACAGCTCAGAGAGAGAGAGAGAGGGAGTGGGAGAGCCAGAACAGAAGGAAGGAACAATAGAGAATCAAAGCATAATGATATTCCTAAATGAAGAGGGAAATGTTGCCGCGCTCATTTTATTAATCAGACTGTCAATTTCACCCCAGAGGCCAACCCCAGGAGCCATCTAAAACAGACTCAGATCAGAAGCTGCTCTCCTCACTTCTCCTCTCTCTCTCCACCTGGATATACGCGTCTGGCCGATCAAGGGCCGACTCTATCAACCGATGACAGTCTCTCTCCTATTTATTTGCTTATAAACCTGTTACAATAAATGATCATTCGAGCCGCGTCACGCGCACCTTTAACGACGAAGGCGCAAACCACTTTTTGATGAATGACTTTCTGGACCAGAGAGGATGCGCGGGTCATTTTGAGCAGTCATTCGTTGCCCGTACTGGCATTCCTCTGTTTTTTGCTTCCAGCTCATAAAGGTGTTATATTATTTAGAGGCGGCAGCTGAGCTGAATGCGGATTAGATCCGCCACCAGTCATCGGAGCACCAGCCCTGGGACTTTGGATTTTTTCTGCACGACTTCATGATGGAGAGGATAAGAAAAGAAATGATTCTGATGGAAAGGGGACTACACAGTCCAGTGGCAGGAAAGAGGCTCTCCAACCTCTCTGACTCGGCCGGGAACGCGGTGCTTGAGGCCCTGGAAAATTCTCAGCACGCAGGTCGTCTCAGTCCGAGAATAACTTCTGCCTCGCTGCATGGCAGCCTCGGGGATATTCCCACCAAAGGCAAGTTCGAAATCGACAGCTTATTCGGAAACCACCACAGCGACAATACCTCCTCCACAGAAGTGTCGTCCTCCGAAAGCAGGAAGAAAATAAACCTGTACCCTGAAGTTTCTCCTGACTCCGACATGAACAGCGATGTGGAAGTGGGTTGCCCGTCTCATCGCTCACCGGGCAGCATCAGCCAGCAGAAGGAAAACAATAGCAAAGGTAAACAATTTACATGGAAACTTGGATCGGGTCGTTTCTAAAATTGCGCATATACTAATTTGAGTGGGCATCACAAAGTTTCAAAAATTCTTCTAACTGGAATATGTTTTATTATTATTTTTACGTTATTTCATGGAGGGTTTTTTTTCTTTTGGCAAGCCTTAAAATAGGCTATAGCCTATTAAATGATCTGTGATTGCATTATGATTGTTGCATGGATTTTCCCGTGTTAAATTTGTATTCACCGTGTCTTTTATTTTTGGTTTAAAATAATTTTGGGATAAGGCTAAATGTAATCCCAACATGTTTCAGCTGAATTGTATTTAAACGTTTATAAATACAATCGCACCTATTATTTTACGTGCTTGTTTATTTTATTTGAATGTACAAATCAACGCGATAAAAGACTAATATGCATGTTTAAAATGTTTACACATTTGTCCTTTATTTCTTCCATTATCTGATTTAGGTTTTTCCGACAGTAATTCAGGAGCCTCCAATACAAGTTCGTCTCTATCGAATATAAACGGTTCCATCAGTAACTCCAGCAGTGCGAGCTCGGACCAGGTGAGGAGGTACCGGACTGCGTTTACCCGAGAACAAATTGGAAGATTGGAGAAAGAATTTTACAGGGAAAACTACGTTTCGAGACCCAGGAGATGTGAACTGGCAGCAGCATTAAATTTGCCAGAAACAACAATAAAGGTATTGGTGTGATTTTGTTTGCTTTTTTCCCAGAGAAGATAAAATATGCATTTGCTAATTTGTAATGTATATAAAATGTTTAGCTAATATTAACCTTTCGCAGCCACCAGCATAGATTACAAAAACAAAACAAAAAACGGAATTTTAAATAGCCATTATCAATCTAAAGAATGAATCCGTTCTCCTAAATACTGTTTACAGAGACCGTGTAGGCTAGTCTGTACACATCAGTATGGGTTGCATTTAACATACATAATGTGTAATAAAAAAAACTGTTATTTTATTTTGTCTGATGCAAAATCCTGCCTTATTTCACCTGTGCTCACGTAACCCATTAACCACAAAAACAGCCCATTTACCAAATGATGGGTCGATTCGTAAATGACACAAATTTTCCTCTGATCATGAAGCTTTAAATGCATATGTCCTGAGGTTGTTTGACCAAGCTAAACTGTAGTGTTTAATTGTTTTGTTCTCGCTTCTCGCCACTGTTCACCTGATCCCTAATTGTTACCTGTGTATTTCTGTGGATGCGTGTAGGTGTGGTTTCAGAATCGACGAATGAAGGACAAGCGGCAGCGGCTTGCCATGTCCTGGCCACATCCCGCCGATCCCAGCTTCTACACCTATATGATGACGCACGCGGCCGCCACCGGAAGTCTGCCTTACCCTTTTCATTCCCACATGCCACTACACTATTACCCCCATGTCGGTGTCACGGCAGCAGCTGCCGCGGCAGCCGCCTCAGGAGCCGCTTCTTCACCTTTTGCTACCTCTATACGTCCCCTTGATACTTTCCGTGCGCTTTCTCATCCATATTCGCGCCCAGAGCTGTTGTGTAGTTTCCGGCATCCAGGACTATACCAGTCGCCGGCAGGTTTGAACAGCTCCGCGGCGGCGTCAGCGGCAGCAGCGGCGGCGGCGGCCGCTGCAGCGGTCAGTGCGCCTTCAGCTACGGGCCCGTGCTCGTGTCTCAGCTGCCACAGCAGTCAGGCCGCCAGCGCGCTGGGCTCCAGGAGCGCCAGCTCTGATTTCACCTGCACAGCGACAGGGCAGAGGTCCGAGAGCGGATTTTTGCCATACTCGGCAGCAGTTCTCAGCAAAACTGCGGTGCCCTCGCCGGACCAGAGAGAAGAAAGCGCGCTCAATAGATAGCTTAGCACTGGCGTACACTCTTTCATTCGAAGCACATGCGATTATGATTCTTATTATTTTTAAATTGAGGGACAGCATTTCCATTCCAGTAAGGCCTGTAACGCCCAGAATTATATTAAGAAAACTATTTAAAAGACACTGTTATGGAAATCGAAGGCCTTTTAAACATGTTACAACACAGTATTAAAACAGTGCGTTACAGAATGAGCAACACAGTCATTTTTTATCTGATTTTTTTAAAATATGATTCGGTTTATTATTACTATAGAAATTATTTTATTTATTCTTATTTATTACAACTGTACACAGATATGATTTGCGATTAGATTGGACTACAGTTAAGAGAATATACACTGGTTGCGCCACTTTAGCATCGGTTAAGGGACCATGCGTAAGATAATGATGCTATTCTGAAAGTGCTGCTGCTCGAGGGACTCTCCCTGATGTAGGAGTGTGGCGCATAAAACCTGCACTACTGCTACAATGTCAATTCTGCTGTTAATAATGTGAAGATTATGACGAAAATTGCCAATCATGTACCTTGATGGACCTCCTTTGAATGTGGAAATGTAAGAAAGTTCCCGTTCTGAGACTCGCTGTCAAAGCATAACAACCCGCTGTGGGAAGTCATTAGACAAGATAGATAAAAGACCTTGAGCATTTCGCATTGTTCTCGGTGTGTAGATTGTACAGTATTAAACGTGGTATTCGTTACCTGAAAATTTCTTTTTTATTATTATTTAAAAAAAGAAAAGAAAAGAAATCCCCTTTCCACCGAGTCCTATTTCCAATCTTCTTATTGGAAGGCTGGTCGGCCTGGGTAGACTTTTTTCTCAGAGATGTTCCGCTGATGCGAGCAGTCTCATTAAATCCAAACCGATATTTCCATAATACTCCCAGTAGAGACTCTTCACTCACAATATAATGGGATTATCCACACAACCCCAAACTTCAGACAAATTGCTCATGCATTTCTGTCTGCATACATATATTTTTTTGTCACTGGGCGGAACTCTGCCTTACATAAAACCACATTTTAAAAATAGCAAAATAGCACTTGTACAGATCAATTGGTGAGATATTTTGTCATATCACGCTTAGTCACGTTTAAATTGTATCAAACCAAAATTTTGACTTGATTTTGATCGAAATTATTAGCGCCACAGATTTGACCCTTTTCGGGTTTTTTTTATTTTTACTATTATTTAATTCATGTGAGTTGCTGGATGTTTATTTAATGTTAGGATTACACAATTATTTTAGGTACTTAAACAATCTGACATCAATTGACCAGACTACAGAACGACAAAAATATATATATATATATTAGGCCTGAAATGATATTGCAAGACAAAATTATCACACATGTATATAAAGCCCATTACATTGCTGTTTCCATTTCAAATGAAAAACATAAAAAGTAAAAACAAAAACAAACAGATTTTTTTTAATATTACTGAGTTGTTGCGCGGGGCTGGCTGCCGTCTGTTCAATAAATGACAATACTAAAATCCCAGTGTTTTGCTCCTCTCCCAAGGGTTGCCGTGATACACGACTCTGTACATTACGTCTGTATTTTACATATTGCCGACTGTATGAATTTTCATATTTTCACTTGAGAAAAATGTGCAATATAAAAATGTATATTATGTTATTTATTGATGGTGTTGTTCTTGGAAAATAAATATTTAAAACGCAAATTTTAATATCGTTATCATTGTGCACGTTGCAAATAGCTAATTGCATTTTTAACTGAAAGCATCAATTCTAAATCAAATATAACAGATGTGGCCTATAACGTTTCGCTGACAAATGTCCACTTCACCCACTTTTTATTACTTAAATATCTAGTTTAGTTTTTTTTCGTTACGTTAAGAAATACACGTAAATTCAAATTATTGTCAGAAATTTTTATAATGTGCTTTTAAAATCCACGGAGGTCTTCCTTTTAAAATCAATATTTCAATGAAAAAAAATCCAATAGTATGAAGCGTTCCTGCTCTGTTAACACATTTTTTTTTCCTCCTTGGTGAGAAAGTGAGTCTGGCATTAATTAAAACGACACTAAAACTGTAGGGAATATAGAGTCTGCGATCACGGGTCATTCCGGCCCTATAATTTACCATTATTTTTACATTACCTCTAAATGATACAAGCTGATACCGTCGTTAATTGCAGCCTGGTTAAATATATACCGGAATATTCCCGGGGGACTTTGAGATAAGTTGCTTTCTTTTTGAACGTCCCCATTAAAGAAATGGGATTAGAGGCGCAGCAAGAGTGTGATGTATCGCCATGTTTCGTTATGCTCTTTACCAAGGCGAGGGTTACAACCCATACAACAAAGGCATTGAGATAGATGGAGAGGCAAACTGGAGAAGACAGAGGGCAGAAAAACACTGGCCACAATAACGCCATCAGTTTTGTATCCAATGTGCAAAGACTGAAAAAAGAATTCATCATAAAATGCAGCAAACTGTCTGTCACCTTAGCCGAATTGCTTTTGACAAGAAAATAAATCTGCGGCTTGTTTAATATATTTTATTTTTTTCTTTATTTCGGTGCTAATAGAAAACCCAAATTAAATGTCCACCACCAAGATAGAAATGCAAAGATCGATGATCCTCCCGCTACTGTCCAATCACGCCCATTTAATTGACTGTATTTTCTGGGTAATTGAACTGCTTGTAGTAAATTGAAGATTTTATAGAAACGACATAAAAACTACATTTACTGACATTCATCGCATCTTTGACATTGATTATCTGATCAGCGCGTGTCATGCTAACCTCCAATTCTTCATTACACACTGTTTATGAGCTGTTGCAGAACAACTCGCTTGTTCCACCGTGATTGATTGCCTTATTAACGCGTGTTCTTGTAAGTGTGACCGAACTGATTACGATGCATATGTTTAGAATAATGTTTCATTTAGCTGACTGCGAGTAATGCGAGGTGACAGCTGCTGCGGGGAGGACAAAATCCGAACTACAGGGAGCACGTGGGGCCAAAACACTGTTGTTTTAAGGTGGAACTTCACAAATGCGTCTGGCGAGCGGAAAACGGCGCGTGCAACTGAACATCTGCGCTAAAATTTCAATGAAACGAGACCATAGCTATATTATCAGGTGCACGCAAGAATGGTGGCATAAAGGCAGGTCAGGCTTTAGTAAATGCCTATACCCAACGCTGTCAGATTTGATTTTTCTCGGGGAAGTCTGGGCAGGGTGAGGGTGATCCCAATCCCATCCAGTTGTTGCGATGGAACTAAAACCTTCACGAGGCCTACAGCTCCTCACGCAGCCCTGAGTAGGCTATTATACATCACCATTGGCTGTCATAATTTTGTTTTCAGTAAATGGACTGCGTTAAAAAAAAAAAATGGTGGTAAATTAGAAAAAGAAAAAAACCCCAACGTGATTTAAATAGCAAAATACACCAAACAATGGCGCGGATATTGAGTTCATTGCATTGATTCATCAGCTAGCGTTATTATTCGCTTTGTTTTCGTTGACACCATTAAGGAAAAGCCAGGGAACAGAAGGGAAAAGGTTCGTGGCAACAGAAGCACCGGCTGTGATGAGGAGATTTATGCATCAAATGAAACCATGGCCACCCTTGTTTGTCTCAAATGAGCGCTTCTGTTCAAATGTTGCTTTCATATATTATGTGACATTAATTTAACTATAGCTCATTAAGACAGAATGAAATGGTTAAATTAACTTATCAACCCATAATGATGATGAATGGGGTAGTAATTCAGATACAAGCTGGGCAATTTGCAAGTCTGCACATTTTGATAGTTCTCAAATAACATTTTGAATAGCAGGTCATCCCCTCAATCAATTGCATAAGCACGTTAAGTCGCTCCCTCTCCCTCAAAAAGGAAAATGTTTTCATGCATATGTATTAAAACATGTTCGCAATTATCCTTGAAAATTGCCTTGACTTGCTTTAGCGGCTGAGCTGTCTGTTTGCTATAAGCTGCCAATGAGATGGTCTGGTTTGCGGGAGAAAATGAGGGTCAAAACATAATAGTTTACTGAAATAACAAGTTAATTATATCACATTTTGCTAAAGTATATTTTCAGCGTACTCACTTGCAGTGTGAAACATGTCAACACCAGTAACCCACTCACCTCCACAGCTCTGTCGAACACCAACAGAGGGCATTTACCAATTCAGCGCGCATTTATGGCAAGTACACCTATACATCATAACGTTAATGTCACCTGGCACATTCTGGAGAGTATTTGAATGCATCTGATGTACAGAAAACGCTGACGCCTATTGCTTTTCTTTTCCCGTTAAACCTTACGACAGACAAACACACACACCGTCAACGGATAATGAGGTATTGGGACACTATTCGTTCCTTCTTGCTTGAATTAATTAACTATAAAGTTAACCCTTTGTCTGATTGACGACAATTTCAAATGAAGTAGTAAACGAGGTATATTTTAGCATTTCATCGCCAAACAGCAAAGCCAACGTGAGTTCAACGTGCAGGGCGCCGTGATAACAATCATTTGTTTGTTTATTTTATTTTTTATTTTTTTTGCCGCAATAACATCCAAGGATTGTTTTTGACTATATTCGATGAAAAAGAGAATGTGGAAAGTTCATGCAAACGACAGTCGGGGTCAGGTCAAACGCAGAGGCGCGCGCCACTGAGGCTACTTGAGAATCATTTTGCCTGAAATGACATCACACTTTCGCGGATTTGTCGGATTTCTAAGAAATAATATAATTATTGTTCCCTGTACTGGCACCTCATTATATTAAACACGTAGAGATATTGTTGCACAGTAATGTTCTTGACAGCTGTTACTCTACTAGAAGTGCAGCAGCTTTGCGCGCTAATTCACGAGCAGTCTGTCAGTCTCGCTGTTAGTTTCCATCTTACTGAAACAGAGAGAGCATTCTCTTGCTTCAAATGAGTCCCATTGACAGTGGTCAATGAAATGTATGTAAATACTCAAATAGCCCACAAAGATCTACAATACATGGTCATTTTTGCACATTTCCAGCAGATGTAGTTTTGTGAAATGACCAAAATGCTTTATATCACACAATTTTAAGCAATATTCACACTGAAAACAAACAGAAGCCCCATTAGGGAAAATACTGATATTGAATCTGAGATGTCTGAATCAGCTCTAATAAGTCACGGCAAATAAAGAACTTTTTTCAAGGCATTACAAAGTGTATTGGGTTGAATAAAACTTGAAAGTAAACTGTATATTTTAACTCGGTAATATGCAATAGAAAACAGAGTCCTATTGCCTATACAATACAACACACTTATGAATGCAGGTAGTGTGCATCTTTTAAAGAAAGGACAAACTGTGTGTGTGTGTGTGTTTGTGTTTAATCTGCCATTAGTGTGTTTAATTTGCTAAAATATTAAATGATATTGAATGAAAGAATCTCTTAATGAAGATGCTGCAGCTCATTTACGATTACAAATATTTAGTATTAAACACTACTCAGTGATGATTTTAGAAACAAATGGACATGGTAGAAAAGTGGCATAATAAAAGACGCATCAGTCTGCCTTTAATGTGTCTTTTATAGATTTTACGTGGTGGGCAACACAGCAACCCCACTTCCAGAAGACAATAACCTCAGCTTGTACAAATACACAAATATGTGGCTCCACAATGACATTATGAATAGTTCACCCAAAAAGGAAAATTAATTTACGTACCGTTTACTTTACATTTACTTAAGCATTTTAACTTAAATAGATTCTTATTAAGTTAAATAAATTCTTATTTTATCTGTAAAAATATATTCTCTATGGCATAATAATCAAGTTCTTGCTTTTAGATCATGTTCACTTCTGATCCAGTGACATAGAAATATATATATATATATTTACAACTGGTTTCAGTAACCTATGCAAGATGTATTATTATTAGCCATATGCTAAAGCCCCTCATCATGTAAGCATGCTGTGCACTGGATTTAATCTACTCACACTGTGTTGTGAAAGTTATACATTTATACAGTTGCTGTCCTTGGTGCTGATCTTCACTGCTCCAGCTCAGGCAGTAGGTCTCTCCATTTCAGAGTTATCAGATTGCAAAGAAAGAGCAGCAACCATCAGAAGCATTGGCAGTTTTCTTACAAAATATTTGCTGTGCTTTTGTAATATGCAGTTTTGAATTGGTCTTGTGTAATATTCAGAGCTGAATGGGATAATATCGCTTTTGTTATATTTCAGGCCAGTTTAATTTAAGACATCTGTAACTATAATCTATAAGCATTGCAAAACAAAATTAATTGGGTTAAATAATAATCGTGTAATAGAATTATTATTCAATGGTAAAGCTATGCACCTTCTAACCCTCTATAATAATGGTAAAACATACGCAATGTTGTATGTTTCTGTTCTGAGCTCTGAGCAGCTGAAAAAAATAACCTAAAATGTGTTTCATTCATTTGAAGTAAATAATATTGTTTAACAACACTGAATCAAAAAACAACCACAACAACAAACACCAACACAACTAGTTAGGATTTTTTTAAAGAAACAATAGCAGGTTACCACTGTTTACCTCTGTAAAAAAAAACAAAAAAACAAAAACAAACAAACATATATATATATATATATATATATATATATATATATATAAACCTAAAAAAAAAATAGAGTTAAATTATTTGTTACAATTTTACATTTCTTATTTGATATTTGACCACACTGAACCTAAATAGGTATATTTATATATTCACATCAGAAAAAAGTATATTTGAGGGTAAGATGATGTTGAAATGGCCTTTAATAACAAATGTTCTCCTCATTGTGTTATATAGAACCTAAGCAAAGACAACCATCACTATTATATTCACATTCAAGCCTTTTTTATTTTGGAATTGGAATTAATGGAACTGACAAACCAAGTATAGGCTAAGCTACATAACATATGACCAAAATGCTCATCACATATTTGCACTGTAGGCTACGTTTCACCACCTCATACAGACTTCTACTTTTCTTTATTCTTATGCTGTAAAAAAGCCATATAAGTCATAAAGTAGTGACTCACTGGACAGCTGTGGCTGTTTTCATTGTTTGTGAACACATAAACAGTTGTATGAGTTGTGTGTCTTTACCAGTTTACACATATACTGTAAAAATGCATTAAAACAATAGGTTAATCAGTTTAATGCATTGTTATGTCAATTTACTGTCCTGTTACCTTAATCCGAATAAATTGATGTCATGTATGGCACACTGACAGTTACCGGTACTGTCAATAGCATAACAGTCTGTTCATATCATAAATTGTTGCTGATTGGACATTCCTAACTCCTTCCTTTATTCATTCATTCATATTTAAAAAACTGAATATACTATTATATTTTAGATTATGAAATCATGTAAGACACGTGAATGCAACATTTTCTATAAGCATTTTTAAGACACTGTAATGTTTACAAATACAGTAACAGCAAGACTGTCACGAGCATAAATAGAATTTCTATTTTCTATTATAGTTTTATTTCACCCAAAACACTCAATATGGAACCTTTCAGGAATAAATATTTTGTTTCCCCCGTGACGTAAACTTCGCGGAAGCATGAAGTGAAGTTCATTTTCCCGCGCTTTGAGAGAGAACGTGCTTGATCACGTGACAGAGCGGTGAAGTTAGAGGAGGTCCGTGCCGCGCGGGGTTGTGGGAGTTTGATGACGTAGGCAGTCGAAGTACAGGAATAATAACGCGAGTGTCTTCTGGATGATATCTTATTCAGGGGTAAGGCATCCTCAATGATCTTTTGACGTGTCGGTTTTCGGCGTGTTTATGCACAATAACGCTGTTTAACAGTGCGCGCGCGCGCGCGACACGTCGTCTAGTCATGTCCGCTGTATCAGCTGACAGCAGAGAGTTACACTGTCTCAAAGTGAGTCTTTTTATATCTGCATTTCTGTTAAAGCATTCCTGAGATTCTAGATTAAGAAAACATAATCTGTCTGCAAATATATGCTACGTTAAAACTTCAAAACGTACAACGCGCAATGTTTTTACTGATAGAATTACGATTACTAACTCGTGAAGTTTTATTTTCTACGCTAACTTCATGATTGTCATTGTTTCAAGATCGTGCAAATTTAGTTTAATATCAGTTTTAAAGCCTTGCACTCGATCTGAGTTGTCCCGGAATATAAGAGTTTGATATTAAACCGCATTCTTATGCTGGAGGGTGAGGCTGAATAGAGTTATAAATAAAATGAATTTCACTGGCGCTTCCAGCTAATTTTCGCAGCACTGTCCACTTTGATTCAAACACTCTCAAACAAGTGTGTGTGGGCCCACTTTCTGAGCTCTCGAGGACTCTTGAGGCAGTTTAAAATAGAGGAGTGTCTTGTTACTTTTCAGAGCCTCCAGATTTTGTGTGAGCTGTGGAGATATTTGATATCACTGATCTCATGCATCTAACCCTGCATGTGTGAGATACAGTGGGATCTGAGAGGGTTTTGCACATGCATTGCAAGCCACACTTTCTGAATGTCAAATGTCATTGGAACAGAGAGAAAAAACCAAACAAACATAAATTGGATTGTTATTTATTGTTAAAAAAAGATGCCATAAATACACTTTTCAGACAAATGCTTTGCTTGAAGAAAGTTTGTTTGGTTGGAAATGACTAAGCAATAGATATAGGTACTATTGAAACGGTAGTGGGTCATGTTGCTGGTTAATGTGATTATCTACACCTGTGCTGGGGCATATGGGTGAGCTTGAGGAGAACTGACTTTATCCAGGTTGTGGTTAGGAGGGATACAGCTAAAACTGGAAGCTTACGATAAATTAAGTTTTAATAAAGCCTGCACCTAACACAACCCTAAATCTACACTTTACAATAATGCAAAAATAGTAATTGTTATACTGTGACAAAATTATGACATGTGAGCATGACCAGTAGACAAAATCTGTATACCATATAGCCTTTAAAGGGGTCATATATGACAATATTTTAAAGAGAATCATTTGGTGTATTCAGTGTGTTGACATGCTTTAATGGTCAAAATACATCTGGTTGGCCGGCTGACACAGTGCATTGTGATTGGCTGTACACCGCAATGTAAAATACTGTCTCTCACGCACACACGACTCTGAATTTGTCAGTCAATAGCAAATACTTTAATAACAAAGATACAGTCGCTGATTTAGAAGTGCCAGATTCTCAGAGCAAAGTCAGAATTGATCTTTTTCTTTTTTAGAAATAGCCTTCGTGTACAGCTAGCCTTGTACTTTCTTACATTTACGAACAGCGCTGCATCAGCACTAATGTGTTACTGAAACCACGTCCTCTTTCTTTGCATGAACGTTTGGGCTGCATTACGCAAACATTACCACATTGTGACGTAGACATGTGGGGTGTGTTTTAAGGAGGTGTCTTAGCCTGGTCTGGATCAGACTTCTCTTTTATGGGAGACTTTGAGCTTTGTAACTCTGCAGATCTTATACATGCACAAACAGCTACATAACACACTGAAGAATTCACTAAATCAAATAGATTACATTGATTACTTATGCCAAATGTGACTTAAACATTCACATTGTTATAATCCATTCCCTAATCCATGTGTTTTCCCAAGTGGAAAACATCTATCATGATCTTGTTTGTAACTTCAGTACTGTTATTTGTTGAAAGAAACCATTTCCTTTTATTGTGAACAGGTGTCTGGCTTTGGTGTGGCGTAACGAGTAACAGAAGCCAGGCTTCGAGAGAAGGACTGTCCTCATAAGATGGGGGCTGTGGTGTCTCGGTGGAGGGTAAATGTGCTTCAGTCACTCAACTTCTAGGATGTACACTTAGCCTGTGTGCAATATTAATATTAACAACTGCGCGGTTTGTTTTTAAAGTGGTTTGATGGAAATGTCACACAGATATATGGTGTGCTGTTGTATTTTTTTATGCTACAAAACCTTAAAGAAATCGATCACCCACAAATAAAAATGAACTGAAACTTCACTCAACCTCAGGGAATTCAAGATGTAGCTGAGCTTGTTTCTTCATAGGATTTGTAGAAATGTAGCATTACATCACGTACTCATCAGTAGATCCTCTGCAGTGGATGGGTGCCGTCAGGGTGAGAGTCCAAACAGCTGATAAGTAGCCTTTAATCTCTTAAAAATACAAGTGTTTAAAAGGTTCTTCACAGAGATGCCGCAGAAGAACCATTTTTGGTTTCACAAAGATCTATTCAGTCAATGGTTCTTTAAAGAACCATGTCTTTCTTACCTTTTTTATAATCTTAAGAACCTTCTTTTGCCACAAAGAATCTTTTGTGGAACAGAAAGGTTAAAGGTTCTTTATGAAATCATTTAGACAAAAAGGTTTTTCTATAGCATCATGAAGCAGCTTTGTTTTTTTTTTTTAAGAGTGTGAAGAAAAAACTGCATGTTTGTAAGAAAAAAAATATCTATTGTTAAGGTGTTTTAACTTTAAATTAGTGCTTGTGGCCAAAATAACAGCCTGTAATCCATAACACCACTTCCTCCAGTCAAAATGTCAATCACATCCTGCATCAAAAGATTTTACCAGCTGTTTAGACTCCCGTTCTGACGGCACCCATTCACTGCAGAGGATCCATTGATGAGTAATGTAATGCTAGTCTTGCATGGCATGACGGTGTGTAAATTTACAGCAATTTACATTTTTTTGGGTGAACTAATTATTCAGAACCTTCATAATTAAGAGTGTTACTTAATATTAATATAACATGCTGTATACTGTAGAAATCTAAATAGAGAAACCTTGCAATTTTGTACATTTGTACCTTGTACCAGCTTGCTTTATTGTTGCTAACTGTACTGTATTCATCCACAGGCAAAACCAACCACTGTAGAGGTATTGGAGGGTCTTGATAAGGTATAAAGCTGCACTTTCAACCATTTCTTGTCATCATTCATTCCGTCTGTTATATTTTTCTGACATCCAAGCTGTCCTTGTGTAATTAGGCCATGGAAATATTTGAACTGGGGCCTGTTCCATAAAACAAGTTTATTAAATGAGCCAGGCTTATTTAAGTTAGTCTGTCTTATTATCAACCAAATCAGCTGAGTCAGAAATAAGCCTAGCTTATTTGGTAAACTTGTTTTCTGAAACAGGCCCATGGTGTAATTATTTATTGACTTATTTATTTTAGGATCAGTGGTGACTCAGAATAACACAAGGTTACAGACAGACACAAATGTCTGGGTAACTGTCAGTAGATATTTTAGGATGGGGATATACAGTACTACCTCGCTGAGAGAGATCTTAGTCATTGTGCAGATACCTTGGTTGTATGTTTACTGTTTAGAGACGAATATTTCTAAATGTGATTTAAACACGTTTGACCTGATTTGTATCTTGACAAGATTAGATCAGTACGCAGTTAAATTAAATCTTTGCAGATTCTGGCTAGAGCCTGTTTCTCAAGTTGTGCCTCGGTATTCAGGTCATGAGGATTTGATTAAGTCTAGACAAAACAACTTTTTCTTCCACACTTTCTGTATGCTGCAGGACATTTAATACAGTATTTGATGTCCTTAGCAGTGATGGGAATAACCGTGTTATAAATAAACGGCATTACTAATGGCTTACTAAATAATCAAACGAATTACTGTTTCCTCTGTTACAATCCAATTACGGTTACTGACAATAAAATAAGGCGTTATCATTTATTATAGGCTCAGTTCATCTTAATGGATGCGCTGTGTGACGTACCTGTATTTGATGTAACACAAACTCTAGTGTGAAGATGCATGGGTCACAGCGCTTTGATTCACACACGCAGGGAAAGATACAGAGCTAGAGAGTCCTATATAAAACACAGAATTGTATTTTCCTGTCAAAATAGTTCTTCAGCTTTTAAGAACGGCTGGTTTTTCTGGTAGTGGGCGGAGCTAATGCGCAAAAGACAGTGTCATTGGCTGGCGCTCACATATCGTCATCCCCTGATTTCAGCAAATCAATTCGAGTGAATACAGACAACGTGATTAACATTCATGAACCCATTCAACTCACAATTTTTCGCTTTCCCCTTTTTTTTTTTACTTTTTTTTTTTTATATAAACGCAAATATACATTCATAGTTATTCTAATTACTAAAGTTCTATAATATTATAATGCTAAATTAGCACACTATCATATTATAATGCTTTGAAAATACTATGGTGATTCTATTCCCAAGGTGTCCATAGAGAGTTGACAATATTAACAATAATATATTTAATAGGTGACTCTAACATTGTCCCACAGAAACATTAAAATAGTGTAGATTAGTGTACAATGTTTTATAATAATAATTTATTTGATTTAGTGTCCTTTTTATTCATTTAACATATTTATATCGGGGACATCCAAGTTATTTGACATATTTGAATAGTTATTTCCCTGGTAATTAGTTGCTTTTATAATGATGTAACTCAGTTACTCAGTTACTATTTGTGGGAAGTACTTTTTTTTTACTTTACACTTATAACACTTAATCAGTTTTATTAATTGCAGTTTTTCTGAAATATATTTAAACTTCTGCTTAGTATTCAATACTAGATACAATTTTAAAGACAGACCCATAATGTGTTATGCTGTAATTTTGGTTTTAAAAAAAATACAAATAAAAAATAAGATGCTCCGTATCTGAGCAGTTTTTATACTGCTGTTTGAATGCAGCTTACTAATTCCTGGCCTTATGGAGCTTTTATGGAGTGTTTTAATTGATCTCCCTCAGGATATCCAGGCCCTTGAGGAATACAGAGAGAAGAACCAGAAGCAGCTGAAGTTATGGGTGTACAGACTGCTGTTGTACTCAGCCCTGCTGTACTTGATAGCCTGTACAGTCGTCTATGTGTGGTATATCCCAGAGCGGATGATAGGAAAATTAATAGTGGCGTCACCATTCTTGGTATTTCCTCTGTTGTAAGTACTTCGAGTTCAGTTTATGAATTCAGACGGATAGAATAGTTATGGTAAATTGTATGACTTTGGTTTTGATTGAAGTTACTTGTGATATGCATGAATATGACCATAAATGAATGTGTTTTCCTGTCTGCAGAGTTTGGCTGCTGAGGAAAGTGCTGATTGTGTTATACAACAAACGAACAGAGAGAAACAGTAAGAAATTCTTACTGTACTTGATGTTGTGTTTGATCTCATTAAGAGGTCAGTTTGTTATGATGAGCCTCCATTAATCATGTCTACGCATTCATTTTTCTGTTCTTTTTATTTTTTGCATCTTAGATGAAAAATTAGAAGAGCTGAAAGCTGAGAAAAAGAAAATAGTGAGTAATCGGTAGCAGTGTCTGTCTTTGAACAGTATTGAACTAGTTTGTGTCTCTGTTTTCACAGCTGTATAGAGATTGGAGGCACTCGCGTTCACGCAGTCTGTGTGCGCTAGTTAGCCGCATGCTAATGTTAGAACAACAACGTCCTGTTTTCCTTTCATCATATCGTGGCCCTCTGCTGTCAGTGAGAGAAAGAGATAATTTCTGCTCCTAATAAATAATCTGAAATCAATGAAGACAGCGGGTAATTGGCAAAGAGACTTTACTTGGTAAAGTGCTTGGCTAACGACTTGTCTTTAAATTAATAGTGTTTAGTGATGGGAGGAAATAAATCTGAGAAATTGCTTGTCATCCACTGTCATGTCTAATAACTTTCAATAATTACAGCTGATGGATTTTCACACTCCCCATTATCGCAGTAGGGCTTGTAATTATTCTATTCATTAAAGTTAAATAATTAGCACTATTTGCTCTTTCCTTGAAATGAAGTTTTAAAATAAAACCGAACAGAAGACGGTGAGAAAACAGACAGTTTGTTTCAGTTTTTACACACAAAAATAAGCAACAGGTCTAGATTTTTTACAAATTATTAAAGGTTTTTTTTTATTATTGATAACAATATCAGCTGGTATCACTGTTTAATTTGATTTATGTGGTATTTTCTCAAACAGCTTGAGCAGGTAATGGAAACTGAAACCTACAAAAATGCCAAGCTGATTCTGGAACGGTTTGACCCTGACTCTAAGAAAAAACTTGTAAGTACCGTATTATTAAATCTCCAAAAGACTCCATTAAATGTGCAAATATTCATGTTTTGGTTTGGTTTCCTCTGAAGGAGATAGAGGCTCAGCCCATAGGCCCACCTGCGACTCCTAGACAAGGCCAAGGTGAGCAATCAATCAATCAATCGCCTGTGAAGTTCAACTCACAGTTGACCCATGTTCACGCCATTCTTAGGATTTTTTCCCCCAGGTTTTTGTCAGAATGCAATAACTTGTTGTAATATTTTAAATGTTTCCTTTCCTGCCGATGAAATGTAAAAATGTATCACCAGATTGTATTTTAGAATTTGTCTGTTAGAATATTTATCTTTTATAATCTTTTGTTAATTGTATACCTTCTATAATTTATTCTGAGATAGCTTTGATGCTGGCATGGGGTTAAAATGAATAAGTAAGTAAATAGATAATTCCTGCTGATGAAGGAAAGGCCAGCAACATCAGAGTTGGCTTTGAAACAGCAGGTTTCTGTGTTTTAAAACCAATTGATTTGGGTCATTTTTCCAGTCTCTTGATCAGTGTTTCCCATCCCTGTTCCTGGAGGCACACCAGCAGTGCACTTTTGGGATATCTCCCTTATCTGGTCCTGTAGTCTACTAACGAGCTGATGAGTAGGAAAAGTTAGAAAATGTGCAGTGTTGGTTAGGCTTACTGTGATAGCCGTGTTGACAGTGATACGGTGTTAAGCTGCAACACCGGTTACATCACTTGCCCATCATGACACCGTCCCACACTTTAGATTTTTTTTATTTTTATAATATTAAAATGATTTAGTTCTGTGAGAGAAAACTGAATATGGCAGCGCACCGAATGGACCAGTCACGCAGAGATCAGATTTAATTTATCACGTGACGAGAGAGAGTGAGCTAATGGACAAAAAGAGCGAGGTTGATGAGTTTTAAAAACCAAATGCAAAAGGACCTGTTAAAATATTTTAGATTTTGAAAAGCCTGTTGACTTCTGCCATCAATCTAAGTGATAATGAAAGTTACAAAAAAAACATTAGTTTCTCATTTATTTAGTTCCATGGTTTTTGCTGACTTTTGTTTTATTTAAACTGTATTTTTTTTTCATTATTTTACATCAAGGTGTATGCCGTCCGTGCCTGCTTATTTTTTTCCTTGTTTTGCTAATAAATGTTATACGTTTCATAAATATTTGCTTTTTGTTTTGTATTGCCTACCTATTTAAACAATGCAAGTTATTTTTTATTACGCTTATAACATGGTGTGTTTTTATTTGCTTTGTTGTTCTATGTTCTGTGTTGTATTTTGTTGTTGCTTGAATTGAGTTGAATTTAACCAATTGATTTTGAATTTCTACTAATGTAAAAGTTAAAGTAAAATGTGTGCACGGTTCTTTTTTTAAACGAGGCTATTTAAAACCGAAGGAATGCAAGGAAAAGAAGGAAACCTCAAATCATGGTGATACCGGTGTTGTCACATGTCGATTAACCAGAGAGGAAATTTCCTCACTGTCACAACCCTGGTGTTGGTGTGCCTCCAGGAACAGGGTTGGGAAACGCTGCTCTTGATGACCCTGTTTGGAGCTGCAGATGTAGACTTCAGTTTATCAGGTTTCATATTTCCCTGTCAAAATCATGTCATTTTTCTCTTAGAGCTGCGTCAGCGGCTAGTGACCCCTCGTCTTACTGGGCGTCCTCCCCCCGTTCCTGGCCCCTCGGCCCCTCCGACTCCACTGTCTGCCCCAGGAGGGCCACCTGAAAAAGGTCTGGCTACATCAACCCCACATGGGCTGATGCGGAGGCTTGGAACCCCGGCTGGTACACCCGGCCCAGCCATGGGTGAGTCTCCTGTCCCTCACTAAACATCTGACTGACATTATTAGCCATAGATTGCCTGTTAATGGTTTTTCATCACAGATCTGTATTGTTGTTCAGATCAGAGGGGTATGAGTGGTTGATGACAATATTTAGTTTTTTGCATGAATGTGGGTTTTCTTTGTAGCTGATTACCTAACCTAGGTCCTGTTTCATAAAACGAGTTGACCAGACAAGCCAGGCTTAAAATAGTTAGTCTGACTTATTGTCAGTTGATTTGGTTCAAAAAAAGTCTGACTAACTGAAATAAGCCTGGCTTGTTTGGTAAACTTGTTTTATGAAACAGGCCCCTGCTACATTTGCCAAAAATCACAGTAAACAACCAGAGCACAGAATGCAATACACTTGACTAGACCTTTCATTTCCAGTCTGACAAATAAAGTGAAAGTCATCCGTGTTTTGGAAATACATTTTCTTTCTCATTCTTTATTTGAATTGCCAAAAGTTTGTTTTCTATTTTATTTTTAAGGCAAAATAAATTTTTAGCAGTTGTCTTTTTTTTTTTTTTTTTTTTGTATAGTATGTAACAGTATACTAATCTAATAACTAATCTAAAATTTTCTTATATAAATTAGTATTTTTCACAGGCTCATTATGTTTAGTTATTTCACTTTAATGGTAATTGGAAAAAAACCCTATGCATTGCGTTGAAAGTGAAAATACTGAACCTACACATAGGAGCCTGATTAAAAACGTTCATTTTAGAAGAACATTTCAAACCACAATTAGAGACTTCTGCAACTAAACTCGTCAAATACCAGTATTGCATGGAAAACTTCAATACATTTTTTTCCCCCTGGCTACTAACTGCAATTCGAAGAATTAAAATTACCAAAGATGAATTAGAATGAATTAAAACCCTATTGAAATATAAAAAAAACTAGCAAAATTACTAAAACTTTAAATAAATTTAAAATGAAATTTGATAATGTAAAAGTCAATGCTAATTCAGAATATTAATAAATGTTATAATAGTGCAAAACTAATGCTAAAATTAGACCGGAACAGCTGCAGTCCATTTTAACTTTATCTTTTGGGTGGATAGCGCTATTTTATTTATCCCCAGTCAACTACAAACATCTGCTAGCAGTGACTGACAGGTGACACAGGCCCTGCTCTGTTAGTCCTGCAAGTTTTGCTGTGTGCAAACAGTTCTGGGTCCTGTTCAAGCAAACACCTTTAGCAAGAAATTGGAAGTGAAAAGCACCTTGGTCCACTGCGGCGTCTCCATATGCCGGTAAATGAGTAAGCAGCAGGGATTCCTGACTATGCCAAGTCTGGCAGAAATGACCAGTCTTCTCGCTATGATTGCTCTTGATGTTAAATTATATTAATTATGAGTGTGGATCACAGCGGGCATGAGGAGGGAGCTCCATATCAGTGTCGTTATTAAAAGCTGTCCCTCTTATCATTCATCATCGGGCGTGCAGCAGTGAGCCACACATACCGTCACACGTCTGAGGAGCGCACTGACGTGTGTGTGTGTGTGTTTGTCTGAGCAGGAATGCACCCTCCAGGTCCTCCGCTGGCCAGACCCATCCTCCCCAGAGAGCGAGGTGCCATGGACAGGGTCATTGAGTACCTAGTGGGTGATGGACCTCAGAACAGGTGAATGCTCTGTCCTGAAATCATGATTTATATCTTTACACTGAGCAAAATCAAGGTGTGATATGATTTCCGAAAAAGAAAGATCACTATATAATACAGAGAAGTTCAGCTTCAGTTCAGGCAAACCCAGAGGATACATATCAGTTTAGTTGTATCACATATTGGAGGAGAAAAATTTATGAAACCTGAAAAATTTAGAATGCATGTCAGCTTCTGTAATGAGATACATTTGGAAGAAAAACATTGTTTCTCAAGCCTTGTTTTTCTTATCAAGGATAGAAATGAAAAGTTTATTTGCAAAAACTGATTATGTTTTTATGCTTTGAGCTAGTTAGATATGTGTGTGTGTATGTGTGTGTGTGTATATAT
>JAUMHE010000056.1:2856817-2870756 GCA_032359235.1 Enteromius mattozi
TTTTGTTTTTTTTTTGAAATCCGTTTTTGCAAATGAGCTCTTCATAATACTGAGATGTGTACTGGTACTTGCCTAAACTATCAAACTTTTATTTTTCCTTCCATAAAAATAAAACGCACAAATAAAATTAAAAATTCCATGATTTTTTTTTTATAATGGGGCTGGCATTTTAAGGTTAAGAAAGCATTTCTTTCTTTAAAATATACTAATATACAAAGGCTTGTTTTAGCAAGGATGCATTACTGGATCAGAAGGAATTTATTTTTTCAATAGAATTATTTTCGTTTCAAATAAATGCTGTTCTTTTGAATTTTCTGTTCATCAAAGAAAAACGTATTGCAATTTCCATGAACATATTAAGCTCGACATCACAGGAATAAATTACATTTAGCAATATATTAAAACAGAAGACAGTTGTGTAAAATGTAAAAATATTTTACAGTATTACTGTTTTTAATTACTGTGAGCCGTTTTGTTCGAGGCTTAGTTCGAGTAAATTTGAGACTTGTGAGAGCTGTGAGGGCTAAGCTAGATTATCAGAGCGGTAACATCTGTTAAGAGTGTCATGTGGTCTTTTACATCCTTACACTTAATTGGCCAATTTTTAATTTTTCTTGCAGATTTGCTCTGATATGCCAGCAGTGTTCGTCTCATAACGGCATGGCTTTAAAGGAGGAGTTTGAATATATTGGTAAGTTTGAGAGAAAAATGACCAAGCTCTTTAAACCAGAAGAGGACTTTTTTGAATGTAAACAACGCGCTCTGATGCGTTCACAAATCATTAATGTACTGCATGTTTATTTTCATATTCATGTGTCTGAGGATCATTCAGATGAGATGAGTTTGTTTTAACCACTTTTGTTTTAGCATTCAGATGTGCCTACTGTTATTTCCTGAACCCGGCCCGGAAGACACGTCCCCAGGCCCCGCGTCTCCCAGAATTCGCTGCAGAAACCAAGATGAGCCAAGACCCCCCTGCTGTTGCCATGGAGACAGACCTGTCTAGCTCTCCACCTGCCCCAGGTACCAGATCTCCACCAGAGTTCACCTGAGCAGCAGGAGGAGATGATGTTTAGATGCTCCTGATATTCTGAGGACTTGCGTGCGGTATTAAAGGATGATTTTTGAAGGGCTGGCTTTGTTTACAGCAGGTCTACTGTGTGTGTGTATGTGAGTCCCTGCTGCTCGTGCCCTCTGAGAGGACATTTGCTGATGTGCTGAGAGCAGATCTGTGAGGTGATTAAAGGCTTTAGAGTCTTATATTCCCCCCCCACAGTGCTGCCTAGTTAGTAGGGCTTTACCCTGTGTCTCTACCTGACACACACACACTCTCCTGTCTTGCTGTTTCTTTTTTTATTATGTGCTCAGTCAGTAGCGAGTGATGATACAGTGTGTATGTGTGCTCGCTCTCAATAATGCATCTTTATTCTGGAGTTTAGTATTGTTTTTCCATGTAAAAATTTGGTTTTTGACCAAAATTAAATTTAGTATTAAAAAAAATTAGTATAGGGACCAATTCTCACTATTAACTAGGTTATTAGCATACCAATACCTAAACCTAACAACTGTCTTACTATTATTGAGCAGCAAATTAGGAGTTTGAGACAGGTCGTAGTTTTTTAATGTTGTGTTAACAGCTAGAATTGGACCTTTAAAATAAAGTGTGACCTTAAATGTATTTAATTTGAGTTTGTTCCCCTCCGTCTAATTTTTAGTGAATAGTCTTGTCTTTATATTAATGGTAATTTAATGGTAAATTCTGATATCTCTAGCCTTTATCTTATGATTTTAATAATTGTTTTCACATTATGGTTCAAATATTTGGGATGAGTTTGTGTGTGTGTGTGTGTGTGTGTGTGTGTTTATATATATATATATATATATATATATATATATAAATAAATATATTAATATATGCAATATAAAATATACAATAAACATGTTTATATAAGAAATAATATTAAAAAAGTAGAAGTAAATACTTGTATATTACAGTGCATTCTTACACATTCTGTTTTAAATTTTTTTTTTTTTTTTTTTTTTTTTACTTTTCATGAAAGAATCGTGAAATAATCTTTCATTTTTTCACAACAATAGTAGGATCATGTGACACTGAAGGCTGGAGTAATGATGCTGAAAAAACAGCTTTGATCACAGGAATAAATGACTTTTTAAAATATATTCAAATACAAAACGGCTGTTTAAAATGTAAATAATATTCCCCAAATGTTACTGTGTGGTTTACAAATTGAAATTACTTGTAGCGCTTTTCAAAGTGCACCCAGGTTCAAAGATGCTTTTAGAAAGTCCTATTGTTATGTCTGTAGTGTCTTGATGCTTCAACAGAGAGCACTTTTAGTATATGATGGTATAAATGGTGGTATAAATTACGATGCTCTAAATTTAGGTCTAGCTATGTTGTGTTTATTTTGTGCATGAAAATCCAATTATATGCCTCTTTTCACTGTGAATTGAATCTTGCTAACAAGCACTCCTTTGGTTTGTTCATTAGAGGGTAAAGCAGCCAGTCCAGGGCATGTGAAAGAAGAAGAACCTGGAGAGCAGCAAGCAGAAGAGAGCCTCTTAGAGGAGAAGCAGCCAACAGATCCAGATCCTCTCACCAGCCTCCCTGACAAATCAGACGCCGAGCACGATGTGTCTGCCATGGAAGTGGAGTAGAGTGAGACAGAACATGCCAATAGAAACCTGTCTGTGCATCTTGTGTGTGTATGTGTGTGGGTTTGATTTTCTTATTCTTTACCTTTAGTTTGTTTCCTTTTAAATTTCTACACATTACAATTGCAGTGTTATTTCATAGATTAGTAAAGCAAAGCAAAGTAGAAATGGATTTTTGTGAGGGGTTTTTTTTTTTTTTTTGCATTTACTAAGTTTAAGTCATCATTATAGTGTCTTTGTTTACAATAGAACCTGTATGTAAAAGCTAAACTTTGCTGAAGTTATCTCTTCTCTTATTCTCTTAGTTGACAAGAAAAGCAGCTATTGACATGCGTTCATTTCATTCTTCATGTAAGCACTGTTTTGTGACAATGTATTTAATATTCTTATTTACAATATGTAATAATGCAAAAATGTCCTGTTCAAAGGTATATTTATACTATTTATAGTTATTAATATCCTCTCAGTGCCTGTTGTTGAAGTGTAGCATACATTAGGTGCTGTGCAGCGAGAGATCTGTCCCATGTTTACATGTCTGTTCAGGTGTCGCCATAGGAATGTCTGGCTATTTATTACGGCATAAAAACAGCCCTTCAGTGTTCTCAGCCTTATGTGCCTTTATGTTCGACCTGCTTTGAAGAAAAGCAGATGAATTGTCTAATAGCATAGCATAATGTACATAGCATAAAATACAGTGCTGTTTTTATTTTGTCTACAAACATTAAAGTGAGAAATAAAGTTTTTAAAACAATATCCTGTTGAGGTGCAGAGAAATGTTTTTTGGGGGTTTTTTAATTGAATTTGTTTATATTTGTTGCTGTCAAATGATTAATTGCATCCAAAAAAGGTTTTTATTTACATTTATATGTAGATACACTCACATGTAGCGTATGTTTTGGAAATATTTACATGCATATACATTTATATTTTACATAAAATATAAATATATATTACATATGCATGCATGTGTTTGTATTTACATATACATAATAACTAAATGCATATACATATATTATGTGAACAAACACTTTTATTTTGGATGCGATTTACTAGTTTGACAGCACAAATTTTTATGCATTTGTTTAATGCAGTATCACACAAGCTTTCAGGCGTTAGTTCCATTGTAGGCCTCTTTTTGGACCTGTGCATTCAGCAATGAACTGTCTCATGCAAAATAAAACCGCTTTTTCAGTTCCTCCGACATAACCAATCTTAAAAATGTTTCTTTTCTTCTTTTTTCTTTTTCTTTTTTTTTTTAAAACTGCTATTTTCTGTGCTTGAGAGTGAAAGGGTCATGGTTGTGCAGGTAGAGATGTGTAGTTATTGGTCGTAGCTGGTGTTATTTGTGTGGAGAGATTGCCGGTCAGTGGATATGCCACTTGAATGGTTAAGTGACCCTGCTCAAGCGAGCGTGAGAGAGCATCTGTGAGCTCGGCCGAAATAGGCTGTTAGGGCTGTTAGTGTCCTGCGGCATCGGCCTGCCCACGGTCCATCCGCTCTGACACAGAGAGACATCGAGAAGAACGCGTTAAAACACAGTCCATTTTCATTAGGGAGCCTATTTTAGCTTGTGATCATTTTATTTTAGCTCATTGATCATTTCAGACAGTATTAGATAATGGGAGTGACACACAAGCCCAACTGAGCTTGATTACTTGACCCTCTTCATTTGCAACGAGAGCGCTATCTCTGCCCCTTGACACGCACTCTCTCTCTCTCTGCCGCTTGCTCTCAGGTCAGTCTCTCACATTTGTCTTTGGGATTTTATAATGCATGTTTACAGATACGTGACCCCCTGAGCACAGCAATGCATCACTGTCAGCGGGACAGTGGCACCTGATTCCCATACACTGCGCCTCTCTCTGACCTCTGACAGCACCCTGGCGCTCCAGAAAAAATAACCCGTCAATAGGACATTTGAACCTTTCCCAGCAAATATGATGTAGATCAAGTGCTGGCGAATTACTCGTGAGGTGGGCGCTCAGTAGCCCGGCCCATTTCATTTTGGAGTCAAACTCCTCACTACATCATGCTGCGAGAGATGACATTTATTTTCTTGGACGTCTTTGGTAGTGCACTGTCAGTAAAATCATTTTGTGTGTTTTGAATTCCCATCCATTTAAAGAGTTTGCGAGCTCGGCACTCAAAGACACTTTTTCATGCTTGTGGCACAATCGCTTTTTTATTGAGGATTTCTCTCAGGCAGATGGAGTGATTAGATATGAATCCATCTTGATAGTCACCTCACTTTCTCTCATAGAAAGTCACATTTCCAGTAGTTCAAACTCATGCCATCTCTTTCCTGTTTGATACATCTGTTCAGTTGAAGAATAATACACTCTCAAAATAGTCATAAGGATGCTACGTGAAAATTAAAGAAAATATTTTTCACAACAATAACAAAAAACACATTTTAAAGAGACTGGCCTTATTTTTAAGTTTCTGCTCTCATCCAATTTCATTTATTTTTAATTGTGCAAAAAATGCTGTTTGGCATTGCAAACTGGTATTTCGTATATAATTGTGTTGTAATTATAAACATTCTGCTTGATAACACAAATAGTTATGCCTTTTACTGCTATTCTTTTAGTTATTTAGTTGGGTAGTAACTGATTACATGTTATCTAGATCATGTAATTAAAATCCAAAAGTGAGGTACTTGTAATTAGAGTATGTAACTTTTTTATGGATTACATGATTGCATATTGTTCAAACAATGGCAATTTTTTTATTATTATTATTTTTTTTTTTAATGGTCTTTTCTAAAAACCCACTGTTTTGACTATATTCACAAATGTCAAGCAAATACATTTGCAAATGCTGGGTTGTTTCAACCCAACTTTGGGTCAAATATGGACTAACTCAGCTGTTGGGTTAAATTTTTACATGCAATTTTTAACCCAATAGTTGGGTTAGTCCATATTTGACCCAGAGTTGGGTTGAAACAACCCAGCATTTCTGAATATAAGTGAAAAAAACACCTCTCAAGCAATTATATATGTACTTGTGCAATTAACTAAACACTGGTGATGTAGCTATCATTATCCAGTGACCTTCAGTCACTGTTGGTTCTGGAAGTCTCAACAAAAATATTTCAAACCTGGAAAACTTTTGGCGCATAATGTCATTGTTGTGTATTTATGTTTGTTTGTTTAATGCAGGGACTCCCAGACATTTTTGTCAGCCAAACCCCTTTGACATCTCTGAGGAAGTTAATATTTCAAATAATTTAACATCACATTAGCATGTTAATGGTCACATTGACATTCAGGTAAATACATCAAATGTATATTTTCTAAAGTGTTCAAGTATTTAGATTTTTATGATTTAATTATTAGTTATGCTAGTTAACTCTCACTGCAGTTCTTACATTAAGTCCATTTTATGTAATGCATTTTATGTTAATATCGAAAAATGAAAAATATATATATTTTTTCTTTCTATTTGATTTATATATATAAATGATGTATTCAATCATAAATTTATGAGTTTGAAAAAAAAAGTCATCTAAAATGTAGTTTGATTACATTACCTAAAAATAGTAAGCTAAATAATGGGCCCCTTTTTAAATAAGTATGATAAGTACAATGTACTTACTGTGTTCATATGGTATTGTAAAACACTTCTGCTGTTATTAAGGTGGATACGGGTAAGGTTAGGTACAGGTTTGGTGGTATGGGTAGGTTTAAGGGTTAGGGTTGGGTTGTAATTATATCTAGAAATTTATTACATATAGGTATTTTTAAAAATATAAGTACAATATAAAAACATGTATGTACACAATATGTGCACTGTATCAAATGATTCATTTAAATGTAAGTACATAGTAGTTAAGGCCACCAGATAGGGTTATTAAATACAGTTTTTACCATGTAATCACTAACGGACTGCAATCTGTAAGTAATCTACCCAGCTCCGTTTACCTACAGTGGCTAATGAATCAGAAGTCTCACACAGAAAACACCTTACTTCTATTTTAGTCCACTCTCTGTTCATCTGAGGCCTACTTTAAACCACAGCTGGCAGATGTTAAGTAGAAAATCCCTGTATGGGTGGGGAGAAAAGATAGCGAAGGATGCATATTTTCTGCTCTCCTTTATACAGCCCATTTGTGTCCACACAGGAAGGAGATTCCATCTGCTTTCTGCTATCAGTGACCTACTAATTGATTTTCAAGGATGACAAACGAGCCTCTGGTTTGCTGAGGAGAGGTAATTCCGACCCGGTCCTGTCGGGCCAAAACAGATTCTCCGAGCACTAGCCTCTCTCAAACTCAAGCTGCACGTCTCTCGACTCAGATTTATACTGATCTTTTATTTATTCCCCGAAAATATGGCAGATAAGAAGCATAAGTGTTCTTGATATTGTGTTTTGTCATATCCAGCAGCCAAAGATTGAAATCCTAAGAAACAATTTTCTGTTGAAATGAAAGAGCTTGGCCTTGTGAACCCTGGAGGAAAATAACCCCACTGTTCCAGGCAGAATATATATAACAGAAGAACTGAATAAGTTAAATAGACAAGAGCACGAGCCATGTCACTTTTCCATTTACTGCCCTTTGGGGTGAGCGCTTCAAAATCCTCTTAAAAGAAGACTTGTTATGTGTCTCCTCGCCGATGCCTAATATGAAGCCTGAATGGTGCATTGTGGTAAAAAAAACGCAATTCAGACCACCCTTGCCGTTTGCATATAAGCAGGGTGCGAAGAATGATACGGACCATAATGAGTCGAATGTCACAAAAGCAATTAACATGTCCCGGTATTAGAGTTCACCGTGGGATGATGACAACTGTATCATTATCAAAGTCATCATACCCCCGTAAGCGTGAGGGATGCATTAAAATCAAATTAAAGAATCGCACGACGAGACGCTCCACGAGCAGTTGAATTCTGGCAATTAGCTTTTGGCTCTGTGATTCCTAAATGCCACAAGACAAAGTTGAGTGGCGTGAATTCATTTCACGAAAAGGTCACGAGGTGCCAAAAATATGTTGATTTGAACGGAATTACCATTTAAATCACAAAACACATTTAGGCGGGCGATTCCCCCTCCGTCCTCTGCGCACTGGAGCCTGCCGTAAATTGTTAGACGGGAACAATAAGCTTCTCTGGAGCAGAAAAGTCATTAAAGCTCGCTGTAGCTCAAATGGAGACTCTTCTAAAACGTTTTTAGAGGCATCATGGTGCAGAGAAATGCCAGGCCTATCATCGCTCTGCATGTTCTTCAGCATTTTTCACCTCTGAAAGGGCACATCCTTTATTTTAGCGCTGACACTTGGGATCTTTCACGGTCATGGATGCACGGCCTATGAGTGCTTTAACAAACCATTATGAATTTAGAGATGACTGACGCTGTCGTTTCATGTGTAAAAGTAGCTTGACCTTTCCGTTTTGATAAAACAGTGGGTTCTTGTCCTGTCCTGAGCAGCGTAGCCAAATTTACATGTGGCCCAAAGCCTTGACGCAAAAAAAATAGTGCTGTCAAACGATTAATCATGATCAATCGCATCCAAAATAAAAGTTTTTGTTTACATAATATATACGTGTGTACT
Source organism: Enteromius mattozi (assembly GCA_032359235.1). Lineage (NCBI taxonomy): Eukaryota > Metazoa > Chordata > Actinopteri > Cypriniformes > Cyprinidae > Enteromius > Enteromius mattozi. Next base: position 2,865,046 of record JAUMHE010000056.1, read on the forward strand.
GGGTATATTTATCATGTGTATATATATAAATACACACACATACAGTATATATTTTGAAAATATTAACATGTATACAGTAGTCAACATTTGAAGTGGATCAAAAAAGTGCATCAAAGTTTTACTAAGACAAGAACGGGTCATATTTTGGGTCAACTTTGATAAAAGGTTTTGATCTACTTCAAATGTTGACTACTATGTATTTACATTAATACTGTATAATTTATATTAATATAAATATATATATTTAATATATAAACCTAACATTTTTCTAAAATATATACATGCACGTGTCTGTATACATAATGAATTTGCACAGTAAACAAAAACTTTTATTTAAAACAAAGCACATTTTGGAGTTCTGCACATTTACAATAATCACTGTTGTTTAATCCCACCTTACTGTTTATCAGCAATATACATGCAAAGCTCATTTTCCTAAATCCCATGTTTGTTGATAATGCGAGAATTTATCTTCAGTGTTGCCTTGAGTTAAATATTTGTTGCATTTGTATATAGGCTGCTAGCTTCTTACAGAAGAGGGACTTGCTTCATGTTTTTGCTGTTCAAAACATTTAATAAAGCAAGATCTCAGAGCTGTTGAACACCCGATCTAGTTTTTGTAGTCTATAGGGGTCTCAGAGCGCGAGTTAAAATACCGCCTGACCTTCATATAATTTAGCCCTCGTGCTAGATCCATCCCATAACATCTGACACGTGGATTTACGGCGAGTTGGTGTTTTAGGTGATACTCCATTGGAAATCGATGTAACGGCAAACAGACTTACCAAACCCACTGATTCCCACAAGTGCTCGATAATTATGGTAATTACATAGCTTTCACGTGAAGCAATCCTGGCGCCTTCAGAGGAGAGCAACTGCATCCCATGACCCTTTCAGCAGCGATATACGGTCTGTTTCTACCCAGAGAGACGAGTGAGCGAAGGGGGGTCTGGAGTTAATGCGGGCGTAGCTAGCATGTACCCGTGGCTCTATCTCATGTGGAAATCATACAAAGCATCCTGCAGCCCGCAGCCTCATTTTATGGGCTCATCCATTACCGCTCTGTCATTGTTAATTGTCTTCTTTTTACCTCTGCAGGATTCTCCAAATTGGTGCTATCGAATGTGACAGGGGGAAGAGCATTAACCATCTGACAAGATGATATCTGCGTTCAATTTCCTTTTCTGCGCTGATATATACCTGCAGCACATCATTTTCCTCTCTGTCATAAAGAGAGCAATAAATCAGAGGTGCTTATGGAGGCACAGCAGAAAACAGGGCCGCCGGATTTGTGTCCCCAGCGCTGGCTATTAGGACGCCATTACCGCCACGTTCTGCTCCTTCAAACAAAAATGATCAAGCTTAATGCCGCTGAGATTAGGGAGATTAAGAGGGAAAGAGAGAGCGGCCTCGGCCGTCTCCTCCAAACAATCTGCGCTAAACTCGATAAAAGAAACGCCATCTTCTCTCTTCTCCTCTCGTTGACACTATTATCCATCTGTTTGGATGAAATTGCTGTATCATAGTATAAATCTGAGATACAAGTGACACATCCTCTAAAATAAAAGGGAACATTAACTGCTCTATCTTCCCCAGGCCCTGGGATCTGCCGGCTGTAAGCTCACTCAAGTGTGGTGGCAGTTATGCTGGGTTTTACTGGACTACAGACAATTATCCTTTACTCCTCTCCTCTCCCAAGACAAACTGCCAGGGCTTCATCTAAAATGATTGCAAATAGATTTTACAAAATGTCTGTCGCTAGATTGCTGCCATAGATTATTTCACTTCAATGAAGTCGAAAAACAAATATATTTTTAGCGTAGAAATGTAACGCTACATGTATACAAACGTTGCCTAACCTTGCCATGGTTTGGGAACAAAATGCAGACAGATGATAGATGTCACAATATCTCCATTGAGAGAGAGCGTTTCAAAGAAAAAAATGGTTCATAAACTTTAAAAGTGCACAGAAAGATGCAAACATACATTTTGAAAGAGTCTTTCACATGTCGCTAAATAAGAACTACTACAAGGATGGAGTTTGTGATTGACAAATCCGATGACAACAAATGACCAATTTTAATAAAAGTTTTAGGTAACACTTATTTTAAGGTGTCATAATACAGAGTGATTACCTAGTAGTAGCCATTATACTTGCATGAAATAAAATGTACTTATCATGTAACTTAGTTATGGAACAGCCTGTAATTAAAGTTTGTAATTATGCAGATGTAACAGACAGCTTCTGTTACACATATGTTACAGACCGAGTCTGTCACACAGATACTTACACGTAAGTACATTCTTGATACACTTTATTTTAAGTAGCTTATGTCTGTGTACTTGAAGTTATAAATACGTTGTATAAAGTCTGCAACACATTAGTGACAAACTTTTGTTTACATAAGTAGCTGTGTAACAGACTCGGTCTGTAACAAATGTGTAACAGTACAAACTGTAAGTACAAACTTCCATACCTTAGTTACATGGTAAGTACATTTTGTTTTATGTAAGTACAACAGCTACTATTAAGTACTTACTTGGTAATTACTCTATATTATGGACACCTTAAAATAAAGTGTTACCAAGTTTGGTTTTACTTTTATAATTAATGTTTCTTCATTAAGGTTGGCCAGTTGAATACCAAAATCACATTACATGATGTCATTAATAGTGCTTGTGAAAACTGAAAAATGTGTATGTTGTCAACTTACACAAGCTAATATGTTATTACTCGTGCATAACAATTATAAGGTACATGCAAAATGCCGAGCTAACAACAGTTTAACATGAACAGTTAACGAGTAATCAAACAAATTTAGAAGTGTGTTTGGGATAATTTTTGACCCGCAATGTTCTGAAAAGCCCTAGAACATTGGTGAAATTTATTATACATATATAAAAAAAGCTGTATTAGCGCAAAAACTTATCTGTACTAAACCATTGTTTTAATTTTTGCATAAAATTCACCAGACCTAAATATTTAAAAAAATATATTTATGAGTCACAACATCCGCGCAAGACGCGTCAGTGTGCTCTGGCACATAGATATATACACACTGATGCCTCATTAGTGACTGTTTCTATGAGCCACGATACATAAGGATCTACGTCTATATCTATGTGTATATACCTATATGCCAGAGCACAGTGATGCGTCACGCACCGAATGTTGTGAATGAACTCAGGACAGTTGGAGCTTGTGGTGTATAAGAGGTAAAAATGATATAAATACTGTTCTGTTTTTTCCACAGGCTGATTGTTTCGTGTCTTAACACCTCAGTGTATCTCCATGAGCCGTAGGGTTTAATTTGGTTTTGTCTTTGTATGTTTTTTTTGACTCTCAGAGCTTTGGAATGTTTGGTTGCCATTGACTGTCATTATATGACTGATAGACGCAAAGTTAAACATCTTTCTTTGTGTTCTACTAAAGAAACAAAGTCCCCTACATCTTGTATGCCCTGGGGATAAGCAGATAAATATCAAATTGTCATCTTTGGGTGAACTATCCCTTTAATGCAGCTTTGTCCTAATTTTGTAGTTTGTAACCAGATTGCAACTAAATGACTGGGGGCCTCAGTACATTTTCAGGGGGCTGATTTTTAATAGTCATTATTATTTACAAGTTTATTAACTGAATTAAAAACAAAGTTTTAGTCCATACTACACCTTTTTTCTCTTTCTTTCTTTCAGTATATTTAGTTAAATGTACTTTGAAAAGGTATAGGTTTGTTGTGCATGAAGGGAAATGTGTTTAAGTGATTGAGAATTCATTCACTGGCAAATTTGAAATCTTCTGCAGCATCGAGAAATCTGCTTTGTTATATCTGTATTATCTTGAAAATAATCTTTAAATTGGCTGCACAGGATAAAAAAAGAAACCCTCGTCCTGTTTATCTGGACACTTCAGTTTGAGAGCATCAGTTCATCAATGGTATTAAAACTGCACTGGTAGTGCAAGATCCTGCTGCAGATTGCAGGGGTATTTACAGGAGTGTTTACTGTTAGGATGCTCTGTTCTTTAGGATTACTTTCTTTAAAAGTTTTCTATTGTTGACCAAACTTGAACTGAAGAAAGAATACCATCTGTCCTCTTCAGTATTCCTTGCACCGTGGTTCCTATATAAACACAAAAATATAGTCTAGACAGTTTTCTTCAGTGAAGACAGTGACACATACAGTGATGTAGGTAAGAATCTATTACCGGATTTCAGTCACACACACACACACACACACACACACTCACATAAACACACAGACTGTGATGCTGGTGGTGAATACTGGGCCTTGTAAAAACACAACCAACTCAAACCAAATTACAGCTCTGAGCTCCGATTCAGCATGAGACTCATATACATTTATTGTGTTTGTTCTAGATGCCTAAAACAGCCATGCATGACTCCATCCATCTCCGTTTGTAGCGCAATAGATTTGCACAAGATGAGATGAAGATATGCAAAAAAACAATCTGACACAAACGTGCAGAAATTGTGCTGAATTGTAACAATGACTAAATTGAAGCACTGCTTGACTGGGTTTCATTTCCTAAATATATCAATTACATCTGTTCATGGTTCTTCGTCAAAAGTCTGACATGCTTTGTGTTTTTCGTTTCTTTATATTTGATGCTGAGATGTAATGTGCCGAGACGATAATCTCTCTTAATTTTTAGGGTGATGTGAGGTTAATCCAGAGATGAATGTCTGACACACGATTGAAGGTAAACAAGAGTGTTTTCATTGCTGTGGGTGTTTAAACCTGTCTCTAACTGTGCAATATTGATCCTCTGCTTTCAATTAGGACTCTCATCTACATATTCATCTTAATATTCAGAGTACATAAGCATTCTGTAGCATTCTTTAGACTGTGAATGTGGGGGGCATATCCATCAGCTTCCTGCCCATGTCAGCAGTGACTCTGACTGGAAGGTATAGGGGGTGCATGCTAGCATCACGAAGACACAATTTTACACTGAATACATTTCAGGAAAAAAAGGTCAACCAAACCTGAAAATTTGCGTTAAACTGATATGGTTTTATGTATTTCTCATAGCATTGAATTTAAAGTTAGGAAGATTTTTAGTTCTTTGCGGCATAAATTCTACTCTGTTAAGCTATAGAAGATTTGGGGCATGCTGTGAAACCTACAATTGGATTTGATTCTTAAGTTCCATATATTTGTTTCTACAGGAACAAATAGAGATTTATAAAGGCAAAATTTGACAGGAAAATGTTCTTATGTGTATGCCAACTTAAGAGCATTCATACCTATTAACATAATCCCATATTTTGGTCACACTTTAGGTGGCCTTAACTACTATGTACTTACATCAAAAAATAAGTACAATGTACTTATTGTGGTCATTTTATATTGCACTTTAAGGTGGGATACGGGTAAAGTTAGATAAAGACACAATTACAATATGCATTACAATATGCATTAATATCATTTATGCACAAATAAGCAACTACACACACATACATGTATATCACACACACACACACACACATACATACATACAGTGGGGCAAAAAAGTATTTAGTCAACCACCAATTGTGCAAGTTCTCCCACTTAAAAAGATGAGCGAGGCCTGTAATTTTCATCATACTATGAACTATGAGAGACAAAATGAGAAAAAAAAAAATCCAGGAAATCACATTGTAGGATTTTTAAGGAATTTATTTGCAAATTATGGTGGAAAATAAGTATTT
>JAUMHE010000056.1:2870856-2881862 GCA_032359235.1 Enteromius mattozi
GCCTGTAGTGTGTTTTTCCACTTCAATTTTGAGTGTGACTCCAAATCCAGACCTCCATGGGTTAATAAATGTGATTTCCATTGATAATTTGTGTGTGATTTTGTTGTCAGCACATTCAACTATGTAAAGAACAGTATTAAATAAGAATATTTAATTCATTCAGATCTAGGATGTGTTATTTTAGTGTTTCCTTTATTTTTTTGAGCAGTATACCGTATATGTGTGTGTGTATGAAGAATTCATTTGCAAAAACAGATCACTTTTTAACATTAAAATCATGATTTTTGAAAAAAATTAAAATATCTGTTTTTGCAAATAAACTGTTCATATATGTATGATAAAATATATAGGCTATATTATGGATATATTTATGGATAAGTCCCTCAGCCCTCAGACTGTGTTGGATGGATATGTATTGTTTATAGGGCTTTTTTTTATCTTCTTAAAATTCAACAACTACTTGTCACTAGCTGAACTAGAAAGAGCAGCATGAACCTTTTCAAAATTCTCTTTTTGTGCTCAACCCGAAGAAAATCAGTCACACGGGTTCGAAATGATACGAGGGTGAGCAACAATGTCAGAAAGTTCTTTTATAAGCGAACTATTCCCTTAAAACCACTTAAGCTGTTTGTCTTCGCTAAATAATGTAAGTTGGCATGTGCCAGCGCATCTGTCGTATTCCTTCATTTGAGGAATGCTTACATACAGCTCATAATGTTTTGTTTTTAGGTCGACGTTTAAATTTTTTCTCGGCCAAAAACGCTGGGGTGTCTGAAAGCAGTCTGTAAGTCATCATTACTGCTGAGCTGGGCATGGACCGCTGCTCTGGGTGAGGAGGGAGCTGATGAACTGAGACCACAACACAACTCCTCAATGCTGCGCTCATTTCACCTCTTATACGATCTGTTATCCACAAGGCCAGTGCTCAGGTAAGCGGTGCCTAGTAAAAACACTACGCTCCCATCACTTGTGGCCTTGACACGTAATGTGGCAGCACAAAGAGCCATCTTCACTGTAAAAATGAGCAAAGCACTCAAAAGACACAATGGAAGTCTAAAACATCCTCTTTTATTGTGGGCTAAACATGTCCCTCGGGCCCCTGTGGTTCGGTGTTATGAGAAATCGGAGGCAGAGGAAGCCATTGTCCCGCAGTTATAGTTCATTATTATAGTGGTGCTCCAACTGAAGAGGAAACATATGCCAGTCACAGTCATCTAATTAGCTCAATAATCCTTCAATGGGCACAGGCTAAATACTGTAGTCCTGGAGGAGGTAAACATTCACTACTGTAACACTAATGGCACAGAATATCCGCCAGGTACTGCTTTACAGGCTTATTCCCTATGGCCCGGCATAATTAATAGCTTTACAGTCTTCAAGGCCATAATGCTCATCAGTTATTAATTAGAAATTCATTTTACTGAATAAATAACGCTGATGATTGATGATGAAAGTTGTAATTGGGCTCTGTGAGAGAGTCTCACGGGAGAAGTCTCGCAGAGAAACACAATCACAGTCGAGGAGTTCCAGTACGCTGGACCAGACACAAGGGGAGTTCACAACCGTGCCGAGCCATTCTGTCGAGACAAGGCTAAACGCCACAAATGAGACTTTGATAAATCCGAACTACGCTCATCGGGGTTTCTCAGATGTGGGCTACTCTGCCATGGATTAATGATGTTTTGGTCAAAAACAAAGATGTGGTTGTAACCCAGTACTAGACATGAAGTTCTGAGACTGATGATTCTTAAAACGATAATAATATAGCTATTAATATAGACCCAGGAGTACAAAAGCAGTCATAAGTAGCACGGATACTGTATATTTGTAGCAATAGCCAAAAACACAGTGTATGGGTCAAAATAATCTTTTACACCAAAAATATATTACCCTAAATATATAAAAACTTAATTTTTGATTAGTAATATGTATTGCTAAGAACTTTAAAGGTTCTAATAAATCTGAATCATGTTCATCAGGGTTTCTCTGATGTAGTCCAATCTGCAGTTAATTGATGTTTTCGCCAAAAACAAAGATGCAATCATATTCTTAATCATAATCTTAAACTGTAATAATATAGATATTAATGGTAATAATAATAATAATACAATAATCATTTCATGTGGACAGCTATACATTTTGAATATATGAGATAAAAATAATGCCACAAGTGAGATTTTTACAAATCAGGGTTTCTCTGCTGTAGCCTACTTGATAGATATTTCTGCAATAATTATGTATCTGTCGTAAACAATGATGTGATCATAACCTTCTGTAACATTAATAATATCTTTATTTGTCCCTTCATAGAAGCAGTTTATGGAGCATCAACATCACAAACAAACAAACAAACAACTTATTTAAGAAATCCCGACAAACACTTTAAAAAATGTAAAAAGAATGACAATGCACACAGCTACAAAACACAGCATTAAGAGTACAACATTTCTTCATTTAAGACATTTAAGATTCATGATTTAAAGTCATTTAGCATCATATAGCTTCTGAGTATATAAGAGAAAGGAATACACTGATTAAATCGTTATCTGTCGACATCATGATTATGAGCTAAATACTATGACGAGTACTCACTTTGTTTAATGCAATTTTTTATGTCACTGAATCGCTCGCTCGCTTTGTATATTAGTTGTTACACCATCGCTAGTCATCTTCACAACTAGCGAATCCAGAATTACTTGTTTACCAATCTTTTTTTTCAAGTTTTTTATGATGTCTGTGTTTGGTTACATAGTCATATTCATAACCTTACTTGCTTCAATTGATAAATGCAGCCCTAACAGACATCTCACACTTCCCTTCCATCATACAATGTGGCTTCTGTTTATGTTAAGATCAAGGTTGCTCTTTCCAGCTCTTCAGCTGTACGATACTGTCGTAGGTAATGCACATAATCATACAGATACTGTAGAGGACAGCTGAGATGTGATTGATTGTCAGTGCAGCGATGGTCCTCGAGCAGAGCCGGCTTCAGGTAAACTAGGCTAAGAGGTGATCCTCCAACCATTTCATCTTCTCGCGTCAATATTTGCAACAAAAGGCTGCGGAAACAACAATGGCATTACGGTACTGTATACTTAATCGCAGAAACTGCACGGTTGCTAAGTTACTAAGTCTCCGGGGACCGTCGCAGTCTTTTTAAATGACGGAGAGGAGCGGTGAAAACTCCAACCCTCTATGCTTCACTATCGATTTTACTCCGGAGATCCCAGCACTGATGATAGGCTTCTGATATATTTTCCTGCTGCAACCGGTCCCTCGGAGCATTGCAAGAAAAATATCTGTCAATATGCTCCTATTATGATCTCTTGATCTGTGGCAATAAAAACTTTAAGCGTCGGCCCTTATTGGAGAATAATGGGTCGGACTGTTCGATAGCAAGTGCTGCTGCAGTTTAGGATTTTTGCGGTATTGTTTTTTTGGCGTAACCCTTGGTGGAATGCTGTGGGCCTCATTAGTTTGATTGACTTGCGATCAGCTGTGACATCACGGGGCCCCATAGTAAGCAGCATCTGATGGGCCGGTCTCGTCGCTGCCTTTCTCGCATGTCACCGAGCGCCTGCTTCTGGCCCCAGCAGACCGCCACGCCACTCTTGACGCCCTATTAGCAATTTATAATGGTGATCAAAAAGTAGTCAGCAGCGAATCAAGACAACTGTCTCCATGCGGCGCTAATTGGCCTGTGTTCTTTTCTGATAAATGGCTTGTGACTAGAATGAGGTCCCTTGGATTTGGATGCCTCTAATGGCTCACAGTAACTAGATTTACCAGCAAATACCGGGTCAAGAAACAGGGATGGGGTGCAAAAAATGTTAATTAATATCAATAATGGCCAATTATGAGTTTGACAGAGGGATCTGCACATTTGCTCCGGCGACTCCGGGCTGGGGTTGAAGGGAAACACTGCAAAATTAGCATAACAGTGTATACCCGCTCCACGGAGAAGCCCAGCAAACATCTGCTGCGTTAGAAATTCAAATCCGCTCCCTGTTAGCAGCGCTGGATGTAGCTGCATAATCAGCCATTCTTCTTAGGCCATTTTGACGGCGCTAACAATGCCCTGGTGACCAAGGGCCCCTCCCCTCTGGGCCCTCCAATCAGATTGGCCCCATGCAGACCCGGCTGTAACCGCGACAGCGGAGGAGTCAAAGAGCACTTCAGGGACTGGCTTTGTGCGGCAGACACTAATCCTTTTCACTCGTTTCACCGCCTTTATTGGAAGTAGCACTTAAACAGACAGGCTTTAATCAAATTTAAACATGCATTTGGAGGCTGAATGGGGTGTAAATGACATATTAATTGACAGGCTTTTCTGTAGAGCCTCTGCTGACTAAACACTCCTGCCCTCTTTTTGTGTAATTAATCACCAGAGTTGGATTATGCACTATTAAACTGCACGTTCAGTGTCAGCGGTGGATAAATAAAGGAGTTCTTCGGTGCCTTACGTTTATTATTAGTCTTGTAAACCGCAGAGGGCCTGTGACCGCATTATGCGATGCGCTCCACATGCATATCAACATTTTGCTCGCAAACCCAAATATTGTCCTGTTTTCAGAGCGTCTGGTTAATCTAATGTAACGCAGCAGCAGTGTGACCGTATTGACCAAATTGGACCATATGACAAGCGGTGTACATGTCAGAGTCTAGGAGGAGTGGTAGGTCCCCGAGGAGCGCCTTTAAAGAGCTGATAGAGCGGCCCAGCTGTGGGAAACCTGCTCCTCCACACCCCCACACACACTTGGCTCCGCTCCGGGGCCGGTAGACCTCTAAGGCTGGAGCATGCTGATCTGTTAAAGGGGGACCTCAAGTGTTTTTGATGTTGTATTCAACCCAAACTGATACCTCGAGCTGAATCGGTGTAAACAATTCGTTCATAATGAACTATTTTAGCATGCATGCTAATTTCTAAAACCATGTTAATTTTTTAACTTTTAATATAGCAGCCGAAATTCATTTTTATTCGTAAACTACTTTTTTACAATGCACAATGTTTCAAAGAAGTGTAATGTTTATAATATCTTATGCACACAGTTGCATTTAAAAGATTAGAGTTCGGTGAATGTATAATTTGCATTTGATACACTATAAACAATGATGTTGAGATTTTCTATGTATTGCTTCATGTGAGTATACCGAATGTATGCATGTAAAGTTGATTGTACTTACTGTATCATATAATCATAGAATTGAAATTTGCCACAGTATATAGTTTATATTTCTATAGAGTATGCTGCATGTATGTGAGTAAGGTTTGATAAACATATATATATGTATATATATATTTTTTTTTTTTTTTTTTGCAGTTGAGATTTGTTAAACATGCTTTGCATCAGTATACTGCTTTTTAATAAGGTTGGATATACTGCAGTGCTTTTCAGTCAGAAGTGGAGGAGAGTAAAAAAATCCCTGTACTTTGCTATGTAGACAGAATATGCATTGTTTTGTAAACCCATCTCTGTTTTTGTATAATTTGGGACAGTGAAAGGTTGCCTATGGAAAATAGTACAAAACTTTATTATGTCAGGGAGAAGTTGAGTTGAATTTACTCTGATATGGAAAGCACTGTTGCCAAATATACTTTCTGTATCCATCCATGGAATAAAGTGGAAGTAAATTACCTTTATATGCGTGTGATCCAGTTTATGAGTATTTTGGGTTTTTGAATACATTGTGCTTGAAAGTAAGCTCGAGATTTGAAAGATTTGCATCAATACATTCTCAAAATAGGAAATATGAAGAGGAAACATTTATTAATCAGCCTCTGTTTGGCAAGAACAGCACTTTTGATCCTCAGGTAACTCAGGAACGCTTCACTTTTTAACCCCTAAATTAATTATGTTTTAAAACATGCAGCTTATATATATGTATATGATGTTAGGATAACTCATTAATTTACAACAAAATATCTGTTACTTTTACAAATAAGCAAATAACAAAGAGTAATGCAAAATAGCAATGCATTGCATTACATTAAAAACTCAGTTATGTTTATTCAAGTAACTTTTTTTCTAATTACTTTTATGTATACTTTACTTTTAATATATAACAAAATATCTGTTGCTTTTTCAAATAAGCAAGTTACAAAAAGTAATGCTCAAGTAACAATGCATTACACACAAAGTAACTCTCAAAGTAAAGTTTTTATGTAGTAATGCAATATGCCTTGCAAACTTTCCTCAACACTGTGTGTGTGTATACACATGACATTAAGAAAAAAGATTGATTTTAGTATTTTCTGAAGAACTTTATAAAGTTATAGTAATTCACAAATAAATATGCATCAGTTCAGATTGAATAGCTTTGAGCTTAGTTTGTTTAAGTTACAGAATTGGCTAAAATGTTATTTTATTATAACCGTCCTATCTCTCTTTGTGCCTTCCTTTTCTGTTTCGACTAACTCTGCCTCTCCACATTCTAATTAATCTTAATAAAAAGACAGGATGAAAAGAGGTAGGGCGTCCTTTCGCTGTAGCAGAGTCAGAGGTCATGCTTCCTGTCAGAGGTATCGCCCTGTACTATCAGATCAGTATCACCCTCTCTGACCATTACACTGTGTTTAACTGCCACTACGACTTAAACGCATGCACACACACTCACACACACACACACACACACACACTTGTGCATGTTTGTGTGTGACCTCCTCCCCAGCACACGGAGCGTGTAGTGTGTGGAGGTGGTGTGTCATGTCTGAACAGGGCCAGGAGGTCTCTGTGGTTGTAGCGGCCTGATCTGGGATCAGCCCAGCAGGGGAGAGCTGCTCCATCGAACGGACAAGCCATGGTTCCCCTGGAGGGCAAAGCTGACAACACATATCTGCATATCTACCAGCCCTCTCTCGGCACGGCCCAAATCACCCTGACACATCTCGTTTATGAAGGACGTTCCAGGCCGCTGCGACGCTTTAGGTCAGCATGAAGAACATAAAGGTGTAGTTTGTCTAGGGTGATCCGGTGGGGTGAAAGGTCAGCTGAGTTGGTGTAGGGTTTACATGCCTATTCATTTTAGGCATCGACTTCGCTGTGCCTGGCATGTCCAATCCAAAGAAGGAGAGTGAGTTCGTGGAGTGAAACTTAGTGCTTAGCTCTATTTACAGTTTCACGCAGCTTGCATGTCGGTACAGAAACCATCACGATTCATTTGCTAATAGTTCCTTTAAGTGACACTTATTTTCAGGCCACTTTTTTAGCTTGGATGTGTTTGCTGAAACTCTGACTACTTCTTCTATTCTTGTATTCTTTGTGAATTAAGCAGTTTTGCATTATTTTGTTTTTAATTAAAATATATTTGCTCATTTTATCTCACTTTAGGTCATTGGAGAGAGCTAAAGATATACTGTGGCGGTTTGTGAGTTTTCATAATTCTGTCACTATTTGTTGAGAATGAAATGAATTTACTTTTGAAATGTATAGTTTTTGTTTACTTGATTTATTTACATTTTCTGATACAATAGCAGTATCAGTGTTAATGGTTGTGGCTGTTCTGCCCATTTAAAAATTTCTTGAACAGCTTTTCATTTTCACATCTAATAAATAATAAATTAATAAATAATAAATTCACTCACTGATAAGTGATAGTTCACCAAAAATAAAAACAATTGTCAGCATTCTTCCTATTGCCACTCCAAACTTGTATAACTTGTGTGTCTATATACATTTTTTTTTTATTTACTTTACATTACAGTGTATTACATTTTACAAGAAAACAATGAAAGAAGGTAGAAAATAAATAAATAAAGAAATCACATTCATCAAATGAAGTGTTACCGCCTCTTTGAAATGTATAGCAATTTCTGAATGAAAACTGTTTTTACATTACTTTCAGTTGAGATCTGAGTGATGAGTGAGTAAATAATAACAGAATTGTTATGTTTTGCTTACTTTCCCCCCCCTATATTAGTAAGAGTAATAGTTCACACCCAACATGAACAAGTAAACTAGTCAGTATAACCACTGTGTACTACGTAGAGTAGATCAGAAGCAGAAGTGTAAGTTAATATCAAAATATTATCAAATATTTGTGTTGGGGAAAATCACAGATTTAAATTATGGAATAATTATACCTGAGGCCTGTATAACAGAAATGCCATCTATCAGCTGTGAACGAGACAGCCAGAGAGAGGGAGAAGAAAGATGCTTGTTATAACACTTTAAGGAAGTTAAATTCATCTGCAAGACTGCTGGGTAAACAGCATTTATATCAAATCAAATATTTTCTTTCTCCATCAGCGATTAAACAGCACCAGCACACAACAACAACAGCAGCGGCTGGGCATATGTCTGTGTGCATTACTGCATTGCACGGCGTCTCCATGTGGTATAGTTGACTGGCGCCACCATGTTGGTGTGTATGTAGATGACTGCGTGTCTGTTCGGCACGTCGTCGTCCCCACGGCCTCGTGTGTATAAATTTGCTGTCTGCTCTCCGTTTCTCTTTCGTAATTCACTGCATTTGGGTTGTTCGGAAGCCCTCCTCTCTGGTCTCAGAACAATCGGAGTGGAGACAATAGCTGTGTGCTGATGGAGCCGTACAACAGCCATCTGCACCAGCAGCTGCTGCCCTGCATCTGTACAATATGCTGCATCGGAAGCCTAATCTGCATAATAACAACAGGGCTTATCCCAGTCTAGTTCATAATCACTACCAATCCATGCACTTCATTCCCGCACTTTAGCTAGTCAGAAAGCCACGTGCACGCTCACAAACACAGTATAGCAAAACGAATGCATACGAAGAGATGTGATGGACAGGATCAGAGCGTGAGGAAAGACTCCGATCTATCTGTATTAGTATCCAAAAATAGTGTCACTGTTAGTTAGTGTTGATTGCTTCTATTACAAGTAGTGTTAACTAATAAATGCAAAGAAAATCAATAAAACTAATACAAAAAAATAAATAAATAAATGGTTATGTGGTGTTTGGGAAGTCATTCATCTTAGTTTTAGTGAAGAAAGAAAGCAAGAAAGAAAGAAAGAAAAAGAAAGAAAAACAGAATCAATAAAATAAGTAATAAAATAGTTAACTGTTGTTTTGAAAGCCATTCATTTTAGTTTTAGTGAAGAAAAAAAAAGAAAGAAAGAAAGAAAGAAACTAAACTAAAGAGCTCAAGTGCTGTTTGGGAAGTCAAAAAACTGTAGTCAAATTCTACTGTTACGTTTTTGTAATTAGGGTTTGCTTTGAGTTTTATTAGTTGCATCATTTGGGTGAAGTCATAACTAATATATGATCTGATCAACATATTCAGTCACATTTACAGTACATTGACCTGGTAAATGGTCTCATATTTGTTTACTGTATTTTAGCCACTTCGGATTCTTTTAGTTTGTCAAACTATAATCCATGAAACTTCTTCAGCCCTGATCTGTGTTAAGTGTGTTCTGAGAAGCTCTATCCAGAATACGAATCAAACCCTTCCCCTCCAGTCTCTGTACTGAAGTTTCATTATGCCGCTGCATCACTCGGATAGAAAGACTTCATGTGGTGTAATGCAGGGGTGCTGATTTTGCCCGAAGCTACAGATTTATGCTACACTCAATTTCATCTTTTCATGAATACCGTGATCAGGACACTCTGGGTTTCACACTGTTAGCCATATACTGCCTCTGCATTGTAACAACAAAACAGACAAGGTTACTAACTTTCTGCCAGGGCATTATATGTTAACTCTACAGTCATTTCCTTTATCTCTAAGACAACATAATGCACTGAGTATTCCAAAATAGGGGTAATGCACCTGTGAAAATTAGAAAAACTCATTCACATTAACACAGTACACTGGGTCCTGTTTTTCCAGATTTCTCTGCAGTTCGAATGGCAGCAGAAGTCTTCTAAACTGCAGAACGAACTGTCCTACAACCTAGACTGAGTTTTTTTATACACACCACGATCGAGACGGCCTGTAGTGCTTAATACTCTCTTCAAAGAGCTTGACCTCATGACTTCATGCATGTTCATCTCATAATAAACATCACAGGGAGGATTATAAGTCTTCAGGTTTGGTGAAGTAAATCTACATCATGTGTTATGTGTTGCACACAGGGACACACTCAGGGACACATTCACACGTACAGTATTCCTACAGATACTGAGGATTATTAATCCATCCCAAAAGGGTCATTGGATGCTACATGCTCTTTTACGAGTTGTTTGCACAAAAAATGTGTGTTCAGCAGGTGTACACAACCGCCCCATAATGCTAAAAATCCACCCAGTGGTTTTATTTTAGTCTCATTTAATCATTTCCCCTTTCTCAAATCAAGTGCCTGTCTGTGTGACGTCACACAGGCCTGCCCCTCCCACGATAGTTTGATTGACAGTAGCATTTCAGCACAGACTGGACTAGTGTCTTACCTTACACCCTGTCCTAAATACATGCAACGCGACAGGATTCCAGAGACAAGCAATTTGTGTGTCCACACTAGAGGCAATGCCACACCACGATGCAAGAATGAATTAAATATCACAGCCAATTAGAAGCATGCATGGGCAGACTCTTTTTGGAAGCGCAGTGCTCTCGCAACGAAATGGATACATTTAGAAATTTTAACCAAACTATGTTTAGACCCTAAAGAATCCAGCCCAATCTCACGGCAATTCATACATATTTTACGAGGTGGCTAATTTGTACAAATTCATATGATTTTTGCTAAATCGTAAGTATTTTAGGAGTTGTCGATTCGTATGAATTTGTACAAATGACCTACACCGAACCCCACCCCTAAACCTACCCGTCACTGGGGTGTAGACAAATCGTACAAAATCGTACGAGTGAGGTCATACGAATTTGTACGAATAAGAATGAATTTTCCACTTCGTACAAATACGTACGAATTGGTCATAAGACTGTGTTGAAAGAATCATATTAACCCTCCTGTTATCCTTGGGGTCAATTTGATGTTCAATGTTTAACGTATTCAATGTTTAACGTATGTACAAATATAATTGACTTTTGTTTTTTTGCTTCAGATTGAGTGACTTTTCCTAATTTA
>JAUMHE010000056.1:2903493-2921069 GCA_032359235.1 Enteromius mattozi
CAACTTATTCTTCTTTTAATTTAATAAAAATACTTGTGGATCTTTATCATTGTAGGGTGGTTGTGTACACACACTCCTAACACACATTTCAGTCCAAACAGCTTGAAAAAGTGCATGTACCACCGTATGACCCCTTTAAAAGTAAGCTAAAAAACTGAAATATAAGTAATATAAAAACTGATTCAAAATAGTAATAAAAACATTTGTGTCTCAGTAATGTAAAAATAACACTGCACAAAATGTATGAGAATTAGACATTTTAATTGATTGATTTATCTACATTATTGCTCAGATGTTCACAGAAGTCCCTTTGTGGTTTTTAAGAAGTTTTTTGTAGATATGTTTCGGGGAACAAATAGTAAAAATTTTATTATTTTATATTTAAAATATTTGATTAGTTGTATTTTCTTATTTTCATTTTTTTATGCTGTCACGAAATTCTATAATTTGTATTATTAATGACATTTTTTTTAATTAAGTTACATTTTTCAGTAAATTATTAGATTTAGTGGATAAATCACTTAATTGCTTCTTTAAACTTTCGAATCAATGTTAGTGCAGTGGCTATTGACTATATGTAACACAGGTTTTTGGGTTTTGTTTGGGCATCAGGAGCCGCCCTTAGAGGGGGGATGTGTAACACAGGTTTTGGGTTTTGTTTGGGTGTCCTTGTGTTGTTCATTGTTGCCATGTGTTTTATTTTGTAATCTCATTCTGTCTGTTGTGTCATGCTTCCCTTGCCCTCATGTCTCTTCGCTATTGGTTCCCTTGTTCTTTGTGCCATGTTCTGATTGGTTGTCCTTGTCATTGTGTCATGTGTTCATTGGTCTGTTCTTGTCATGTGACTGTCATTGCTCTGTATGTATTTGGCCATTGTTGAATCTTGTGCTTGTGGCCGTATTTATGTTGTAATCCACTGTCTGTGAGTTTAGACTTTTTTTAATGCCAATAGTTATGTCAAGTCTGTTCATGCCTGTTCCTGCTACCTCCATGTCGTCAAGTCGTTTGTTTGCGTTTTTGGATTGCACTGTCAATGAACTGCACTTGGGTTCATCTCACTTGGGTTCAGCTCGCCTTCCGTGGACTGCTTGTTACAGAATACGCGACCAAACTATGAGCCCAGCAGTTTCAACCCTCCTCTGCCTTTGTCAAGGTGACAGGGCCATAGAGGACTATGTGGAGGACTTTTGTAGTTTGTGTCATCTAGTGGATTTTAATGATGTGGCTTTAAAGGACATTTTTCATCATGGACTCAATGATGCTCTCAATTACCTCATGCCTCGCCATACTCCACACTGGACTCTAGTAACATACATAGACTTTGTGCTTCGTTTAAGTGGTTCCTCATTTACAGTTGGGATTGCCGACGAGGAACACCACAACCCTACAACGTCTGCCAAGCCACAACCTGCTCATGCCATGCCTGCTACAAAGCCTGCTCACGTCATGCCTACTGCTCCCAGAACAGCTCACATCACATCAGATAAGTCTCAGTTCACTCCTGTCACGTTTCATAGTCCCAAGCAAGATTTCATGTTTGCTAAGCCAGAGTTTGCTAACTCCATGCCCACGACTCCAGGGCCTGCTCACATTACACCTGTCAAGCCAGAGTTTGTTCAAGTTACCCCTGCCAAGCACAAGATGGCCGCCAACCCAGAGGCACTGCACAAGATGGCCGCCACATCTGAGCCTCCAACCAAGATGGCTGTCATTCCAAAATCTGCTCTAGCTACGCCTGTTCCTCCGGCCAAGATGGCTGCCACACATGAGCCTCACCGCAAGATGGCTGTCACGCATGAGCCTCACCGCAAGATGGCCGTCATGCCTGAACCTCGCCATGTCACGGCTGCCATGCAAGTTTCCCCAAAGGATTTTTTTGGGGGAGCTATGGGACCCAAGCAAGGGCAGAGCTTGAGCCAAGGCCGCCAAAGCAGTCTGACAGTGCGTTGGATCCATCGCTAATGTCAGTGAGAGCTGCAGGCATTCTAGTGACATCAGCGCTCTCAATACCTGACATCCTAGAGGTCCTGGCACACTCCGCTGCTCTCCCTATAATGGTGATTGCCATTTGGAGCATGTGGGCAGCACACTGTGCTCCAGAGGCCTCTCCTGTCCACGAGTCTGCACTTGAGGCCTCTCCTGTCCATGAGTCTACTCCGAAGGCCTCTCCTGTCCACGAATCTGCTCCTGAGGCCTCTCCTGTCCAAAAGACTGCACTTGAGACCTCCTCTGTCCATGAGTCTGCTCCTTAGGCCTCACCTCTCTACGAGTCCACTCCAGTGCCTCTAGAGGTGTCGGCTTCGGCCGTAGAACCTCTAGAGGTAGCTGCTTGTCAGGAACTCATGGCCATGGAGCCCGTCCATGAACTCTTGGTCTGTCCAGTCATGGCCATGGAGGTCGTCCATGAATTCAAGGGCACGGAAGCTATCCATGAACTCACGGCTTGCCCTGTCACGGCCATGGAGGCCACTCCTGAACTCACGATCTGTGCTGTCACGGACACGGAGGCCGTCCTTGAACTCACGGGCTGCCCTGTCACGGTCATGGAGGCCGCCCATGTAACCCTGGTCTGCTTAGTCATGGCCAGGAAGGCTGCCCAGGAACTGCCTGCTCTGCCGGCCCCGCCGTGGCACCCTGCCTTGCCTGCCCTGCCATGGCTCCCTGCCCTGCCGGCTCCGCCATGGCTCCCTCCTCAGCCTGCTCCGCCATGGCTCTGTGTTCCACTACCACTGCTCCACAGCCTGAGACCTCCGCTGTCCCAATCTCTGGCATTGCTCCGGAGCCCAGGTCCCCCACGGTCCCACTGTCTGCCACTAATCCACGGCCCACGTCCTCCACTGTCCCACTGTCTGCCACTGGTCCACTGTCTTCCATTGCTCCATGGCCCAGGTCCTCCAGTGATCCATTGTCTGCCACTGCTCCACTGCCCAGGCCCATCGTTGCTCCATGACTTTGACCCCATTCCACTGCATGGGCCTGGCCCTCCATCCCTCCCCCAGCTCTACCACCCTCCTGGACTTTGAGTTTTTGGCTTTTGTTTGGGCATCAGGAGTCGCCCTTAGAGAGGGGGGGAGAGGGGGAGAGAGAGGGGGGGGGGGATATGTGACACAGGTTTTGGGTTTTGTTTGGGTGTCCTTGTTTTGTTCATTGTTGTCATGACTTTTATTTTGTAATCTGATTGTGTTTGTTGTGCCATGCTTCCCTTGCCCTCATGTCTCTTCGCTATTGGTTCCTTTGTTCTTTGTGTCATGTTCTGATTGGTTGACCTTGTCATTGTGTCATGTGTTCATTGGCCAAATACATATAGAGCAATGACAGTCACATGACAAGAACAGACTATTGTTGAACCGTGTGCTTGTGGCGTATTAATGTTTTACTCCACTGTTGGTGAGTTTAGCCTTTTTGGGCCGAGTTTATGTCAAGTCTGCCTCAAGTCTGTTCATGCCTGTTCCTGCTACGTCCATGTCAAGTCAAGTCGTTTGTTTGCGTTTTTGAATTGCACTGTCAATAAACTGCACTTGGGTGCATCTCACTATGCTCGCCTTCCGTGGACTGCTTATTACACTATACTAGTGGCTGTTTATTGAATATGACCAAAACACAATATTGGGACAATATTGAGAAATCTTTTAACTTCGTCAGGCCCTGGTGTTGTCATTATCGGGGGTTGCTCATAGTGAAGAAAGAAGCTCTTAGCACTGAGGTCTCTATGCTGCACACGCTACAGTACGCCAGGGAAAGGCAGATTTCCATGACAAGAGAAAATCACAGGCATCTCCAGGGAATAGGGAATTAGCTACGACAGCTCTTACTCCTGTGGAAGAGCTCTGAGGGAAGCATCTGTTTAAAGCTGTGATGAATATGTTGTTTTAATCCTTGCCTCTGGTTTTCCGCAGAAGTTAATTATTCTAATCTTCAGTTCTCGCCTCTCTCTAATGTAGTTTAGTCTCCTGATCCCAGAGAGAGACAGAGAGAGAGAGATAGCACCATGCTTTCTTCATTTCGCTGCTAGAACTATAGAAAAACATGCTGAGGAGAGCGAGCTTTTATGGTTCAACGCTATGGGGATAGACAGATTTTTGACTGTCGGCATAAAGTCTGTTGCATATTGCAGCATTGCAGCTTACTGTGGCCAGAATCTCCCACTGAGTCAGAAATGGCCTTTTGACTGACATTTAACACAGCCAATCACAGTTCAGTGTTTTGAATGTGACATTGAACACAAAGCAAGCAGATAAAACTAGGTATATTCTTCTTACAAAGGCAGCAAAGATGATAAGTAGAAGATGTTGACCTGACCTCTGACCTGTCTCTCACCTGCAGAAGCTGAAGGCGGCCCTCAGTCAGCAGATCCCTCAGGTAACCAATGGCGACACAGGTGACATCCAGAGCAGCTCGGCCAGTGAGACTCTGCCTCCAGCTCCGCCTCCAGCAGAGGAGCCCCGCCCACAGTCCCTACAGCAGCCAGCTACATCCACAACAGAGATGCCTGTATGTGCTATTACAAATAATCAAATACAAACAATCCAGAAAGTAATATAACTAACACAGAACAAAAGGTTAACAGGTTTTATGTACTTTATATAAATTTAACATTTCAAATTTACCAGTAGTTAATGGATTATGAACTAGTATGAATTAACAATGAAAAAACTTTGGGGATTTGGAGAGTTTATGAAAGTTTTTTTTGTGTTCGCTAAGAATGCATTTATTTGATCTAAAATACAAAAAACATTGATATATTTTAAAATATTATTGCATTTTAAAATAACTAATATATAAAATGAATATATATTAATTTATTTCAGTGCCACACGATCCTTCAGAAATCATTCTGATACTGTCTTTATTTTCCGCTCAAGAAACAGTTTTTTTATATATAAATTAATCCTGGAAACACTGCTCTACTTGATATTTATACAAAAACTGTATTTTTTCATATTTCTTTAATTTATTTGAAGAAGATTTTTTTAAATGTATGTTTTCCTGTCACTTTTGATCTGTTTAATTCACTCTTGCTTATTAAAAAACTTATTATTATATATTTTTTAATTGTGAAAACTTTTACCTTTTAAATGGTAGTTTAGATAGACGAAGACTAACAAATGCATTAAGAAATTATTGTTTATTCATTGTAAGGTCATGACAACTAGCTATGGCAGATTAATAAACTCAAACGTATGGTAAAGTGTTACCCATAATAATTCAAATTTAAAAAGAGAATTTTTATCAAGCGCAAAACACATTTCTAGTACGTTTTCTGTTTTCTTCATCCTTTTTATTATTAATGCTAAAAATATTTGCTCTACTTGATATTTATATGAAAACCATTGCTCAGAATTCTTTAACGAGCAGAAATATTTGTAACACTTTATTTTGATAGTCTACTTTAGACATTCTACTAGCAGTAAGTAACTTAACTGCATGTCAACTAGCAGTCATTAGAGTATTAGCAGACTGTCTGCTTAATATCTTCTAACACTTTATTTTGATGGCTCCACAACATACTACATACTGACTATCAGAAACTGTCAAGTATTTGTCAGCTTATTTTACTAACCCTAAACCTACCCTAACAGACTAATCTGAGAGTTAGTAGACATGTAGTTGCCAATGAAGGAGAATTAGTTGACATCTAGTTACAAAGTTACTTATAGTTAGCAAAATGTCTAAAGTGGACTATAAAAATAAAGTGTAACCGGAATGTATTTGAAATTGAATATTTGGTAACCCTTTAGAGTAGGTAACACTTGTTAACTATTAACTACGACTTTTTCCTTAAATAATTTCCTAATTTGCTGATTATTAATAGTTAAGTTTAGGTATTGGGTATGATTAGAGATGTAGAATAAGGCATTAATATGTGCTTAATTACTACTAATAAATGGCTAATATTCTAGTAATATGCATGCTAATAAGAAACTAATAGGTGTAACCGTAAAATAAAGTGTTACCAAATATTTTTTGAAACGATGTATATTTTCTTGTCACTTTTGATCAGTTTAATACATCCTTGCTGTTAAGAATCATTTTTTGTTTGGATGTATTGATGTAGACTAACAAATGCCTTAAGAAATTGTTGTTCATTGCCATGTCATGATCGCTAATGTATGTTAACAAATTCAACCTTATGGTGAAGTATTACCAATAATAATCCAAAGTTAAAAAGAGAATTTGATAACACTTTAAAATAGGTAACATTTGTTACCTATTAACTACGGCTTTTCCCTCATGTAGAATTAATTAGCTTAATTACCACTAATAAATGTCTAATATTCTAGTAATATTCATTGTTAATAAGTAACTAATAGGTGTAACCATAAAATAAAGTGTTACTGAGAATTATCAAGTGCAACACACATTTCTGTGGCGCATTCAAGTCTAGTACATTTTCTGCTTTGCCAGGTGCAGCCCTTGATTGTAATGTTTTTAAAAGGTCTTAATTGATTGTGTGCAGGTGTCTCCGGCCCCTCCGGCCCCTCCGGCCCAGCACACCACCAGCACAGGCGGGCGACGGCGGAGAACCACCAGCGAGGACCCAGACGAGAAGAGGCGGAAGTTTCTGGAGAGGAACCGAGCGGCCGCGTCTCGCTGCAGGCAGAAGAGGAAAGTCTGGGTGCAGAATCTGGAGAAGAAAGCAGAAGACTTGAGCAGCGTGAACGGACAGCTACAGGTACACACACACACACATCTTTGAGTGTGTTTCCGAGTGCATTGGAGAGCCAGACAAAGACGGTGATGAAGTCATTAATGTAAATTAAGAAGTGTGTTTGCCTGACAGCCACGGCGTGATTGTCGGAGTCTCCTGCATCGATATGGCCCTGTCAATAAAGACGTTTCCTCCAGATGTCATCGGCACACAAGCGTGTCGTCTGTTCTGTCGGAGCTGCCCTGGAACTCTCCCAGGGAAAGCCGTCTCTTTCTCAACCCCCGTTTTGTAGCAGGCAATTAGGATCCGCCACTGACAAGTTCGCAACAGTTCACGTAACCGTTGTCTCTGCTGATAACGGCGAGTGCGGCTCGGCGCCGGCACGTTCCAGACAATTTAATGAGATGTGCCACTGTTTATTTGCGCGCTGTCTTCTTTATTTGTCCGTTTAAACAAAGCGCAGTGGTTTGGCGACGGGGTGGGGGAAGGGCTATTAATTTGTGGGTTATATGAAGAAATAAACTAACATGAAGCAGATGGAGAAGCGAAGAAGGGTGTTGGGTGTAGAACAGAATGCTCAGGACTCTGGAAACGAGCGTGACGGTATGTTTCTTCGGAGAGACGGCGTTTAATACGAGCGCATTTATCAGCGCTGATGGGCTGCTGTAATTGTCCCTCTCTGCCCCGTTGGCCCAGCTGATCGGAGCGTAGAGCTCTAATGATGCTCAATTACGTTAACATCATCCTTAACTGGCTTTTTAACGAGGTGTCAGGGTTTGCCGACCAGCGCACGGCAGCACTCGAGCCAAACATCCCCCCTGTGCTGTCTTTATGGATGCAGCCAGTCTGTGAAAACATTAAACACTTTAATGGCCTGATCTTACTGCCTCGCCGTCTCTCTGAAAACAGCACAGGGGACAGTTGAGATGCAGCAGATTTCAGACATTTCGTGTGATTGGGTTTTTTGTTGTTGTTGTTGAATGGGAGGACTGTACCTACAGCCATATGTTTAGATGATCATGTCATTGAAATAACATGACTGTACACATTTAAATTATTAATAGCTAAATTATTGTAGCTAAATTCTAGCATGTTAAGTCTGATGAATATGAAATCTAGACACAGAATAGAATAGTTTGGCCTAGTGCGGGTTAACTTATGGAATTTCTAAGAATTTGTCTTTTTGGACATTTAAAGTTTTTTCAGATATTTTAGAGAAAACACTTGTTTCAAGTAAGACTTAACTATGTACCCTTTTTTCAGAAGTCACTAATGTTGGCCATACGAAATGCAGTAAAAGCAGTAATATTTTAAGTATTATTACAGGTTAAATTCCATTTTATATTTTAATTTAGTTTGAAATATTATTTATTATTTATCATTACTCCAGTCTTCAGTGTCATGTGATCCTTCAGAAATCATTCTAATAATATTTTTTATTTTTTGGATAAATTTCTATTTCAAAATAATAGGCAGGTCTTCACTGTCACATTTAATCAATTCAGTACACCCTTCCTGGGGAAAAAAAAGTATTAATTTCAATTGAAAAGCAGTGTCACTTTTGATATTTAGTCATTCAGGGTTGTTTTCACCCTGTCAAGGTTTATTTTGTAATAATTACTTTTTCAGCTGCATTTTCCTGCCTGTTACAATATACTTCTCACCTGATAAATAATAAATAAATCTACATAAAATACCTATTTGAAATTGTTTGTTATACAAGAAGAAAAATGTACAGTCATGAAACTAGCACAGCCACATATAAAATCATTTGCCTGGAACGACAGTCAAATATAAGCTACATTTTTGACCACAAAATGACAGCAGTTAATCAGTCACGTTCCAGAAAGCTAGGCTGGTTGCTATTTATTACCGTTAATATTTATCCATCAGCCACTGGCCACACTGCTCTGGAGATATTGACATGGCAGTTGAACACCTCACCAGTCTTGTTTTAGGATATTTAACAACCCTCGAGCCTTATGAATTATTTTCCAGTAGCTAATATTAATAGTCTGTGGTCAAGCTGAGCTCTAGACTGATGAAGTCGTGGGTGCATTTTCATGTGGTGTGGAGCACAGAAAGAAGAGGAGGGAGGGAGGCCGACTTTGTGGTCCTAAAGGAAGATGGCAGTTTGTGGTGAATATTGCCATAGTATTTTAGCAGCTGTGTTTAAATCTGCTTCTCCTCTGCACACCGCACCAGCTCTGCCAAGATAAAACAGATGGAAAGAAATAAACTGACTGCTACATTAAACGCCGGCCATGTTTCTGAGGAAATCTGCGGCGCTGTGCCCTTCTCTCGCACCCGTTCGGCTCTTTGTAAATCCTGTTAAAGTCACCTTCGCTGTGAAACAGTCTGTCTTTAGCGCATGCAGAACAGAACAGCACAGCCCCATGGGAGTCCTAACGGCAGACGAGAGTAAATCTCACCAGAATGGGCGACAGTGTTTCGCTGACGGAGGGGAGCGCTCTCTCTGTGTTTCTCTCTCCTGGGACGCTGCCATTAAGCAGCTATAATTGTGTCCCAGAAAAGCTTAACTGAAGAAGAGCTAATGATCTTTTTCTGTTGATTCCTCACTGATGTTGACGGGTGATGTGCTGCTTTCTCTCTGTGCAGAGCGAGGTGACTCTTCTGCGAAGCGAGGTGGCCCAGCTGAAGCAGCTCTTACTGGCTCATAAAGACTGTCCCGTGACGCTCCTGCAGAAGAAATCAGGATACCACCGTGAGTGACCTCAGCACATTAACACCATCAGACCTCGCAGCTTGCTTCGTCATCAGACTCCAGTGCTCTTGATTTTAGATTTAGTACTTATTAATCACAGCCATAAAATATTTTTTAGTTTATTGATACTTTTTGAAAACATTATTCAGCACTCATAACCATGTAAAGTCTTACATATTGAATTATAAATGAATTCTTTTTTTAACCATATAACAGTATTTCTTAAAAATTTTTGAAAAATGTAAGTATCATATTACGGATCAAGGCTCATTGAGTATGCATATAGTTAGAATATGGAACCCATACTGCAGGAGAAAAAGCACATCATTTTTATTCAGAAGCCCAAAACTATGCAATTTGGTGCAGATGTTTGTTACCAAAAAGATGACATTCTGATAGCTTGTAAAACAAATGATTGAGATCTATAACATAGTACAGCAGCATACTTTCATAAAATACATATAAATATCAGTTGTCACTCTGTAACTCCCAATAAAACAGCATATTTTAGTGTGATGATAATTAAATGCTTAGTTTTATGATTAAAGCTCTGTAGTTGTTAGTATAATGCAATTGAATGTTTATTGACAGATGAACAATTAAATGGTCCTCATAGATATATCTATTATATTTTAACATGACTTTTCTTATTTTTTTTTTTTTTTGATGTATGGATAATCAAGTTCATAAACCTAAGTTTTTTCAGTAAAGTACATGTTCAACTCTAAATATTATCAACAATGAGCATTTTCCTCTTAGGTTCACTTCCAAAATATCAGTAAAGTGACATATGAACCTCAACCTGAAGGTGGATGTTTTTACTTTTATCTTGAAAAGACTTTTAATTTCTAAATGTATGGACAATCAGTCAATCAATCACACATAGATGTAGTGCATTGTAAACAAAGATTTCAGCAGATTGTTGCAGTATAAATTCACAATTCACATTTTTGCCAGAGATTTGAATGGGGCCAGAAAGGACCATGAGATTTATTGCCACACACTGCCCATGAGCCATCATAAGTACTTAACTTTTAATGAACTGTTGTTACTGGTTTGAGTCAATTTGATGAATTTATCACTGAATGAACTCAATGAATGAGTCCAAGCAGTTACTGTATCAAACATATGACTCACTTACTAATAAAAAATGTGTAAATTTACCACTTCTGGGGTACTATGGAAGTGTATCCCAACCCTTTTCCCAAAGAAACCTGATTTAACTAATTATAAAAAGAGCTAATCTTGAGCCTGAGATTTCATTCACAATGCCTTAATCTCAGTTGGCAATGGTTTTCTAATCTATTTGATCTAATCTCACTAAATGCTTTTCTTTCCTTCATATCAGATATGTGCACGCATATCTGGACTGACAGCTCTGCTTAATGGGTTGTAAAGCTAATGGTTTCTTTTCTTTTTTCCTAATTTGTTTTGTTTGTTTTTGACAATAACAGATGAGTGTTATTCCTAATGAGTGTTGAGTTGGGTTTTCGATGAAATGTGAAGTGGAATATGAGTGAAATAACAGATTCATCTCGTCCCATTATTACACCGAGGACTCATATATTTGCACAGCAGCGATGCTCACTAACAAAATGATCCCCGCTGTATGTGGCGCTGTCCTCTTTAAGATGAGTGATAAAGAGGCATTCAGAAACCGAGGGCTGCGTCTTCGGCCGTTACGCTTTAATGACACCTTGTGAAATGTGCAGATCTGCGCCTCGTCTGCCATATGCAGCCACTTCATATCAATTAGCTGTTGTCACAGGGACGAAGAAGCGGTTGTGGGAGAGATTGCATGTGCCGGCAACACTAAAACTTAACGGCCGCTCCGCTAGTGCGTAAGCACTTTTTGTACATAACTTGGATATCACACCATGTCCGATACGTTGCATGTGTCTGGCTCATTTTGTAACCAGAGGCTGACTTGTATTGACAATGATTGCTTCCAAAATGAGTGTATTATTGCGGAGAGCCTGACAGAAGCGGCGTTTCGCGACTGGCATGCGCCGCTGCAGCCGTGCAGTTCATTATGCGCCGGCATTGTTAAGCAGCTTGACTGACAGGTCTCATGCATATTATGAGTCGGGTGAGATTGGGCTGTCAGGGCGCGAGTTCATTTGGTCGCTCTTGGCGAGGTAGAGGAGGGTACGGAGATGATCGAAACCATTCCTCAATCCTGTTTATGCTGCCAATGTCACCCGACACCGTGAGGGGTCATATATTAGTCACCTGTGCAAATGAGACTCGCGGAAGAGCGCCACTCTGTCTTTGCTGGATTTGTAAACAACACCAGTTTGTGCCACATTCATCGCAGGACGGAGAAGCCGCAGATGGTCATCACCTGTCAAAGAGCAGTCTTAATGCGGTGAAAAAGTGCAGACGTCAGCACGGTCACCTGAGCGCTCCCATCTTGTTGGCTTCATTACAGTCTGTTAGGCCTGAAATAAATGAAAATCGCATTGTACCTGCTTTGGACAGGTGTAAAATGTGGCCGACGTAGGCCTGCTTGGCAAAGCTTTTTCGTTTGTGATTGCGTGCTTAAGTAAAGTATGTTTCTGGCCTTAATCTCTCTGCCCTGGTAGCAGGTGGAGGGAATATTACCCAGGCTGCCCTGCAAACAGGGCAGGCCGTGCCTCCGTTTGGCATTCCACAAGCCCCATCTGCTCGCAGCGGAGATGATCCGAGAGTGCTCTCCAGAGCATGTGATGCCGTGTATGATAATACATCACTCCCGTTTCTGCTTAATACCATTAGGAGTAATTACAGATGCCTGAACATGGAGTCAAAGAGAAGAGAAAACCCAGTTCGGATTTCTGAGCTCGACCTTACATCCATGGAGCAGGCGAGGTTTGCAAGTCTGGTCAATTCAAAAGCATGCGCACAATCAAATACCCGCGCATTAATTACCAAGTGCCATTTGAGCCGTGCTTGCTTCATTAGCTATATTAATTATCATGGTAGTCTGCATTTCTGTGCGAGAGCGAGCCTTTTTTCATTCGCTTCCTCATCAGGAGCCAATTAATTCAATGCAACTGCAGAACAGCTGGTGGCATTTGGACCGCGCATCTCTGCCGCTCTCCTGTGTGTGTATCATTAAAATCAGGTGCAGTAATTATCTGTCGCTGCAGTAGTTGGCAGGAAAAAGAGGGGATCGGAGGGAGGGGTGTGCGGGTCTGGCCGCACGCTACAGCCTCTAATATACCCTGATGATGTTGGTTTAAAATGACATTGTAACTTTAATTAAAGGTTACAAAGCAAGCACTGAGATTAATAAAAGACAAAGCATTGTACTGGGAAAGTCTTTAATCGCAATCATGCCAGCAACTCATCCGGTGCGAAAAAGCTTTATATGTTGGCGGGGTCAGAATTGAGCTTTCTTGCTCACACCATCGCTCAGGGGGGTCAGATTTGGCTGTTTAGCATGGACAGTGTGTGCCTGATGGTAGATGTCAGCACTACAGCTCAAGAATCATCAGTCACATGGTGATTACAGGTCAGGTGACGCTTAAGCAAAGACGGGGTTGCACTTTCAGGAGGCATGTTCCAGCTGAGCGACAGTTATTGACATCAATAGAATATTAACAGATAGCTTTAGTTGTATCAGTTTCAACTTGTGAAACCATTACTAACTAAGGTTGTTATGATATCAGTTTTTACATGATTATCACGGCCAAAATAATTCACCAAAGGCTTACCGCAGAAATGAGTGTTGTTATCAATGTTACACAGTTTAAATATACCAAAACAGGATTTCATGGATTAATTGCAATACTATTGTATTTGAAGATCATTGTAGCCAATCACAGTGATATCTGTTAAGCATGTGAACACACTGGCCAAACCTTCTCTTCTCCTCTTTGTCCCCCTCCCCCTTCTTCATCAACTCTTAAAGCTGATGACATGGCAACATTCTTCATAAATAAAACAAGAACCAGCCAATTCTCCACACACATCCTGACAAAAAACTTGATGACAATAAACATACTCTCTCTTCTTTCCACTCTCGGAGGCAGATGTTTCAAACTTATCTTTTCCAATCATCCTACTATCTGTCCACTTGATCTTTTCTCCACTCACCTTTTTTAGGGAATTGTTCTGCTTCAGTTACACGTGCGCTCACTCAAATCATCAACACCTCTCTTCACACTGGCACATTTCCCAGAGCATTTATGCAGGCTCTGGTAACCCCATTGCTTAAGAAACCCTCTCTAAATCCAACCCTTTTAGAAAACTACAGACCAGTATCACTCTTCCATTCATTGCAAACACACTTGAGGGAATTGTGTTCAACCAAGTCTCTGTGTCTTGCACAAAACAACCTTCAACACAACAACCAATCTGGCTTAAAATGTGGCCACTCAACTGAGACTGTTCTGCTCTCGGTTACAGAAGCCCTGAGATTGGCAAGAGCAGCATCCAATTCCTCAGTACTTATTTTGCTGGATATTCTTTTGACACTGTCAACCACAGGGTCCTTCTGTCCACCCTCATGTACATCAGGAACCGCACTTGAGTGGTTCAAGCTTTACCTCTCCAGTAGGTCTTTTAATGTGTCTCAGAGGGGTGAGGCTTCTAAGTCACAACTTCTTGCTACTGGGGTTCCTCAAGGCTCAGTGCTAGGACCACTTCTCATCTCCATCTATATGTTGTTGTTATGGTCATTCAGCTGCTATGCTGATGACACTCAACTCTACTTCTCATTCTAATCAGATGATCTGATGGTAGCCGCTCGCATTGCAGCCTGTCTGACAGACATTTCTGGCTGGGTGAAGGACCACCGTCTTCAACTCAACCTTGCTTGTGGTCTCAGCCAACCAAGGACTTCATCACAACATATCCATACAGCTAGGTTTATCAACCATAGCTCCTTCCAGGACAGCCAGGAACCTTGGAGTTGTAATTGATGATCAGTTAAGCGTCACAGACCATATTGCTACTATAGCAATCTTGTAGACTTGTCTTACACAAAATAAGGAAGACTAGATCATTCTATCAGAGCAGGCCGCACAATTCCTTGTCCAGGCTCTTGCTCTCTCCAGACAGGACTATGGTAATGCTCTCTTAGCGGGCCTTCCCACATGTATAGTCAAGCCTCTGCAACTGATCCAGAAAGCAGTAGTAGGAGTCATCTTTAATAAGCCGAAGAAAGCCCATGTCAAACCTCTCTTCTTAAGTTTGCACTTGCTGCCGCCCGCATCAAATTCAAGGTATTGGTGTTTGCATACAAGACCACTGGCACTGCACCAGTATACCTAAACATGTTAGTTCAGACTTATGTGCCTTCCAGAAGTGAACAACACTTTGTGGTGCCATCCCAAAGAGGCACAAAATAAGTCTCACTTACCTTTTCCTGGACTCTTCCCAGCTGGTGGGAATTTCTATTCTATTCTATTCTATTCTATTCATTTTGGTCTAATTTATTAAAAAAAAACAAAAACTGTGTACTGTGTTAGACTAAATGAGATTTGTCACATCAGTTGTATACTGTTGCTCTCTTGTTAGTCTGATTGCTTCTTTTATTCTCCTTTATTTGTAAGTCGCTTTGGATAAAAGCGTCTGCTAAATAACTAAATGACTTTTGGATCATTCATTATACTGTAAGGTCAAGTTAAGCACAAGGTGTGCTCTGGTTGTGTAATTCATACCGTGGGAAATATATTGGGTTATCCGACAACATACAAATAATAGTGTACTGTTTGATTTTTTTTTTTAACTCACTACTTTAAACAGTAGTTAAACAGACTGCATGGTGTGTGAAAGCATTTGAGAGCTGCTAATGTCTGTCATCTCTGTGGCTGTGTGTTTCAGAGCTGGATAAGGAGGACAGCTGCGGGGAGATGTCTGTTCCCAGCAGCCCCCAGAACGAGGCCATCCAGCACAGCTCCATCAGCACATCCAACGGCGTCAGCTCCTCCACAGCAGCCACGGCGGCCCTCGCAACCGGCCCCGCTCTGGGACCCACCACAGAACACAGCACAGAGGAGGAAGACACCTCTTCCTCTCACGCCCAGTCTTCAGGAAGCTGATCAGGCCTCTGATTGGTCGCTTTGATTCCTGGCAGCCATGTTGAAATGAGGGGGCGAGATGAGACACTTCAGTCTCGTTTTCATTTGAGCTCTTTTCAATCCAGTGCGTTTTTACAAAGAGTTGTGAGTACAGTAGTCGGGGAAGGCACTTAAGAGGTTATGCAGAAATCGTACAGATTTTTTAATGGTTTTTCCATTTGTGGTGTATTTATTGAGGATCGAGACGGAGCAGTTCACGACAGTCCTAATGTGTCCGGATTCATAGTGAGAGGAAACAGACTTACAGGAGCACTATCAAAGGAAGAATCGGCCACTTTATAATTTATTTGCCTTTTATATTTTGCACATGAAGGGAGTGAAAGGTGTTTTTGTTTTTTTAAAGCGATCATTGTTTTAAGTGCTTGACACAAGCATTTCCAGCAGATGTTTCAGAGTAGCTTTAAAACAAGTCTGATCGTCAGTTTTCTGGACATAGTGAGGTGTTGTTGTGTGAATGTTTCATATGGATCCTGGCATGTTAAAAGAAGATTTTCTGACATGAATGATTGTTCATTGGGCAGTGATTGTAGGAGTGCATTATTCACCATTGCTGACTTTTTAAATGCTTACTTTGATATGTGCAGGTTATTGAAATTACAAAAACAAATTTCTTTTACAGTTTAACTGCAATGAAGTTTTAGGTGAATTAGTGAAATAGACTTGCCTGAGAGCTTTTCATGATCTTATTTTGATAAGAACCTTGAGGCTTTTTTATAAGTGATTTTCTTCTGCTTAACTTACAAAGTGGCTGACTTTGTATTTGTGGTGTCTGACTCTTAGAAACATTGAGAAAGATCATTAGTTCATTCACTTTGGTTGTCTTTCTGATTACAGTGTAATTAAGGAAGCATTGTATATGCCATTATGGTGAAATCATTGTATGTGATCTCTACTGGTACTATGTTTGTCTTAGGATCATGACGCCAAAAAAAAAAAAATCACATGAACACACCTTTAAATAAGGCTTTTTCTGGCCTGGAACTGTTTTCAGCAATTCTGTCTTTAGCATTAAACTCCACAAAACTGAACTGAACTGGAGCTGCTCTTCAAAACAAACAATGACGGATATAAAACTACTGTATTTTTAAGTTCTACTACTATGTTACGCTTGGTGACAATTACTAAGTAAGAAAAACTGATGAAGTCTTTGATTATCATCCTCTTCTCTTTTTAAAATCTATTGGCTTACTACTGTGTAGTTTTACAAGACTTCGCTGCGTTTCATTCTGCTTTTAAGTCATCTTGATTTTGGTTTTGAAGGTAAATTTGTATGACAGTTGTTCTGTGCTTTACCTGCATGACTGAATTCTCTAAGAGAATTAGACCAGTGTTTCAACCATGTCTCTGTCGCAGTTGAACATCTCGTTACTCTTAGATTTTCAGCCAGGAACTGGCAGCTTTACAATGGGGGTTTTGTTCTTACATTTACTAGGTCCACTTTGGAAAAAAAAGGATGTGATAATTATTGTGTTGGCGGTCAACTTGTAACTTGTGAAAGTTATGTATAAATTATAATAAATTAATGAAACGTTGTAATAAATCTTTTAATAGCTATTTAAAGCATCAGTCATTTTGGAGATTTTGTCATTGGATTAAACTGGGGGGGGGGGTTGATATTTTGCTTTGTAAATTCTGCCATCTAGTGGAGAATCCTGGAAACATTCAGCTCTGCCTTTTGTCACAGCTTTGCCAAAACATTTGGATGAACTGTAGTGGCTGTTGATTTGCTGGTAAGTTTTGTGGGTAGTCTGCTTGTGTTCATGTTTGAAAGAAAAAAAGAAAATCATATATGTGATTAACAATTCCTAAACCGTATGACCGCCTGATCTTCTCATTATTCAAAATACAGTAAAGAAAGGGAAGAAAGTCATATTAAATGGACAACAGTGGGTGTAGAAACAGAACATTGCCCTATTTAATACTAATCAATCAAATATACATTAATGGCAATGCTGGCAAGATATATGGTGCCACTTTATATTAGGTGGTCTTAGCTACTAGGTGCTAGGTTAGGGAAAGGATTAAGGGTGGGTTAGGATGTAAGGCAGGGGTAGGCAATTTCGGTCCTGGAGGGCCGGTGTCCTGCAGAGTTTAGCTCCAACCCTAATCAAACACACCTGCCTGTAACTTCCTA
>JAUMHE010000056.1:2927683-2939897 GCA_032359235.1 Enteromius mattozi
GAGGTGGAGGAGGTGGAGGGGTAGGGGGAGGAGGAGGAGGAGGAGGAGGAGGAGGAGGACTGGGTGGCCTGTTTCAGGGTGGAATGCCAAGACTGAGATCATCAAGCAACAGAGACAACACTGGTAATCATCTAAATTTAATCTGCATAGTGCAATGATGATAATTCTAATCTTGTTTATAATTTAATCTTAATATACTATACTCTGCTATACTAAAATAATAATTCTAATAATTTTTAATGTTTCAATCTTTTTTCCATTGTGACAGAAATTGAAATCAAAATACTATCCTATACTATACTATACTATACTATATCTGTCTAATCTTAATTTTTCAGTCTTTTTGCACTGACAATACAATAAAAAATTTACTACACTATACTGCACTATACTGTACTGTATTGTACTGTACTGTACTATACTATACAAAAATTTTATGCAGTGAGATAAAATTGGTATCAGAATATTACTATGCAATACTATGCTATACTATACCAAAGAGTATAGAAGCCCAAGAGGCCAAACTTAACAGAACGCTCCATAGCAACAGGTCCGCCCATGACGTGACTGTTATCTGGTCATGAAATTACCAGATGTGATGTTTAGGAGTGATTTAATAGAGGCAGACACATTCATATATATTTATTTACAATGTTAATTTTTAAATAAAAAATACATTGAAATAAACGGTACAGATTTATGAAAAAAACTCTTTCTGTTCAAGTGCACACATTTAACTGAAAATAGCATTAGATCAAAACCATTAGCAGCAGTTGTGTTAGAGGAGAGGTTATAACAGATAATATTTCTGTACTGTATTAAGTGCACACATTTAACAAAACTGTAAGTAGTAATTGAGAATAAAGTGGAAGTGGTAGTGAAAGATCGTGAGAAAGAAAAATGATCTAAAAGAGATTGTAAGACATAAAAGAGGAGTCGAATGGAAGTGTCACTGATGAGTTATCTTTCCTGTTATGTTTCTGATTAGGCTGAGAGATGCGTCGATTTTGGTTGTGCAATATATGATAAATTCTTATCCTGTTAAATAATTTCACCGAGTACACAAGTGATCTCTTGCACTCTTCCTTGCTGCACTACTTCCCTGCACTTCACTCACAACGTCCATCCAGTTTATTGCAGTACAGCTGCTAGTGTTTCGCCCCGCATCTTATAGCGACTCTCAGCAGGTGTCAGTCCAAAATGGCGGCAGCGCCTCCGCAGCGCCATCTATAGACTGTTGCCCTTATTACTACAGAGTTTCACCTCTTGGGCTTCTATACTCTTTGACTATACTCTACTATATCATTCTTATCTTAAGTTTTCAATATTTTTGCACTGACAATACAATAAAAAGTTTACTACACTGCACTGTACTGTACTTACTATATTATACTAAAATGTTTTGCAATGAGATAAACTTGGTATCAGAATATTACTATGCAATGCTATACTATGCTATGCTAATATTTTTTTTTAAATTGTGACAAAAACTGAAATGCTTTATACTTAGAACTTTTCTTCATGTTCTTTGTTTTATGGAGACACTAAAGCTGTAAGACCACCGATGCCTCCTTCAGCGGGGAGATTCCCAGCACCCAGCAGCCCAGCAGGAAGCAGACCCCCGCTCCCGACTGCTGGGCGACCTTCCCCTGGGAGGGCCGGACCCCCACCTATACTGCCCTCATCTCGCTCACCCCAGCCCAGCTCTCCCAGCGGCCCACCGGCTCTACCTGGAGGGCGACCGTCAGGTCCCTCACCTACTCTTCCATCCCCCAACCTGCCGGGCAGACGTCCAAGCCTTCCTCCCCCGAGAGAGTCCCAGGCTTCCTTCCCTCCTCCCCCAATGCCCTCAAGTGCCAGGCCGCCATTTCCTACAATCTCAAGCAGGCCCTCAGATGACTTCCCTCCCCCTCCACCACCCACTGGAGGAGGAAGAGCGTCATTTTCTCGAGATGGACCATTACCACCACCACCACCATCAACTGAGAGTAAACCACTGAGTTCTCAGAGGCCTATGGGTAATCCGCCTCCATCCTTACCTCCAGCACGAGGAGGGGCCCCACCTATCCCACCATCCTCAAGGGACGAACCCAACACAAGAGGCTCTCAGAGAAACAGCCTTCCTCCTCCTCCGCCTCCTGGACGCTCCAGCCCACTGCCGCCACCACCCAATGAGAGGCCGCCTCCGTCGGGTAGAAACCCATCTGTACGGTCAGGTATGTGAAGGATTTTTGATTAGTAATATGCATTGCTAAGAACTTAATTTGTACAACTTTAAAGACAGTGTAAATTTTTTTGCACTCTCAGAATATCAAATAGTTGTGTCTCAGCCAAATATTGTCCAGTCCTAACAAACCACTGTTGAATTTATTCAGCATTCAGATGACATATAAATCTCCGTTTCAAAGAACTGACCCTTATGACTGGATTTGTGGTCCAGGGACAAATGTACAAATATTCATATATACAACTCTTTATAAAGGGCTGTGCAAAGTAGTTTAGACGTGCTCTTCTCATTTGGACAGACTATATATGGGTAGTTGACAAATAAAAAATTGGACTGTGATTGGACTGTGTCCTGTGATATGACAGACGTAATAATGTGAGAAAAATGTATCTTCATTCTTAGAGTCACAAATAGCATAAGAGAGGTTTATCATCAGTGGTAGAGGATATTTATTTTTTTATTTATTTATTTTACATTTTTGCTGTCACACTATAGGACACATTACATCAACAACCCATATCCAACTTTATATAAAAAGCAGTGTAATAGTATAGGCATTATTTAAAATAATTGAAAACTAGTATGACTAACTAATATGATGTAAATCTTTTAAAAATATATATGTTAATATTGTATTTATATAATAAAACATACATTGCCTTTCGAAAGTTTGGGGTTGGCAAGATATTTGTAAAGTAAAAAGTATCTTATGCTCATTTATTTGATCCAAAATACAGTATACAGTGATATTATGAAAGATTTTTACAATTTAAAAACTGTTTGCCATTTTAATATATTTATATGCAATATATGTAGTATTTATTAGTATTATAAAAATTGTGCTGTTTAAACTACCCCATATTTCAGATGACTAAAACGTGCATCTGGAAACGCCTGCAGACACACAGTTCAGATGACTGTTACGAAGTTATTTTGTGAACTCATTTCATGACTGCTCCTCCTCTTCAGGTCCTCTACCACCACCTCCACCCACTGGAGGAGGTGGCAGAGGAATGGCTCCGCCCGTGCCTCCTCCCAATCGGCCTGGAGGATCAGGCAGACCCCCTCCACCTCCAGACACTCCCAGAGTGCCCAGCTTCCCTCCACCACCCCCTGACACCATCAATGGCTACCAGTGCCCTCCACCACCTGCCACAGGTATGACTGCCACTGGAACCTACACCTGCTGATGAGAGAGAGGCAGCCTGTAGGTCAACAAAAGGCAGCGATTTTAAAGCTGAAGAGTGGCATTTCTGCATCAGTAGGTTTGGATAAGAGAAAATGTTTTAAAGTTCCACTATTATGGGTTATGAAAGGTTCTTTTTTGTTTTGGGAGTCTCAAACAGGTTGACATACATGCAAGGTCAAAAAACACTTTCATTTTCTTATAATATGCATTTATATTTACCTTATTTGTTCAACGACTCCTAAACCATTAGTTTAATGATTAATTTTTCCAAAAACCTCAAGTGATTGGTCAATTTAATTTAAAGTAGTGGCAAAGAATGAATTTGCATTTTCACTGAGACCAAAATCAAGTTTTCCCAACAAGTGGGCGGCAATATGCTAATGTTTTATTTTGAAGTCAACATGAAACATCTTGGGACTCATTTTAAAAACGACTCGTTCCACCCCCTCACTTTCAGATTTAAAACTTGGCAGGATGTTTTCATTCACTTAGAGCTGAGTTACACACTTCATGAAAGATCATTTTCAAAAATCTTTAAAAGAAAATGAAAATGATTTTGGGAATAATTCACCCAAACATGACAATTCTGTCATCATTTACTCTCTGTCAAGTTGCTCCAAACTTGTATTTTTGACTTTCTTTTTTCTGTAAAATGTAAACAAAAGGTGAAATGTTGGTCATCAAACAGTTTTGTTTCCCAATGAAATTCACTGTATGGGCACTGTAACAGTTTGAGTACTCACATTCTTCAGAACATCTTCTTCTGTATTGCGCAGAAGAAAGAAAGGCAGGGTTGCAGTGATGTGAGGTTGAGTGAATGATGATGGAGTTGTCCTTTTGGCTGAACTAGCCCTTTAATGTCTATGGACAGACACAGCATGATGTCAATATAAAATATTGACTCAATATGGTAATGAAACTGAGTGCTAATGTAATTGTTATTGACCGTCTCTTTTTGACTGTATTGTATTTTTGTATTTTTTTAGATGAGTGGGGGATGAGGTTTTCCTTCCATTCTCTGTCTGAATTACCTCCTCCAGAGCCATACGTCTCCTTCTCCAAGTCCTACCCCAGCAAAGCTGGCAGCAAAGGTGAGCATGCAATGTTTTATGCAACATTTTAGTGTTTTAATATAATAGTCCATTTGATTTTAATTTATGTCTATCTGTATTTGTTTCCAGGAGTGAGAGACAGAGGAGCACCACCCTTGCCACCAATTCCCAGATGAAATGCTTTGATATTATATAGTGTGAGCCGGATTTTTATCTGCTGAATGTGATTTAGGAACTCATTTCTGAAAATATAAATGTTTTTTGCTTTTCAGTTACATTTTTCAAATCACTTTTTCGTGCATTTTAATAGTTTGCGGGATTTAATATCTTGGTACAAATGTATGTCCAGAAACGGCAATTAAAGTGCATTCTTTAATAATTTAAGAGTTTGATTTGATCGTTATAGCATCATATTATTCTACACATTTCCATAACAACAAAAATATCCTGTCCTGCAAATTATATTTCGATTTATTA
Organism: Enteromius mattozi; assembly: GCA_032359235.1. Classification (NCBI taxonomy): domain Eukaryota; kingdom Metazoa; phylum Chordata; class Actinopteri; order Cypriniformes; family Cyprinidae; genus Enteromius; species Enteromius mattozi. The sequence continues at coordinate 2,932,629 of JAUMHE010000056.1, forward strand.
AAAGAAAAGTTCACCCAAAAATGAAAATTCTGTGATCAGAAAGTTTGTAACCAGGATTTTTGGGTCACCATTGAATCCATAGTATTTTTTGTCCCTTCTATGAAAGTCAATGGTGACCAAAACAGCCTGATTACAGACTTTCTTCAGAATATCTTCCTTTTTGTTCAGAAGAACAAAGAAATTAATACAGGTTCGGAACTACTTGAGGATGAGTAAATGATGACAGAATTTTCATTTTTGGGTGAACTATTCCTTTAATGTCACAGACATATATAGGTATATCATTTATGATTAAGATTTTATATTTAAGGAAGTGTAGCTTATACAGTTAATAGCGATGTGAACCTCTGCCAAACCAAGCCACTGAAATCCACCATAGTGCCATCCCTTTAACCACAGGTCTGTGTGAGAACTGGACAGTCTCAGTCTTGTAAAGATGCAGTCTGATTGGCTGAAAAGGGCACAAATGTTTTATCAGGCCATTTGGAAAGCAAATACAATGAGCCTCCAAATTCAGCCCAGGACATTATTTAGCAGATTAAATGTATATTTTATGATGAGTCTGCACTCACTTGTTACAGTGGCCCAAACAATGAAGTTACATCAAAAACTTTTTTTAAATTGGAAAATGTCCAACAACATAAGGCACATCCCCCATAAATAATAAGAATAACCAGCATGAATAATAATAAACACACTCACTTTATTCAATCAATCACTTTTATTTATATAGCGCTTTTAACAATACAGATTGTAGCAAAGCACTGAACATTCTCAAATAGGAGAACAGAGTGATGGTAATGTATAATGATGAGATTAAACTATTTATTTATTAAATACAGAGAAGGTCTCTGTAATCAAAACGACGATAATCACTAGAAATTAGAAATTAGGAACCAAACCAAAACCCCATCCATGAGGGAATAATAGCTCAAAACAATAATAGCAACAATGAGGGGGAAAGACACACAAGGAGCAAGAATCAATAAGTATACATATAGCAGGGCTGTACGTTAACTTTTTTCTGCGCATAGCACTGCTGCTGCAGAAGTTGAAAGTTTTGTAGCACAGGTTAAGGGTGGGCGATATGGCAAAAATATCATATCACCATTTTATTCAGGAATATCACCATTTTATCACGATTCTTTGCCATGTTGGTTTTAATATTTAGCAAGTTGCCTGCCAATCTAATTTCCTATTGTAAAAAAAAAAGCCTTTAAAGGTAAAAATAAAAAAAAAAGAACAGCAGACGCAGTTTTAAGCCAAAGTGGGTGAAGATATTATTTTATCTTTGTTATTAGAAATACATTAGATTACAACCAAACAGTTGCTGGTCCACAGACACTTCCATAATTTCCATAGTGAACCAGCAACTGTTTAATTACCCACATATCTTCTTTTGTGTTCAGCACAAGAAGGAAATTAAAAACGATTTGGGACAACATGTAAGTGAGTAAATAATAGCAGATTTTTTTTTTTGGTAAACTACCCCGTTAATAACTGCCAACAGCATGTTTAGTACTGTCCCTTTAAGACCTTCATGCATAATGTTCTCTCTAAACTGTTTACTTTTACTTTAGACTACTAAAGGAGACTACTAAAGGACTACTTTAGGCTATTAAAGGAGGGTGTACATTTGTTCCAATTGCATGCACGAATATGATATTTACCCAGCAAGAGAACAAAGCTCTCAACGTCTGAAAAGTAGAATTTATATCACACATTAAAAAGAGTATCTTGCAAATAAATAAATAAATAAATTAAAAATGGGGGAATTGTCTCCATTTTTACTGATAACCAGAATTTCAAATCACAATTTAAAAGTGACATCAAGTTAAAATATTTGATCAACCATTTTAAGAAAAAAAGAACAAAAGACACGCAGGTCCACCTCAAAATAAAAAGATCTTTCTGTATACATTTTTTAACAAATCTTAAACATAGTTCTGTAATGTGTCTCCTTAACCTTTGGAGCAACTGGATATGTGAAATAAAAGAAAAAAGTTTGATGCCTTATTGAGGCTCCAACATCTTCCAGACAATTACTTTATATATATTTGGATTAATCTTAACACACCAGTGGGCAGAGGCGGACAAAGTACACAGATCCATTACTTGAGTGAAAGTATGCTACTGGTCAAATATTACTCCATTATAAGTGAAAGATGTAAACACTTTTTTTTTTAACTTAAGTATAGAAGTACTTGCTTTAAAAAGTACTTAAGTATTATGAGTAAATTTCCGGTCAATGCATAGTTTTATTATTCTTGCATTGTTGTATGTTTTTGTTAAAAAACCTGTGGAAATTAAACAACTGAACATCTTTTGGAAAAAGTGACTTTGGGACAGTCCTAATCACTTTCTTTATTTAACACTCCCACCCACCATCACAAAACAGCAGGGTAGTGTTCTTACATTTAGAGAAGAAGGAAAAACACCCACTGTCTTTTCTGATGTTCGTGTTTCAAATGTAGTAAAGTTAAAGTCATAAGTCTCCAGAACAAAATCAAACTCCATGAAAAAAACAGATACTCAAAAAGTACTCAAGTAAATGTACTACTGTCCGCCTCTGCCAGTGGGTATAGCATTGCATACTTTATTACAGACTTGTAATTCTAACTCCATATTTATTACTAAAATCATTATGAGATAAGAAAAACACATTTGCATCTTATAAATCATGAAAAAAAAAGGCCTTTACTGTACCAATCGCTTTTAAACGATGACTACATATAATTCCCCCAAAAAGCAGAACTTGTGAATGAAAATGAAATAGATTTCACTTCTTAAAATGAATTCAAGGGCACACATGTTTTTGAAAATGCGATTAGGAATATATTGATCAGTGGCTTTCAACCAGGTCCAATACGTGCAGTGCACTGTGAATCCTTCACTTGGAGAAATGCTGCCCTCTCTCGGTCACCACGAGAACTGGTCTTGGGCGTATTTTGTAAGCTGCTTTGCACAGTGAATACATTTTATGAACGCGTGTTGTAATGTTAATATTTTTCTCACTATATAATCGAAAGATTTCATAAATGTTTTTAATAAAAGAGTTGGAGCTCTCTAGTCTGTTTTGGGTTTATGCAAAGCACCACGTGAAAGGTCCCTGCGCGTGCGCAAAGTCTTGGCCGCTTTCTATTGGCGAGCTGAAGCTCGTGTGTTGAGTCTGCATCGGTGTGTGTGTGTGTGTGTGTGTGTTACTGCGAGAACAGACACATGCATCCAGAGACGAGCAGACCCGAGGCGGAAGAGCTGAGTTCACTGCTTAAAGTCATCTGAATGAGACAGCATGAGTGTGTTTGTGTGTGTTTCTCACACACTAGATCGGATTTACAGGAGTCAGCTGATCCGGTGAGTCTGTCAACTACTCACTACTGTAACGTTACATCTGAAGTAGACTCAGGTGTTGGTCACATCATTAGCTCGCTATTAGACTACAAGAAAGTGCCACAAGTGGATATTCAGTACGATGGCAGGACCATAGTATTATTGTTTGGATATCCTGGAGTAAACAGTTACGTAAACATGTTTATCATTTGAGTGTAAGGTCTGACTCAAAACAGATTCACATCTGTCTACATATTGCATGCATCACGATACTCGTTTAACCATTTAAGTCACTTAAATTGCTTTAATCCAAAAAAAATGGTCTTGATGTTTACTTGATCAAATTCATTCAGCACATCAGCTTGAAGGGAGACATTTTAATAATTATACAAAAAGGCCTTTGGTTTTGTACAAAACTATCAATGGGCATGTAGAATATTTTGTGCATCAGGCTATTTAGACTAATTTTGATCATGGTGATAATTTATAGGCCTTACAAATGAATGTATCAAATATGATGCAAATATGACTAGACAGTGCCGGTATACCAGGATCTACATATATTCATAGTCACTGTGTTACAAAATGTTTGGTTAGAAACACATTTTTTCAGTAAGCATGCATGACTGTTATATTTTGTATTCTAATAAAAAGCAACACAATTTATGATTTGGATAAACTCTTTGTATCTTTGCTTTCAGAGTGTTTTGGTACTTCACTTCACAGTCTGTCTGGTTGTGAGGGGCCTGTAGTCCGCCTGAAGATGGGTGGTCTGTCGGTTAATAGCTCTATCTTCAGCAGCAGGGATGGATCTGATGGCCCCTCCGTCCCACCCAGCATGTCAGTCGACAAGCTCCTCCCAGCCCTGCTCGAGTGTTTCGGGATCATTCTCTGTGGATACGTTGCAGGCCGCATGAACATCATCCCAGCAACACAAGCTAAAGGACTGGGCAGCTTCGTGTCCAAGTTTGCGCTTCCAGCTCTGCTTTTCAAGAACATGGTGCTGCTGGACTTTGGCGACGTAATCTGGCCTTTTTTCTTTAGTATTTTCGTGGCTAAAGTGACTGTGTTCTTCTTTGTGTGTGTCCTCACACTTTTGGTGGCAGACAGAGAGAGCCGTTTCTCCAAAGCTGGCCTCTACTCCATATTTGCCACACAGAGTAATGACTTTGCTCTGGGGTTCCCTATAGGTAAGTAAAAAAGGGAGAAGCCATGAGTAAAAAAAAGTACTACAGCATGTGTCATAGATTTTTTACCACAAGGAAACTCCCAAAAATAGAACATGAAAAACTAGTGTCTGTTATATTTCTGACTGTTTACTTGTATAATCTTTCATCTGCCAAAAGTTATCTCTGAGCATTATGAATTTGTAGGTAACACAATCCATATGCTGTACAGCCTGTTAGTTTAGTTTGAGGTTCATTTTTCTTGAATGCATTCCCAGGGCTTGGCACATAGTGCTGGTGTGATTCACATAATACCTCACCTTTAAAGGGCTCATATGATGTCGCTAAAAAGAAAGTCTTTTTGTGTATTTGGTGTAATGCAGTGTGTTTATGCAGTTTACGGTGCAAAAAACATTATTTTCCACATACTGTACGTTGTTGTTTCTCCTCTAAGCCCCGCCTCCTGAAACGAGTCGATTTGTACAAAGCTCATCGTTCTAAAAAAGTGAGGTGTGCTCTGATTGGCCAGCTATCCAGTGCACTGTGATTGGCCAAATACCACAAGCATGTGGCGGAAATGTTACGGCCCTTACCATAACCTGATGCTGCGTCCTGGTGCTATGACACAAAAACAATAAAACACATTAGAAACCAGGCATTTGTTGATCCAGTGGAGACATAATTACTGATTATCATGACTTAGTCTTTTTACGCGTCACGTTGCATCACGCCTCGTAAACATAACACCATGTGTTGCATTTGTGATCGGAGAAACAGCAAACAACAAGCACTAATGTTATACTTCACTGCTCAAAACTGTCAAATGATTAATCGTGATTAATTAATTATATATATATATATACGCAGTACACATACATATATTATGTAAACAAAACATTCTATTTTGGATGCGATTTAATAACAGTTAATCAAAATATTTATATTCTGCTGCAACTTTAGAACCATGGCTCTTAAAAAAACAAACCAATGCTTTTTGGTGCTTCCGTAAATATATGGTTTATAAAAGAAGAACACCTTGGAAATTGTGCCAGACTTCTCCTTTTGTGAAGAAAGAAAGTCCTAATGGTTTGGAACCAAATTAGTGTGTGTACATTATGGCAAAATGTTGAGCTTCGGTTCATCTGATACTAATCGTCTCTGCCTCGTCCACAGCCGAAGCTCTGTACCGCAACACTCATCCTGAGTATCTTCAGTACATCTACCTGGTGGCTCCCGTCTCCCTCATGGTCCTAAACCCGCTAGGCTTTGCCTTCTGTGAGGTGCAGAGGTGGAGGACTGGAGAACCTCACCAGCAGAGCAAGCTGAAAGTGCTGGGTTTGGTGCTCCTTCAGGTGGTCAAGAACCCCATAGTCTTCATGGTGGTGATCGGGGTCATTTCCCACTTCCTGCTATGCCAGAAAATCCCTGCCTTCATGGAAGAGTTTGTAGATGGTCTGGCAAACTCGTTTGGAGGAGCAGCGCTCTTTTATCTGGGTCTAACCATGGTGGGTCAGCTGAAGAAGCTCACCCGCTCCACTGTGGTGGCACTCATTCTCCTCATCACAGCAAAACTGTAAGTCTGCTATGCAAATTGTTAGTAGTAAAAGTTGTAATATCCTTTCGTCATTTGTTGTTCCACTTTTCATTATCTATTTTTGTTGAACACAGAATAAAAAAAGTTTAGCAGAATGTTCATGCTGCTCTTATCTATTCAAACTGTTAAAGGGACAGTACACCCCAAAACAAAAATCATTCACTTGCCCTTGTATTGCTCGAACTGTATGAATGTCTTTTTTTTATTGAACACAAAATACATTTTTTTTGGAGAATGCTGGTAGCTATTGACTTCCAAAGCATTTTTTTCTAAGAAGAAAATTCATATAAGCTGCCGTTTTTTTTACCCTAAATTTTAATTTACATTTTTTTTAAGGTGTAAGGCTTGTCAATTTTGACAAAAAATCATAATCACAATTATTTGGGTCAATATTGTAATCACAATTATTTAACACCGTTATGAGTGGACCGCATGAGCAAAACTTTATATGAGGGACTTAATTAAAGATATATCAGAAAGCAGCATATATCAAATATGTATTTTCTGTAAATAATGTTACATCTACATTTTATATACCAGCGAAAGTTCACAATTCTCAACATCACAGCAAAATACTAGGGTAACTCATATAATTAAAAAAAAATATTATTTAAAAAAAAAAAAAAATTATACAGTAAATACAATAAAAAAAAAAAAATGCAAGAACAAATACAACAAAAAACCCCAAAAACAAATAGACCCAAATTTTGGATAAACTTCTAGATGAAATGAACATCAGTAACATATAGGAATTACACTTATCTTTATTCACATTATTAGGAGTGATTTTTGCATGTTTTACTAAGGCAAGAAAACTGATTTAAAGAGTTAATATGATGTCGCTAAAAAGAACATTATTTTGTGTATTTGGTGTAATGCAACGTGTTTATGCAGTTTACGGTGCAAAAAACATTATTTTCCACATACTGTACATTTTGTTTCTCCTCTAAGCCCCGCCTCCTGAAACAGGTCGACTTGTACAAAGCTCATCGTTCTAAAAAAGCGAGGTGTGCTCTGATTGGCCAGCTATCCAGTGTGTTTATTTATATTGTTTAATGCAATTACTATAATTGTATTGTGTTACCAGATTAGCTCCTAACCTATAAAAATCCATTATAAAATATTAATAATTACAAGGTTAACTAGCTATGATCAACAAAACAATATAATATAATAAAA